>CM037094.1:62225311-62673443 GCA_020916435.1 Oxytropis ochrocephala | reverse complement strand
GTGAACTTGTTCTTTAATCTGATTTGAAAATGTCAATTCAGATCAAGGGGGTGTTAGTTGTACTAATGAATTGTTAGTAGTTAGCTTGATCACTAACTAAATTTGTTATACTATCAATTAGTGAACCCCTTTCTGTTAGCTTGTTAAATTACAGGGCATATAAATAGCCCTCTATTGATTAATGAAAGATATAAGTCGATTCTACTCTCAAGCACTTAGCTTGTTACCTTACACATTTTTGGGTCATTACAAAGTATAATTATAGCTAGGAGGAAAGATTAAGATATAGAAATTAAAAAAATAAAAATGTGGAGAATAGTTTCACGTAGCAATAGCATTGGTCACAAAAAGAGAAACATTGGAGGGATTAATCTTGTTATTTTGGCCTTTCTCACATTTTAAAAGGTTAAATTGTAGTGTTTATTCTAACTAAATAATTTAGTTCAAAGATACTACTTGTGTATTCCATTCTAATCTTCCGGGGCATGAATGAACTAGTGGATTGAGCTTTTATGACCGTTAGTCCCATTGTAAGTACATTACATTACCTACTATTCCCAAAATGTTGATGCAATTTTTCTTGATAACTCAGTTCTTACAGTATTCTTGACAATATGAGTGATGCATTTGCCCTTAAGAAAGGAGTTATATATTATGGTGAAAGTCGGTTGAAATTCATTTGTTGCAAGCTACTTATTTTGAGTATTGAAGACTACATATCTCCTTTGAATATCAACCAAAAATAAACTCTGTCAATCTCAAAAATAAATAATAAACTCTGTCAATTAATTAAACTAACTGAATTAATATAATTATATAGGTAGAGCTGTAGAGCAGTTTCTAGTTTTGGCCCAAAAAGAAAAGTTTCAAGTCAATGGTTATGAATTTTTTAAGAAAGACTAGAGAAGAAAATAAAAAATTTGATATTTATTATCATTAAAAAGGCGTATCTTGGAAAAAACAAAAGTAAACAAAATACTTCCGGTCAAAAAAAAAGTAAACAAAATACTACCAATAAACATGAAGAAAATGAGTTCTTTACCAAGAAAAAGTTGAAACTTTACACAAAATGAAGAGAATGAGTTCGGTTATGCTTAATTAAAGTGTTAAATCTCTTGAGTGAGAACTTTGCTGCTCATCATTGTCCCCACTCTGGTCGGAGTGATTAGTCTCTCGTGATTGTACGTAGAGGATACTCGATTTATACAAAAAAAAAGTGTCTTTTTTTTTTAGAAAACGAAAGTTTATAGGAGGCAACTAGTAGGATAACTGCATACGCACGTGATGTTGTCATATTCTTTTCACGAAACGAACTTAGACATAATTTAAATAGTCCGGACAAAGACTTCGTGAAAAAAAAACAAATTTAAAATAGTTAAAAAAGGAGCCTCAAATTAAAAATTAGATAAATATTACAATCTAAAATGTAAAAGTATCATTTAAAAACAATCTGTGCATTTATCCCGTGTTCTTTTATATATTAGTGCCAGTGTTGTATATCAGTGCAGCTATCTCGTATTTTTAATATATTAGTGAAGTTATCTCATAGTTTCAATTGATTATTTTAGTTGAATAATAGATTATAGTAGACAGTAACTGATAGATGGTAGATTATCAAATATTTCAAAAGAAGTGTTTTTATATATCAATGCAGCTTATCCAAAGTGTTTTTATACATGTCATTGCAGTTATCTCGTTTTTTTACATATTAGTATGGTTATCCCATGTTTTTTATATATCAGTGCAGTTATCTCATAGTTTCAATTGATTATTTTAGTTGATTAGTACATATTATAGTAGATAGTCAAAGATAGATATAATAGATTATCAAATATATCAGTGCAGCTATTCCGTGTTTTTTTATATATCAGTACAGTTATCCCGTGTTTTAAATATTAATCAGTAGTTGAAATAGTCATTAAGTTTTCCCTTTTTGTTGATATATTAATATCGTGTTTTTTAATATATAAGTGAAGTTTATCCTGTTTTTAAATATTAGTGCAATTATCTCGTAGTTTAGATTGATTATTTTAGTTTATTAGTAGACTTGATTTGATTTGATTTTCGAAATTTGAAAGAAAAAAAAAATAGGGGAAAGTTAAAAAAAATGGGAGTGAGAAGAAAGTGCATTGGGAGAAGAAATTTGAAAAAGAATGTGATAGTAAATTACAATATTGCTCTTAGTTAGATAAGTTGTCAAATAAATAGGGAAACTTGTTTGAGTAATTTAAGTATGATTTGTTAATATGAATAGATATTAGATTAGTAGATAGTGGGTAAAAGAAAGTTGGTGAGTTTGATTTAAATTTTGAATTTTGAAAAGAAAAAAAGTAATAGAAAGTATGAAAAAAAGTGGGAGTGAGAAGAAAATGCATTGAGAGAAGAAATTTGATAAAAGTATGATAGTAAATTACAATGTTGTCCTTAGATGAATTGTCAAGTAAATATGGAGGCTTGTTTGAGTAATTTAAATGTGGTTTGTTAGTATAAATAGATTAAATGTATTTTGTTTGTATAAATAGATAAATAGATATTAAGTTAGATAGTAAATAGGAGTAAATTGTAGATTATTTAATATTAATTTAATTATATTAGATTATATAGTGGATTAAAAAAATAAGGAAAAGAAATATTTTTATTTTTAAATAAAAGGTGTGGGGCAACTAATAATAGATGTGTAAGAAGTAAGAAATATTGGGAAATGTGAGATTGAAAGAGAGGCGAGAAAGAAGAAAGTAAAATTAAAAATGATAAATAACACAAAAGTGGTGATGTGTCAAAAAAGTAAGATGTCTAAAATTACAAATTTGTAAGTTATTTGTTTGTATAAATAGATATATTAAATAGATATATTAGATTAGATAGATAGATTTTAGATATCAATGAAGTTTATCCTGTTTTTATATATTAGTACAGCTTATCTCGTAGTTTAGATTGATTATTTTAGTATATTAGTAGATTTGATTTGAATTTCAAATTTGAGAGAAAAAAAGAGAGGAAAGTTAAAAAAATGGGAGTGAGAAGAAAGCGCATTGGAAGAAGAAATTTGAAAAAGAATGTGATAGTAAATTACAATGTTGCCCTTAGTTAGATGAGTTGTCAAATAAATAGGGAAACTTGTTTGAGTAATTTAAGTATGATTTGTTTATATAAATAGATATTAGATTAAATTAGTAGATAGTGGGTAAAGAAAGTTGGTGAGTTTGATTTGAATTTTGAATTTTGAAAAGAAAAAAAAAAGTAAGAGAAAGTAGGAAAAAGTGGGAGTGAGAAGAAAATGCATTGAGAAAAGAAGTATATGACAAAGAAATTACAATGTTGTCTTTAGTTAGATGAATTGTTAAGTAAATATGGAGGCTTGTTTGAGTACTTTAAATGTGGTTTGTTTGTATAAATAGATAAATAGATATTAGGTTAGATAGTAAATAGGAGTAAATTGTATATTATTTAATATTAATTTAATTATATTAGATTATATAGTGAATTAAAAAAATTGGGAAAAGAAATATTTTGATTTTTAAATAAAGGGTGTGGGACACTAATAATAGATGCAAGAGTAAGTAGTTAAATATTTAGGAAACGTGAGATTGAAAGATAGTGAGTGAGGAAGGAAGAGAGAGTAGAATTAAAAAAATGATAAATAAAATAAAAGTGGTGATGTGTCAAAAAGTAAGATGCCTAAAATTGTAATTTTGTCAAGCTTTTAAATATTTATGGTATCTTTTTGTTGGTGAAATATTGATGATTTCATATAAGGAAAAAATCCAATCAACTAAATACTCATTAAGCTTGTAAAAATACATTTCATCACTTTTTTCACATGTTGTTGTTCCTTAGAGTTTTTTGAGCAAAAAATATAACAAATAAATGGCTTAATTATACTTTTCGTCTATGTAATTATAGAAGTTTTTGTTTTATGTCCCTGAAAAATATTTTTTGTGTTTTTCATCAATGTAGTTTTTAAAATTTTGTTGTTCTTTGTCTTTGGAAAATTCTTTTTAAGATATTTGTGCCTGCAATAAATATATTTTTTGGAATCAGTCTTCATTGTGTCAGTGATTTAGGACAAAATCAAAATTGTCACTAATTTCAGAAACTAGAACCAAATATAAACAAATATATTAATAGGACTGAAATAAAATGAGGACTAAAAGAAAAAATTAAATATTGTAGGATGAAAATAAAAAAATTTTTTTTACAGTGACGAAAAACAAAACATCTATATTTACATGAATGAAAAACGATTTTTAAACCTAAATAAATAAATAAATAGGGATGCAAAAGTGTACCCCAAACTTCCGCTAAAGATAAATAAGTTTGAGACATTACCAAATATTAAATGTGGGCATCTTTTCTAACGTTAATTCAAATATTAGTTCACTACGCTGTGAAAGACTAGCTCATTCTATTAAACGATCTGTTAGTATTCCATTACTAATTTGTCTTTATTTTTTAAAAAAACGGACATTTATTATATATATTATTGAACGAGTAGAAGAGGTACTTTAACACACATATATTAACATTTGCTTTTCTATAATAAGTGACCGAAAACACAAACCAAACATAATTTGAGGAGCCACAATGCATAAACCGATTTAACAAAATACACACCATCATTGTAGCCTATTAGATCCACCTATCCTCAGCAAGATCAATCACCACGAAGATAAGAGAGTCAAAGTCGGACAACAAGCCCTCTTCCCAAATAAAAAACCAATCCTCCAACAAAAACTACACTCCCACCCTTGACAACCTATACCCACTTGTCCACAATTTTACGCTTTTTCTGGTTTGAGATATAGAATAGCCTTGGGAACGACACCTTGAGGGAGGCGGGTTCCCCACCCATGCATCATGCCAGAAGATGTCAGAGGCCAAGTTATCAACCTTTCACCATAGGGAGGAGTAATACGACATCCTAACCTTATATCCCACTAGTTAAGACATCGTCTCACTGTGCTAATCATTGGCTGCCGTCTAAGAAAGCTCCACAAGTTTTCCCTACTGGCAGGCCAAACTACATAAAGAGTACCTTGTCAATTCTTGTGTTGAAAAGAGTTGTTGTCATAGTAGTGACGGATTCTTGGACATTGGCACCAATAAAGCAACTCTTCCTGAAATTAAGACCTAAAACCATAAGGATTGTAAAACTTCACCAACAAGCTTTCCCAATCTAAACTCTGTAAACCAATTCTGGGCAATTGTGCTTCTCATCAGTCCACCAAGGCTCTCACCATCAAGAGAAAAAGCAAAGGGGCAGGTGGATCCTCTGTTTGAGACCTCCTCAATTTTAGTTTCATCGGTAGGACAATCGTTAACTAAAATTGAGAAGCTCCCTATAAATACTCATGCGCAGATCAAATCTCTCCACTTATAGTGAAAGTTAAACATCCCCAAATACACCTGCCCCTTTACTTTTCTCTCTTGGTGGTGAGAGGATTGGTGGACTGATGAGAAGCACAATTGCTCAGAATTGGTTTAAATTTCATACATTCTCTTCCACCTTTATTTTCATGATCGATAACCTTATTTAACACTACTACCTTGTCATCATGTGTCTACCTCGGTCAAAAGTTGGCTGATTATTGACAATCACAGGGAGGAAGGTCCATAATTATCATGATTTAGGGAAACCCAGGCCACCTATGAGACCAAGGTAAGAAAATAAGAAGTAAAACCTTAGAAAGACCGGCATTGGTATGAAATTCATCGAAAGAAATATCGACTTCCCATTTCCTAAGTGGCAAGAAGGATTTGATAAAAGAGAAGTTAAAGTCATTCGAGAATGGGATCTTATTCCTATTGCATGATTGGATAACTTGCTTAATTCCAAGTCGGAGAATGGAGCTATTAAATCTTCATTATATATAAAAGTCACATGTGTGAAATGTATTTTATATAAATTTGAGTTCTGAAACCTCACTAGAGAAGGGGTTGGTAAAATATCTAACCTCCTCTCTCCTTACAACAAGCACTCCCAACCCCTCGCGCAACCCATACCCACCTATGCTCCACCTACACTTCGCATACAAAGTTTCTTCTACCTTAATTAAGACTTCAAACAAGCATGGAAATACGCCAAAGAAACCTCCTGGATTATCCGTAATCCTCGAAATGGGAGTCTCCAAATTAAAATAAATTGCTAGATTTCCCCAATAACCTCATAAAATCAATTTTACTTTGAATTTATTGATTTTATAAATACATTCACGTAAAAGTGAGTCAATAAAATATGTAGGGAAAATCTAGTCAACTCACTTTTAACCGAGTCAATTTTATAAAATCGATACATTAAAAGTAAAATTTTCTCCTTGTAGAACTAAATACAAATAGATTCAACCACTAAATTATTTAAGTTGTTCATAATTTTTTTTAAAATGAAATTGTTTTTAAGAGTAAAATATTAAATTCTTAATTATGAAGTTGTGGAATTTAAGCACCAATACATAGGAGAAAAATATAAAACAAATTGACAAGAATTTGCAAATTGTTTTTGATTTGTTTTAAGAAAAGCCGTCCCTTTTACTAAAATAAAAACTAACCACCATTCTCTCATAAAGAAGCCACTTGCATTAACCAAAAACCATGGAATATGGGAAAGGTCAAAACATAAACATCCAATGGGGTCACTTATTTGAATCCACTTTCAATTGGTCAAAAGTGAAGTGTAACCAAAGTAGTACACTATTTAAGCAATTAGAGTCAACTAGAATAATAATAATAATAGTAACCATATTTCCAATGTTTGCAACTAAAATTCACATCCACTTTCATAAACCGGCACCGCAAGTACCTCTCTTTATTTTTACATAAACATTCTTTCTCTTTTTCCAAAACTTGCCTATGTTCTTTGTTATAAATGCTTGTTTTTTAAGAAAAACATAATCCGTACACTTCCCTTCCTTATTATATTAACCCTAATTTTCTTCAAGTGCATTAGTCATTAATATAAGTATATATAACCCTCTCATATTCCTAGCAAAGTAAGTATAGAAAGAGGAAATTGATATGGCACTTAGGTTTTTGATGACAATGGTTTGTATACTTTTGGGTGTAACAAAAGAAGCATGTGTTGGGAGCATAACTATGGAGAAGCATTGACAAAGAGTATATTGTTTTTTGAAGGGCAAAGATCAGGGAAGTTACCACCAACACAAAGATTGACTTGGAGGAAACATTCTGGTCTTCAAGATGGATTTCAACTTGCTGATGCTCATCGACTCTTTGAAAAAGTAATTAACTTAATTTCTTTTTCATTTTTATGCTATTTATCTAATCTAATTTATTACATTTTTAACATTTAGTCACATTCTGCATTTTCTTGATATTGTGTTGAGATGGTAGTAATTAAGTACTTAAAAGAAATTCTGCATTTCAAATGCAGAAAAGACACAATTATGTGACTTCAAGTAATTGATCACAAGAAGGATTAAACAATCATTTTGGTCCTGAATGTGTAAAGCTGCCCTGTATCGAAATTGCAAACGCCTCCTCAAGTGTCTCTTTAATGAGTCTTTTGGTCTTCAAATGTGTTTTTGTTGGTCAATTTAGTCCTTAAGATTACTAAAAAAATACTTATTTGCAATTTTGATACATTCAAGAGCATAATGACAACAGATCACACATTAAGGAACCAAAATGACTATTTACCCAATACAAGAATGGAGTGGTTTTGAGTAAAATAAAAAAATTAAGAAAACATTTTTTGTTTGTATTACTTAAAATGTATGTTTATTTTAATTATATTGCTAGCAAAAGAATATGGAAAACTTAGTGAACGATTGTGATAGAAAAAAAAATAAAGGACTAGTTATAGAGAATGTATTTTCAGAACCACTGAAATAATGATTTCAAATATTTTGAATTTTAAATTTATTTTTAATAATATTTCTCATTTTAAATGGAAATAAAAACAAAAGATAAGAGAAGATAGTAAACGACCCTAAAACGAGAGTATATTTTAGTTTTTGTTATTTTTTAAACCTATTAATTTGAGTTTTTCCTTTAATTTTATGATATCATAAACCAATCAATGTAGGAGTAGATTAAAGGGGGGAAAAGTGTGATGAGAATATATAATTATCTCTTTTAAAGTACTCAAAGGATATGTTGTTGTAAGAATGAAAAGTAAAGCCAGCAGTTGTGTCATGTGTTCTCTGTTGCTCAAGACTCAATTTAAAATACGAGTAAAATTTATTATTTTCATTCATATCTTTTACTAATGAGTTTTTCCTTTAATATTAATGAGTATTTTTTTTGGTAATATACTAATGAGTATTTTAATACACATGGATTAAGAAATCAAAAGCAGAAAAAAGTGTAAATTAAACATTTTATTTTTTATACATACCTTCTATTTTTTATTTCCCAACTAGTGATTTTAGAGCACTTGTTACTTGTTAGCATCACCTAATCAGTTAATCAAAAGGTTTATGTAGAAGTTGTTTGTACTATTTTTAATCACGTGACAAGTGGAGATTTTCAAAAAGAAATAATAATAACTGAAAGTTAATATATAATATGAATTAACGATACACGTAATCAATACTATTGGTATATGGTGTCATAAGCTACTTTGAGATACGGGTGACACGGTGCTCCTGGGTGAGATTTATGTGGCAGTTAAATTTAATGTTGGTCAATGTGAAATTTACTCTTAAGTACGAGTGGAAATTTGTCTTTCGTTGAAAGTTACAGTGATACTACATAAGTATATAGTCAAGAATGATTCGAAAAAATAAATACACGTGTCACGTGTCATCTTGATTGGAAAATTTTACTAGTATATATCTAAGTCATCCTAATCAAAATTAAGTTAAGACTTTATGTGTTGTGACATTTCAAGGTAATGGCTCTTTACCCTTTCATAAGCCAAAGTACTTTTACTTTTCCAAAATTAAATTATTTTCTATCATTTTCAATGTAACTAAATTAATAACATGATTATTTCCCAATGACAAATCTAAAAACCAGGTTGACTTAGTTGGTGGATACTACGATGCTGGTGACAACGTAAAATTCAACTTCCCAATGGCATTTTCAACAACAATGTTAGCATGGAGTGTAATTGAATATGGAAAATTCATGGGACAAGATCTTAACCATGCCCTAGATGCAATTGGTTGGGCCACAGATTATTTCCTTAAGTCTACAAATATTCCTGGTTATGTTTTTGCTCAAGTTGGTGACCCACATGGTGATCATAATTGTTGGCAAAGACCTGAAGATATGGATACTCCTAGAACAAGTTATTTTGTTAGTAGGGAAAATCCTGGTTCTGAGGTTTCGCCGAGATTGCAGCAAGCACTTGCAGCCTTCGCCTATTGTTTTTAGGAAGTATCATGTTGTTGGTTATTCTGATACGCTTCTTCAAAGAGCTATAAGGGTAAGTAAATACCATACATCTTTTCTTCTCACGGTTAGAAAAAGCTAAATTAGTGATTAAAATTAGCGGAGAAATAAAATTTACTGATGAAATTAGTGATAGATTTTACAATTTTCATTGTTAATTTTCACTCTCTAGTTTAACTTTTTTAATAGTGTCTAACAACAGATTTGGTTTCAATCAAAAGTTCCATCTAGTCACGCAGCAGCAACTCAAAGCCGTCTGACTAAGATTGGACGGTGCAGATTTCAACTAGCATTTAATATTAAACAAATCGAAAATTGTCCTTCAAATCTAAACCGACCGATCTTGATTGGACGGCTCTGAGTTGCAAACTGTGGGACTGGATGGAATTTCTGACTGCATGCAAACCCTATATGTGTCTAACTTATAATTTGCAATGTTTTGAGAACTAAATTGGATTGTTAATTCAATTGGTTGAATCGAACTGACTAAGTATGCAGTTTTGTTATACCGACGCTACTGCCCGTATGTGGTTCATACCGATTTGAGTGGTTTAAGGTGATCTAAATGTCTCGCTAGTTCGATCTCTCTGGTTTGATTGTTAAAATATTGGAAATTTTGCTTGAAATATATGTATGAGGTTTTAATTTTATGGAGTTTGTCCTTAATTTTTTTGTATGGATTTAGGTTTTTGACTTTGCTGATAAGTACAGAGGATCATACAATGACAGTCTAGGACCATCCGTATGCCCATTCTATTGTGATTATAGTGGCTACCAGGTAGGCCTATTGATTATTGTTTGAATTGAATTGAATTGAATTTTATTTATTTATACATGAAAGCTAGGTATTAGAAAGAAATATAATTAATTAAAGTGGGTTTGTGAATAACAGGACGAATTAGTGTGGGGAGCATCATGGTTACTGAAGGCTACTAAACTCCTCATTACTGGAATTTCATTAAACAAAACATTCACAATGTTAAAAACTATGGTGAATTTGGTTGGGACTCCAAGGATGCAGGCATCAATGTCCTACTTTCTAAGGTATATTTAAATGTAATTACCTTTTTGTAATGTTCACCTTTGTTTCTTTCTATTCACATTTTTTATTAACATCTAATTCATCACTTTGGAATGTAAGTAATAAGTAATTCCAATCATTTATGACAAATTCAGTTGTTCCTTTTGTGTGCATATTAGATTAGATGTATAATGGATCGACCTGATGCCCAAGTATTTTGGGTTGACTCATAAATAGAGGCTAAAAATAATCGGGTCATTTTAGCCCAACCTAATTGGTGAATTCGCTATTTTGTTGTTGTTTTGAACATTTCATGTGATTCCATGTGTTACAAATTTTGTTGAGTCGGGCTGAACACTTACCGTTGTTTTGGGTTGGGTTTGACTGAGCTACAAAAACGCGGTCTCATAGATAATCGCGATGGCTCACCCAACTCGCTTATGCTGCTGACCCAATAGGTCGGGCGGTCCAATTTAATGTACTCTAATGTACATACTTTAATAATTGGGATGACTCACCCAACTCGCTTATTCTTAAGTTTTTATTAATAATTTTGTAAAAATAAAAATTTCAAGTAATAGTTATAATCACGTACTTTAATCTTCACTCACTTTAGAGGTCTTTTTCAACATCTAACTTTATTTCTTTGATTTCTATTCACTTGCAGCTTCTGCTTAATGATCCCTCTTCTAAGCCTTTTACCCTCAATGCTGACAAGTTTATCTGTTCTGTGCTACCTGAATCACCTTCAGTGTCTGTCTCATACTCACAAGGTAAAAAAATTAGCCATAATTAATCCAAATTAAAGTATATATATTATAATGAAACGTTGATTGATCTAAATTAATTAACTATTTGTTGTTAAATTAGGTGGGCTTCTATTCAAGTCTGGTGGGAGTAATCTACAGCATGCAACATCATTTTCATTTCTTTTACTGGTTTATGCTGGCTATTTGAATAAAGTAAATAAAAAGATTGATTGTGGAAATGGGATTTTTGCTTCTTCAAACTGACTCAAACAATTGGCCAAAAGCCAGGTATGTAAATTTTAAATTATCAAAATTAGATGCAATTTACCAAATTCTTGATGAACCAAAAAATAATAGACCAACTATTATGTGTTTCCCTACTTTGTTAATATGTTTCTCTTTCAAAAGAAAATCCAACATACAATACTTTGTTAATATGTTTCTCTACATTTTTTTGGTCAATTGTTTCCTTACTTAGGTAATTATCACTTTTTTTCGTGTGGATTTAATTAAATTCATCAAATGTAGGTGGATTACATTCTAGGAAGCAACCCAATGAAGATGTCATACATGGTTGGATATGGTCCAAAATTTCCTCAAAGAATACATCATCGTGGATCTTCATTGCCTTCCATACATGAACATCCTGGTCACATAGGTTGCAAAGGAGGATCAACTTATTATGAAAGCCAAAATCCAAACCCTAATTTGCTTATTGGAGCAGTTGTTGGAGGACCTGATATTAAAGACTCTTATACTGATTCTCGAGCTGATTTTGTACACTCAGAACCTACAACTTACATCAATGCACCTCTTGTGGGTACTTTGGCTTATTTCAAATCATATCCATACTAGCTAGCTAGCTAAAGTCAATAGTTCTATATATTCAAGGAGCTGTTCGTGGTTGCAAATTAACTGTAAAACCACCCCAAGAGGGCCTAAGGTAGCATATATGTAGCTTGGTTTTTATTATTAGTTAAAAAGAAATGTAGGGAAGGTTGATAGATTATTGCCGCTTTGTTTTTGAAAAGGCAAAAATGTAATGTTATAATGATTATGAGAAATTGTGAGCAATGTAGGCATTCAGGAGCATTTACATATTGTAAGTGAAATAGATATCAATAACAATGAGAAAGAAGTAAAAACTTCTTATGAGGTAACAGCATATATCACATAATCACCGACCATATACTTTTATTTCTTGGAGATATTTCACTCATAGAAAGGATAGTGATTCGACTTAGCCTTAGCCAAGAGAGATTTTCAGAGCAAAGTATGGCGATATCCAAGACTTTCACTAGTGCAGAAAAGGGATTTAAAGTCACGCAAATTGGTTTTTTAAAGTCACGCGCCGGCGTGACTTCTATTAAGGCGACTTCGTATGTCAGGAGCTTTAAAGTTACGCGAAAGCGCGACTTCATATGTTTTTTTTAAAGTCAGACCAACATTGTCTGACATTAATTACTGATAATCGTTATATGGAATGACTTTTAAAGTCAAGCCAAAGTGTGACTTTAAAGTTATTCTTAAGTCGACTTTTGTCGCTTGACTTTAAATGTGTTTACGTTATAAAGTCGTGGTTGTACCCTACCGACTTCAAAGTTTTTTTTTTTTTTTTTGCCTTTTGGTCATTCCCCTGGATATATATATATATTTGGCTCCACTAGGTATCAAATTCATTAAACTAGCAACAAACATTCTATATAGAATTACAAAATTACTATATTTTGCTCCAAAAATTTATCACTACCAATTCAACATTCATTTCACTAATATCTTGTCAAAAGGTATACCATAATACATATGTAGCAAAACCATAAGAAAATCAACCATCACCTGAATTTACAACACAACTATATGCTTCTATTAAGCTCCAAATACCACAAGAAAACCAACAATAAGATTAAAGACAAATGATCGAACATCACTTAAGTTGTTTTCTTCGCTCTTCCTTTTGAAGTTGGTTTACACTCTTCATACATCTTTATAAAGAACTCCGCCCAAACTTGTCTAACATGCGCCAACTCTTCAAGTGTGAACGATCGACTCGAATTAAACATCTACAAAAATAAAAGTTCAATATGAATCACATGGTTAACCTAATACCAACAACATAATAATTACCTAGTAATCATCTTATAAAAGTTGAAAATTATATACCTTCTTCCAATTATTAGTGATAGTTGCGTAAACAATGGTCATCATATTTATCATCACATAGTGGCTACAAGAATAACCATCATTTTGTTTCGGTCCCTATAAATGAATATCAAATATCAAAACTGAATATAATTTACAAAGAACTAGTATAAAATGAAAAAAAAATTAATGTATTCAATACTTACTTTAAGTGTCAACCAATGAGGTTTTGATTTTCTTAAACCCTTCATCCTATTATATCCATCCATAGCTCTGTGGGGAAACATCATAAATAGTAAGTTATAAGTCTAAAACATATTAAATCACAAAATTGTGACAACAAATTATTAATAAAAGAAAACTTACTTCTCAACTATTTCAACCAGTGGTCTCGCTTGGAAGGCGTGAAGTGAACACATCCAAACAATCAGATAATGTATGACGCATTTACAAACAAGCTTTGCCAATGTTTTCTACAAAAGTGGACAAAATAATTAAATCATAATCAAACAAAGAAATTATATGTATACACTAGTAAACTTTAGACAATTGATACTTTACCCACACAAATACGGCGCTAGAAAGCATGTTTTGTTCTGGTCATATAACTTATTCTCGATATATGTTTGATGGTCTCTTGTTTGTAGCCAACACTATCACAAATTTTGTATGGATCTAGAAATCCATACATATCACTAGTTTCCTTGCTATACATTCACGATGCAAATACCTAATATATTGAGAACAAATCAATTAGTATTTATAACTATTTATAATTGAAATATTTTGGAATAAGTTTTTACAAACAACTAATATACTAATATATACTTACGTGCACCATATTGCTAAATGGCTCATCTCAAGTTCCTTGTGACCTTGAACCAATTCTACAATATCTTGGTATCCAATGTAGAAATGTTCATGGTGCTCATGGTCCAAGTCAAACTTGACACCTTCTCATCATCTCATAAGCTAAAAATGCAACTCTTTCAACCAGTCATTCTTGGGCGGTTCTTCCACATGGGATGGTGAACAACTAGCCTTAGATCCAATTGTATTTTTTGGAGAAATATTTTCATTGAGGGGGCCTGATCAACTAAAAGTTCCCTGTTTGGCCTGATCAACTAACTCATCCTATAACCAAAACCATGTGCACTTTAGGCAACATTGTAAAATGTATTTCCTAAGGCATTGGTCTTTGAATAAAAATTTTAACTTACAATTTTTGAAGCAACTGAACTTGACTCATCCGTTGTAAAAGACCCTGTTTTCCTTTGATGGGCCAACTTAAATAACTCATGCCGTGGAGGAGATGGGGGTTCTATTACTAAGTCTGGATCACCCCACTCCTCACGCCTTGCTTCCACGTATCTCTCTTTCCACTTTTCCTTAACCATCTTATAGCCACCACGAGAGGATGTGTGGTAGAAGTGATTTTGGGATTGAATTTTTTGCCTCTTTCTCTTTTAGTCCATCACAAATACCAAAAAAATTACTTTAATACAAATAAAACAACAAACCGCTCAGTATGTAAGAATGTTAAATTGTGGATCAGGCATCTCATTATGAATTGTGAATGTGCATCTCACTATTGAAAATTTAATCAAAAAGACCAAATAATTACTCAAATCGTTTCTCCATGCGACTTTCTTACTTAACAACTCCCATGTTTCAATGATATGAAATCAGATATCTCGCATGGAGTTGTGTCACCCCGATCCTCTTTGGAGCTAAAGATATATTTCCTATTGAGTGTTGATTTAAATTGCGCCCAACGCCACCTAAGATAAGCAATCCACTTTTTATTCAACCTCTCATCATTGGGAATGTCAAATGTTTCCTAAAGTATACAAAAAGGCAAGTGTTAATATCACCTTGATATCATTCATTTGGCCAAAAATAAAATCAAATTCTCAAGATGCAATGAAAAGTTAATACCAAGATATCTTGCCGATCAAATTCTTGACCTCTTCACTCACTTTGCTCCAATCTTCCGATAATATACTTGCCTTGTGTCGTGCTAGCATAGACACATAACTCTTAAATCGGGCAAACAACTTACCTAGAGGCTCTAAGCGCTCATCAAATTCAATCGGTACTTATAACTGGCGGCCGCCTAGACGCCAACTCCAGAACGCCGTGGCACGCCTAGTTTTCTTGTTCTTTGTTGGGGGTTGGTAGATGAATCATCCATGGTACCTATTTAAGAAAAACAAAACAAAGAATTGTCACCATAACAAAACTTCTCATATAACTCCTTACAATTCATTCTTACAGATTCAAATAAATTCTTCCCATATCCCTTCATTATGATCATCACGAGTCGCATGTACACCATCCACATCCATGTCCTCAATGAATCTAGGCATTTGTGTAGTGAAAGATGGAGTCTCATCAATTTCAAGGGATGATTCACCGCCTTCATCATTACTATTCATGATTCTTCCTTGTAGACTAATCGACCATTTTTTGTTTGAAGGATCATTGACAAAAAAATTTGTTTTGCTTGCTCACCATGATGAAAGGCTCCTCCCCATAACTTAACTTGTCTAGGTCCACCAATGTAAATCCTAACTCATCGCTTTGTACACCATCATATCAAGTAGCCCACTTACATTTAAAAACAGTGCACTTTAAATTTACAATGAATCGACCTCCCAAATCTCTTCAATAACCCCAAAGTAAGCAATCGACGCTGAATGGTGTTTATCCTCTTGAACTAGAGAAGTGCATGGAAGAAGCCATGACCATAACCCCACTATTTTGCATAGTGCCCTTATCATCTTGTGACTTTGTAGAAAATGAGAAATTATTTATATCGCACTGAGTAAGTCAAGACATTAAACTTTGGCTCATTTGCTAGCCACTTTAATGTAATAGAAGCACTATTATCATTCATAATAATCTCTTTAAACCAGTTAGGAATGTCTTGTTGTGCTCTTTCAATAGCGCTGCTTTCATTCATTTGAGGGTTTCTACTCTTGACGATCATTTTATGAGTAGATAAATAAGGTAATACCTCATCGTTGTTATTCAATATATACAAATGTGCTTGCAACACTTCGCTTCGACCCATACTCTTGACTCTTGCACATCGGGTACCCTTTACCTTCACACCTCCTCAGATGACGAGAATCGGGAAGCCCTATAGGTTTGGCTTCGCCAAATAGTCCGAACAAAACTCAATAGCTTCTTCTATGACATACCTTTCAACAATAGATGCTTCGGGACAATATTGATTCTTCACATAACCTTTCAAAATCTTCATGTATCGCTCAACCTGATACATCCACCTTAAATAAATAGGGCCACACAATCTAATCTCTCTTACTAGATGAACAATTAAATGAACCATGATGTCAAAAATGAGGAGGAAAATACATCTCCAATTGACACAAGATAATAGCCGCCTGCTTTCCAACTCATCCAATTTTTGAGGTCAATGACTTTGACACATATAGCATTAAAGAATAAGCACAACCTAGTTATCGCATGTCTAACACATTTTGGCAAGATGCCACGAATAGCCACCTGTGTAGTAGTTGTTGCATCAACACGCTACGATCATGAGACTTTAATCCAACTAATTTGACATCTTTCATTGACACAAGCCTCTTAAAATTTGAAGAGTAGCCTCAGGAACTTTGATTCCTTGTAGACACTCGCACAAACTTATTTTCTCTTTTTTGACAAAGGTATGACATGTTTGGGGGCAAATATGTACGCTTTACCATTTTGCTTTGGGTGCAATTGTTCTCTTATGCCCATTTCGAGCAAATCTAAACGAGAATTTATACCATCTTTTGTCTGGCCTTTAATATTGAGAAGTGTCCCGATAACACTATCACAAACGTTTTTCTCAACATGCATGACATCAAGATGTTGTCTTACATAAAGACTGGACCAATACGGAAGATCAAAGAACACTGACCTCTTCTTCCAGTTGCTTTTCTCGTTGACCTGCTTTTGCTTTTTTCCAAATACAACTTTGATGTCCTTAACCAGTTGGTATACTTCTTTTCCAGTCAAGACATTCGGAGCAGTTTCATTCTCTTGACACCCATTAAAAGCTTTTTTCATCCTACGATACGAGTGATTGCGTTTGAGAAATCTCCGATGCCCAAGGTATACCGTCTTCTTACCATGTTTCAGTTGATGGTAGCATGTGTGTTCTGTACAAATAGGACAACCTCTATGTCCCTTAACACTATACCCAGACAAGTTCCCGTATGCTGGGAAGTCATTGATTGTGCAAAATAACATTGCACGCAGCTTGAAAGTTTCATTGGAATACCCATCAAACACATCCACGCCTACATCCCACATTTTTTTCAAGTCTTCAACCAACGGACTAAGGTAAACATCTATGTCATTTCCTGGTCGTCGTGGGCGTAAATCTTCATGGATAACATAACATACTTACGCTTCATGCACAACCAAGGAGATAGGTTGTAAATTATAAGGAGAACAGGCCATGAGCTATGATTCGTACTTAAGTTACCATATGGGTTCATCCCATCCGGCAAGCGCGAGCCTAAGATTTCTTGACTCGGCTCCAAAATCCTAAACAAACTATCAACCTTCTTCCATTGTAGAGAGCCTACTGACGGGCGGTTGGCCATCACGCTTCCTCTCATCGGCATGCCATCTAATGTTCTTTGCGCCTTTGCATTAGCAAACAAGCGTGTGAACTCGGGAATTATTGGAAGGTACCATAAAACCTTTCTTTGGAGAACCGCTTGTGTTGTCATCATCGAAACTAGATTCACCGCCTTTACTTTGTAGTGACCTATTACACGTAGGGCAATTACGCAGCCTCCTTAAACTCATTCCGCTACAATATGCAATCATCAGGGGCAAGCATGTATTTTTCATACTCCACACCCATCGACACAAAATCTTCTTCGCTTCATACGCATTTACCGCGACGGTGTGTTACCTTCTCGAAGCATTTCTTTCAACAACACAAGCAACTCGGTGAAACTCTTATCACCCACCCATTTATCGCCTTCAGATTGAATAATTTTATCACCGCAAATAACCGTGTGTCATTGTACATCCCAAATACAAAGGCTCTTCTATATCTTTGCACAATGTATCAAAGGCATGTGCTTTCTTAAAAGACTCCTACCCAATATCACATATCATGTCCTCCATTCTTGGCCATCCATATTTGCATCTGCGAAATTATCTCTTTCTGACACACTTGGGATATTTAACTTCTCACTATGCCATATCCAGGTTGTATAACTACGACAAATCCCATCAACAAGAAGATGATATTTTATTGTGTCAACCTGGTTGTGGTGTCCTGTTCACACAATTAACACAAGGACAATCAAAAATTCCACCACTATTTACAAGCTTTTTTTGAGAAAACTCTAGAAACTCTTCTACCCCTTTCGCACTCATCACTCAACTTATTAGCTTGCATCCAACTACGATCCATAGCTACACTCAATAAATAATAAAAAGTTAGTCCATAGCTACAAGAGTTTTTTCCAAGGACACCGAATGTGTTCACTCTAATAAGATTCTTTAATTTGATTTGTGAAATCTATACTAATGGAATTGTTCCTCAAATTCACTTCGAAATGATTATACTAATAAAACTATATGAACTAAATTATGTACTTATATGATAGAACATACCGAATGAGAGACGGAAGCGGAAATTAAACAGAGAAAGAACTCGGTTACCTGCTCTCAGACTAGTAAGGTTTAGAATCCCAAGATATAGTATCCAAGAAGTTCACGACCAAGCAATCTCCTCAGAATAAAAAGAACATTCCTTCAAGTGAGTCTCAAACTAATAATAAAGCTTTTGATACGAGAATATGCAAATTTGTTTTACATTCCTCTATTATCGATCCAACTAACTAACAAAGACTTTGTTAGTTATCGCTGTGTGGCACGACTTTCTAACTAATCGAATGGCTTTCATACTTTAAAACCTCTTTTTTTATAAGTAGAATTTATTTATTAGTAATGTCTAACTCCAAAGATCATCACCATTATATCGTAAATGTAATAGCAATCAATTCTTTATCGTAAAACAAGATGCAGTGTATTATAAGCTACAATTCATGTTCTTTTGAGAAACTAACAAAGAATTCAAAATTCCTCTCTTACTTGATTCAACAAACTAACAAAGACTAAATTAAACTACTTGAGATGCATCTTGAATCTTGACATCATGGAATTCAAACAAGAAGCAAAAGCTCAACTCTTAACAGCTTTCATAGTGTATAAACCGAGTATATATATTTGAAAGAAAATCCACTTCAATCTAAAATCAATCTTATTAAGCCACCCAGATTCCACAAAGAAAATGGCCATTTTTTCCTTATTCAAAAGAACCCCAAATCTAAAAATGCAACTTCAAAGCATTGAAGAGTTACAACTGAGTACGAAGAAGAAAAACAACAAAAAAAACAGATCGATTCAAAACCTGTGAAACTAATTGCACAAAGATGAACAATAAACAAGCATTGAAGAGTTACATAAGCTACAATGACACACCACAACATAAACCCTAATACAGAAAATCTACCCTCATAAACCCTAAATCCTCCACCTAAAATTTATACCATCAATAAAAAGTAAACACCATAAAAACCCTAGAGAAAGAGATGAGATAGAGCAACACGCAGATAGAGAGCAACAGAGAGAGAGAGAGAGAGGCAGAGAGAAAGAGGGCTTTCCTGGAAACGCAATGAGAGCAAGATGATGAAGGTTGTAGAGAGCGCAATGAGAGCGCGAGAGAGACGATGAGAATACGAAACGTTCAACCTGAGAGCGCGAGAGAGACGACGCTGCTCAACCCGAGAACGCTTTGATGTGTTTTACGCTTTGAGAGAAAGAGGGCTTGCCCGGAAACGCAATGAGAGCAAGATGATGAAGGTTGTAGAGAGCGCAAATGAGAGCGAGAGAGACGATGAGAATACGAAACGCTTCAACCTGAGAGCGCGAGAGAGACGACGCATTCAACCTGAGAACGTTTTGATGTGTTTTACGTTTTTATTTTTTTATTTTTAATTGTGAAATACTTTTGAAGTCAAGCAATATTACGGTTTGTCTTAAAATGTTAAAATTTTCCACTTTTGAAGTCACTCATATTTTACGCTTGACTTAAACACTAGCGCCAAAAAAATTTTCGAGTTTATTACAAGTTTGCCACCGCGCCCTTATATCAAGGCGGCATCCGAGCGTGACTTTAAATGTCTATTTCTTTTCCTTATTTTGCACTAGTGTTTGGATCAAGAGTTACTCTTTTTAACTTAATATGGCTTTGGATTACATCACTAAACCAAAGGTTTAGTGATGATCACTAAATAGATTTTAACCGTTGGATCTTTGATTTAGTTTCCAAATGGGATCCAATGGGTGTTATTATAGGGGGTATAGATGTACTATCACATTTTCAATTATATTAATTAGTTAATTTTTAATAAAAATAAAAATCGGTTCCATTATTTATGGCATTTTTTCCGGAATTTATTGTGATAATCGTATGAAGGATGAAAAAGCCTTTTATTGCTTTGATTATATAACCGTTAATTTAAACGTAAATCCCTTAAATATAGTTTTTCAATAAAACCTAATAATGAGCCAAGTTTTTCGGTAATATTCTTTCTTCCTCCATTAATTTGGTAACACAACCGTAAAATTCTTTCTTCCTTCCTCCTTCTTCCTTCTTCCTTCTAAACATATATCATATCCTTCTTACTTTCAAACATAATTCTTTTTTTAATCCCTCTCTTCTTCTTTGCAACTTTTACATCTCTTATCCATCTACATATTAAAATAAACAACAGGGTAGACGCTAATAAGGGATTCCCGTTTTTCGGCTATGCCAATAATGGCTCAAACCGGCTTTGATGAACATGATCGATTTAACATTAGCTTTACACGCTTACTCGCCGTAAGTCTCCTCACTCTCGTATTTGACATTGACCATGCACAATGACTAACTATTTGCTTTTCTTGTATTCTCTTTACGCTGCAGAATTTAGTAACATACGTGGATTTTACCACATAACACCCGAAAATCGGATACCGATCACGAGCAAACCGACATCATTGTTCCGTGTGTTCAATTTATTGTTGATCGTATCTTAGTTAATATAATTTGTGATTATAGCTTTCTATATTCGGAGCATAGTTTATCAAACCAAATATCAACGCCTCTCTTGCGCTTTTTGTCCGCATAATGCAAAGAACTTCTTGTCCTTCAATGTCACTTTTATCATTTTGTAGATCAAAACCAATTGATTTAGAAGAGTAATTTTATGCTCAAAAATATTATTTTTGATATAGATGCTACCATCCATATCTATCTACCTGTTTCATTGCTTTTTCACATTACATAAATAAACCTTAAACAATAGAAACATTTAAGTTCTACAAAAACTACATAAAAAGACACTACAAGAAAATCATTGATTTGCCACTTCGACATTTCCGTGGCAAATGCACAAATTTCCGCAGAAAAACAACATTTGCCACTGACAAAAATTGGTGGCAAAAACGCTGTCAGAAATCGCTTGCCACGGAATTTCCATGGCAAATTTTTCCGTCGCAAATCCGTGGCAAATTTTTCCGTCGCAAAGCCGTGGCAAATTTTCGCCGCAAATGCGGGCAAATTTCCGTGGCAAATCCGCGGCAAACCCGTCGCAAATTTAAAAAAATTAAAAAAATGGAGCAAGAGTTTCCTACTACTCCAACTTCTTCACAAATTGGAGTTATATACACATTTACATGTATATAAACAATAAACGTATTTATATACACATTTACATGTATTCTCCAAGAAGGTGCATCATAATACATATGATATTGAGTTATCTATGTTCCCCTTTGCATTTCATGCTTTCCCAAATCCTTTCAAGTTATAGAAACTTGCCGAAAGCCCGATATATGCCATACCTATCGACTAATTAACCATTCTATGTTCGTAAAATGGGAAGAACAAGACCACTTTAATTCAATGACATCAAATGAACATGTTCGTCTCATTTTCTTAACATGCGAAGTTGAATAAGGTTGAGACTAAAGTTGATCTCAAAACATGCAGAAGCCAAAACCACAACAAATGAACCCAAATTAGGTCTGGGACAAAAATTGGAATGAAGTTCCTTAGGTGCTTGTGGTGTTCTTAAATAAATAAAAGTACATTATGAGGACAAACGATAAGCACCTAAATGACTTCACCTTAATTGTTTTCGACAATTTCTTTAAACAACAAGGAAAAGTATTCAGCTGAGTTCTTTGAGCAATTTCTTTAAACAACAAGGAAAAGTATCCAGCAGAGTCTTCTTTTCTGGTGTACTTTACTCTTCTAAATATTTAATATAATACCTATCAATATGATCTACTTGACCTCTTGAAACGCAAAAATTAATTGCTCAAAGAAATTCAGAGACGACATAAATTGTGAGTGAGTGAAATCACTTAACCAATGGTGATAATATACTTACAGCACTTCCAATGTGCTCACAGAACTAAGAGAGCTAGGAATGCTACCCGTTAGTTGATTGCTGTCGAAAAGCCTGGCAAAAGAGCATAAGGGAGGATTAAATACCAGTTTATAGAAGTTCTTCATTAAAAAATGGTATAGTTCTTCGTTTATGTAAAAGTCTTTACAAGTTTGAAGTTTTAATGAAGCTTACACATGTCTTAGAATCATGCTGGAGTTAAAAGTTTTAATGGTATTGGACCAGTGAGGTTATTGTTTCCGAGATGACTGCAAGCAGTAGACAGATATTAGATCATTCAGCAAAAATGAAAAATATCAGGAGGAAACTGAAAATGAGAGTTTACATACAAGTGATGCCTTGAGGAGCAAGTCAAAACCTGGTCGTCCTTGATTATCAGAGACAGGAATAGGCCCTTGGAGCTCGTTATCAGCAAGATCTAGCCAATCAATATTTGCTAGATTACCAAGAGAACGTGGAATATTTCCATTGAATTTGTTGGAATTCAGTGCTCTGCATGAAAAGCAACAAAATGTTTCATGTTTCCATATGAACCAAAATTCTTTGTTACACTGGAATTAACTTGGTTTTTTAATATTTTTTGTAGGTATTGTAATAGAAGAATTGATGAGTTGGAGTCCTTACAAAAAGGTGAGTTGCTTTAAAGATCCAAGTGAATCTGGAATAGGACCATAGAAACCACAACCAACCAATGCTCTGGATAACAGATGAAAAAGGAACAAATGGTGATGCAGTTAGAAATAAACTTGTTGGGATTCAATCAAATAAATGCAGTTTGTTTTCAACTTGTTTATTAGTAAATAAATTTGCTTTCTTACAGTGATTGCAGCTTTGTCAAATTCCCTATTTCTTTTGGAATTGTTCCTGTTAATCCTGTGTTGTAAGAAAGATCCCTGTATGAAAAATAACAATATGTTATTAATTGAGCTATAATTGAACATTGTATCCACAGATAACCTAATGAAAATGATAAACTTATAAAAGTCTTTTCTGACAAATGATCATTTCAGAAACATTATTTAAACATTAATTTAGCTATTAACTATGTTTAACTCATAAGTAGTAGAACATGTACAATGTATCTAGTTCAGAAAAGGACTGGATTCCTGAAGACAGCTGACCCTCCAAATTCAAGCCTGGTAGTTTCCTGAATAATATAGCATTCTATTCAGATTCATTTTTTTACCAAATATAGAGTAAGAAACAATCAGAATGGTCCAAAGAAATCAAGATCTAACAGTTCTGTAATTCTTGAATTAGTGCAACCAATTTCGTCCCAATTACTGCAACAAGGATCTGAACCCACCCAATTTAATGGTTTGTTCTTCCAAGATTGTGTGAGAGATGATAGAGCAGTAACTGCAGCAGTATAACTTATATTAGGAAAAACATATTGTCATTTAGCTTCTCAGTTTTCTATAATCTACCTCAGCTGAGAGCTGTTGCATTTAGCTTTAGAATTTAGACCACATATTATTATGAACTAGAATACAAAATCTCGTGAGCCAATTCATGAGGGTAAAAGGTAAAAGAGACAGATCAGAGAGCTCTTGCAAGTTGCACCAACCTGCATCCATTGAACTCATCGCATTCAGGGTCCACAAGATCTTTTGATGTGGTGAAAACATTTGAGGGGTCTTGATGAGAAATTTAGCGAAAACTTCAAAGTAAAGTCCAAAAAGTAGGAAAGACGTTCCACAGCCTAAAAGCAGAGAAAACTATGCTTAAAACAATCCAAAGTGTAGTTTCTATCCGCATTTACGATATATAAACATGAGTTATTCCTTACAATTTGTTGATTAAATAAAATATAGGATAAGGGAATGTTATCAAAACTAAAGCAATACATGAAAGGCAAGCTATATAGTGAAATAAAAATTAGCAACCAAACATGCTTAGTTAATTCAGTAGCTAAACAGAAAATCTGCCAATAAAAACAAAATAGCAAATAGATCTCAACATTACTTGGGAACCCTTTGAGTTCGTCCAAAGGCATGGAGGTGAGCTGCTTTAGTAACTGTAAGTCCAAGAATAGACTGGTATTATCAACTGGAGGAAACGTATCCCGCCAGCCCTCAAGTACAGATTTTTGGCACAACATTTCAGAGCCGACGAACAACAAGAAGCTAGGCGTTCAAAGAAAAATCTGAAAGATCTATGAAACTCTGTACTCATTTGCAACTTGTTCTTCTCATCTTCAAACCGACTTAAGAGCACTGTAGATGCCGATCAAGAATGCATCAAATAGGAACACACATGCTTATAATTTTCAATTGCAATAGGAAGGCACAAACCTGATTGACCTCCTCTAACTTCATTATAATATGAACGCCATCATCCTCATTACTTCGCTTTCGCAATCATAAATGATGAGTTTGAGACACCTAGACAGCTTTTAGAATATAGAATGAAATACTACGCATTCACAAATAAACAATTGAGCAATAAATTAAAAAGGAAATAAAACTAACATTTGCGCACTAACAATCACACTGCATATTTTAAGAGTCTATCATATCTCTATTTGTCTTCATGCATATATAAGTAAACGATAATAACACTCAAAGATTCCTGAATAGAAAACGATATAAAGGTAAATAGCAAGAAAACAATAAGAAACAAACCCCAAATCCAGTTGATTAGAAGTTCACACTCAAAGATTAATAGATAATAACAACAAACAAACAACAACTGATAAAATCTAACAAAACCCTAAATAGCGAAACTTATAAAAACAAACAACAATCTGGTAAAATCTAACAAAACCCTAAATAACAATCTGATAAAATCTAACAAAACCCTAACATCAATTAAAATCTAACAACAATCTGTTAAAGAAAAACCCTACAGAAAAAAACCTTTGTGTGAGTGAAATCATTATGAAAATGGAAGTGAACACAAGAACGAACTGGAAGGTCAAGCACGAGCACGAGAGACAGGGGAGGACCTTGAACCGAGATGAAAACTTAGGGTTTCAAGATCAGACCAAGCGGCGGCGAGCAAGGCGACGGAGGAGAGAGCGACTAGTGGTTCGAGCGCAAATGAAATAATCATCAGTGTCGGGAAGAACAACACCCAATCCATTGGAATCGTTCTTGTTTACTTGTGCAAAATGCATGAGAAATGCTCTGGTTTGTCGCAGAGAGAGGAGAAGGTAGGGATGACGACAGCAGGTGAGGGGTGGTGATGATGAGGTCGAGAATGAGAGTGAGGCGAGAGATGGGAGTGAGATCGGCGGAAATGAGAGTGAGGCGGAGATGGGAGTGAGATCGGCGGAGATGAGAGTGATGAGAGTGAGAGGCGAGAGAGTGAGAAGTGAGAGCGTGAGAAGAGAGAGATGAGAGTGAGTGTAACATCCTGCATCGCTTCCGAAATCGCCGATCGCCTCTACGAACCAACACGAGTCTTTTCAAAGATGTTTTGTCCTCACTTGCATGCTTTCCGAAACTTCTCAGAAGGTCACCCATCCCACTACTACTCCAAGCCAAGCACGCTTAACTATGGAGTTCTTATGGGATGAGCTCCCAAAAGAAGATGCACCTTGTTGGTATAGGTAGTTCAAATCAATTCTTTTAAGCCTTCCTTCAACTGGCATGCATCCCATACCGCACACCTCGGGATCCTCTCATTCCGGCAGCGTATTCGGTTCATTCACGCGCCTTCTTCGCTTTGAAGCCGCCAGAGCCGCTCTTTGCCATGCCACCTTTTTTGGGCACCGACGATCACTCCCGCCTCCTCGGCCGGATGTCACATGCCCACCACCTTCCGCTTGGTTCGCCCTCTCGAACACCGTCATCGGGAGAGGTCTCGCGCTCGATACCATTTGTAACATCCTGCATCGCTTCAAATCGCCGATCGCCTCACGAACCAACACGAGTCTTTTCAAAGATGTTTTGTCCTCACTTGCATGCTTTCCGAAACTTCGAAGGTCACCCATCCACTACTACTACCGAAGCCAAGCACGCTTAACTATGGAGTTCTTATGGGATGAGCTCCCGAAAAGAAGATGCACCTTGTTGGTATAGGTAGTTCAAATCAATTCTTTTAAGCCTTCCTTCAACTGCATAGTCCCATACCGCATGGCCTCGTGATCCTCTCATTCCGGCATGCGTATTCGGTTCATTCACGCGCTTCTTCGCTTTCAAAGCCGCCAGAGCCGCTTTTGCCATGCCACCTTTTTGGCATCGACGATCACTCCGCCTCCTCGGCCGGATGTCACAAAGAGGTGAGAATGAGCGTGAGAAGTGTTATCGTGGGTGTTTTATTTTGATAAATGGTTTGCCACGGACTTGCCACGGCATCTCCGTCGCAAATATTTGTCCTTTCACATGTCCGTGGCAAACCCGTGGCAAACACCACCGGGAAATTTCGCGCTCTAACTTTTTTACGCATGCCGTCGCGAACTCAAGTGGCAAATTACCGACTTTAATAAGCTCGTGGCAAATGCTGGTGGCTAAAACAAGCTTTTCTTGTAGTGAGAAGAGAAAAAAGTCTGGTGATTTCCGCAGATTAACTTTCCTATACATTCCAAAGTTTAAGATAATAAATAGGAGCTCAATATGAGGCACGTCAACCATAGTTTAAGCGATGTTCTCAACACTCATTTTTATCATAATTAATTAACCAAATACAAATAAGATAATTATTAGGTACGACGATTAGTAGAGTATAGATCAATTAAAAAAAAAGATGATTATAGATCAATTTCAAAAGAGAACGGAAGAGAAAGTTTGTACCAAAAAGGCCTTTCTGAAACAAACAAAGGCAAACTGGTTGGTTGTCTCTAAATTTCTCAAGTGATTTCTCTTATTTCAGAGAATTTTTTGTTGGTTTCTAACAATAAAGGATTTGTTCCTAACCGCATGTTTTCTACCCATATAGAAATCACAATCCTAAATTGATCCTTATAAACCCATACCGAATTCAAGATGAGAATATAAAACAAAAGTGTACCCAAATACACCCGAATACTAGCGGAAGCATATGATGTTGTTTGGTTTGGCCTTTCAAGTCAACACGTAGAGAACCCTTTGGATGTCAAGTAAGAACGGCTCCAAAAGTTGTAATGTGACCCGGGTCCATAACCTCCTTATTTATAGAAACCTAATTATGGTTATCTATTGGTATTTCTAATTAGCCCATCACAAAATTAGAATTACCTTTAGTCTCTACACATTAAAGATCCACACCTTATTAGATCACTCTAATTAGGCTTAGTCTTAAGTGGCAGTCCACAATACATAATTATTAATATATATAAGGTCAACGTTGGATCAATGATCCAACATTTTCGTCTCAAGTGATTTCTGTTATTTTGGAGAATTTTCGAAAATCAATAACCGAAGAGATTAATGAGTCGCAGACTAGGTCGCAATGGTTTGTAAAACAGTCTTGATGTAGTAGAGAAGAAAATAATGATTTTAGGGAGAATAGTAACTTGAGAAATGATTTATAGTAAAGTTTCAGATGCAAAAAATGAAGTGAGGAGACGCGAAATGAGCTTGGAGCGCAGCAAGGTCAAGTTGCAATTTCACTCCAACAACTATAAATCGGGACTTGCTACACAAGTGTAGTTGTTGGAGAAAAGTTCTCAACTGACAAAAAACGGCTATATCAGATGTGCAAACGACTAGTTTAGCGTATCTAGTCGGTTCAACGTGTCGGGACAGTTAACGCACCAAAATAAAATAATTATTTTCGCAAAAAATAAATTACACCGCACAGCCGGTCGGACGACGACGCGCGCGCGTGTGTGTGGTGGTTAGTTAGTATGTGTGCTCTCCCATTTATAAAACGGAGACCCTTACGCCCAATCCCAAGATGTGAAGTCCACACTTACAAGAATCTTAAAGTTCCTACTCTTAGCAATGTGTGTCGCTTGCTACATTAATAGTTTTATTTTCTTTTCACGTTCATCTTGTGGTTTTACCTGATTATGCAGTTTTTTAATCCTGCTTAATTACGAGAGTAGCAGTTAAATATTGGGCTTCTATACTTGGGGAATAAAAAATAGACTAATTTTCCAGATGAAAATGTTTAGGATTCTGCCAATGTGAATTCTAGAATTCAGAAACCATCCAATAACAGAATTCCATGGAATGTACAAAAGCAAAATTGGATTAAAACATTTCAAATTTCAGTATAATATTTCGCTTGCTTGTTAAGTGAGTGATTTGTAATTTTCTCAGACAATCCTCCACCATAGGAGGGAGATATAGGAGAAATATGTCAGAAGCAATAACATGTTCAAGTTAATGATTTTGTCACAAACGGTGCAAGTTATTGTGGTTAATTATTGTGTGTGCATCACAAGTACTTTTTCTTTTCCCACTTAACATGATCACATCCACCAAATTCATTATCAAGAGAGGAGCATAACCAGACATACGTTGTCGCTCAAACCCAATATGACTATTACCATTGAAAGGTAATTTGAAGTACAAAATATAAACAAACGCTTATTGACGACATATAAGAAGTAATCTTAGCGTTATATTCTACAAGTTCGACTTAAAAATGTAAATAATCTAAAATCAGAAATCTGATGCATCAAAATCATTCAAGAATCATCAGCATCGTAATTCCATTCTAAATTGGGACAGTCTTCAATCGCGAATGTCGGTGAAGGTCCAAATTTTGTAGACCCTTTGCACACGGTCTTCAATCGTGGTAAACCCCACAACCACAATGTGGTTAACTTGGGAAGCCTAATGCGGGAACCATCATTGTCACCACTATTGCCCACTGCAATTATCTCTTCCATTGAATCGCAGTTTGTTACATTGATACTCTCAAGATTTGGAAGCTGCAAAACTAGCCATGGTGTCAGCAAATTCTTTATCTTATGGCATTTAGAAATATCAAGATATGTCAGACAAGGGAACCTGTTACGCATAGACAAAGATTGCCTGACATCAACATCATCTTCCTTGCAGATGACAGTTAAACTCTCCAACTCATTGAGATACAAACGTTCGAGTTTGCAAATATCAATGCAAACGAAACCAGAACCAGATGAGCAAAACACGCTCTTCAGTTGTTTGCAATGAACTACTTCAATTGTATTCAAGGAAGAAGCAGCTTTGGATGAAAGAGCCCCACATAAGCAAATCCATCGGTCATTATCATCGAGATACAGATCCCGTTGGTGGTTAGGCAGCATGGGTTCCCAAAAATAATGTGTTGAATATTTTTCCAAAAAGAGAGTATATGTTTTGGGCCCAAAACTTTGGTCCAATAATATTTCCATATAACGGTTGTAGTGTTTGCAGTCTAAAAAGGTTGCTCCCAAACATTCTAGCCTATTCATCCCTTGTACATCTTCCACTTTAATCTTAACATCAGGACAACCACGAAGATCAAGGTATTGCATACTTGTCAAATTGGTTAGCACATCCACAAACCCTGGTTCCATACTCAAATTCTCATTCCAACTCAGATCAAGCCATTTCAACTTGATTATCTTTTCCAAGCCTTGCGGTACTTGCTCAATTGAACAATGTGAAATGTCCAATCTTGATAATGCTTGTAGTTTTTCCAATGGGGGCACATATTTTAGCAAGGAACATTCACGGAGGGTTAAAGAAACAAGAGATATCAAGCCAGACAAGGATCCCGGTAAAGACTTTAGGCTTCTATTTTTGGATAGATCGAGTACAGTTAGAGCAATCATGTCTTTGAAAAAACAATTCGGAAAATAATTGATACTTTGGCTATAGTAGGTGTCACGTGGACGTATAATCAAGGTCAACAAGTGTGGACAATGTGGGGACGTATCCTCTGGGATTTTTCCATATCTACATATCACCATATTACCCAACTCCAAATCTTTCCAGTCCTGGATTGTCAATTCTTTCTGAAAATATGTTTTCTCTTCCAAGAATTTCACGACACACCTTTGACTCTCTTTCAGTATATTATAGGCCATGACTCTCACAAAAGGAGCTACAGTGAAGTTTAATAAACACATCACATCTTCTTCTTCCTGCAACAAAGAATGGGCTATGAGTTTATCCAATATGTTGTTCCCCTCACAGAATATTTCCTCCAAACTCCTCCTTCCTTTGAACAATCCAATGTCGAGAAGCTTCAAGATCAACTCACATCTTGTAAAATGAGGAAATAGTGCACAGTACAAGAAACACTTTTGTAGGTCCTTTTCTATCAAATTATCATAGCTGCGTTTTAATACCTTGAAGACCTCTTCTTCCACCTCTTGTTCCATTTCCAATTTTTCAAGCTTATTTAATGCATATTTCCACCGATGAATGTCATTGATCGAACCTTTCAAGGTTCTAGCCATCACATTGATTCCAAGTGGTAAACCACCACATTCCTTTACAATATGTGTCGCAATCTCCTCTACCTCAGGGGGAAGAGTTGCCGGTGTTCCACTATGTCCGAGTTTTACCTTAAATAACTTCTCAGCTTCTTGGTTTTCAGCGAAATGATCTTCTAGAGCTAACATTTGTATCATATTATTTGGTAGACAATCCATCTGTTGACACACGTGTTTCAATCGAGTTGTCACAATCACTTTAATGCCATTCAAGTTGCGACAAATTCCCACTTTTTCCAAATCAATGTATTTCCAAACATCATCCAAAATTAAAAATTGGTTTTTCTCTGGTCTCCAATGCGAGAAGACAAAATTTCTGCTCTTTATTTTCTCATCATCTTCATCAAGCTTTACACCCATTCTTTTGCTATATCATGTTGCAATTTTGAGATGCTAAAATTGTGAGAAACAGAACCCAAAACACATCCTTGAAACTTCCCTTTCTTTTTATTTCATTCTCCAAATGAGTTGCTAGTAACGTTTTTCCCACTCCTCCCATTCCATATACACCAATTATAAAAACTTGGTCATTGGATAGAAGTTTCCACATCTTTTTTATATTTTTCTCAAAAATTTTCCCAACAATTTCAGTTGACAATACCAAAGGCACATTTTCCTTATGCTCTTTTATTTCTTCAATTAATTGTTCTATCAAAACTCCGTCGATTACAGACCGTGGATGGACGATATTATTCAATTCATTCCTTAGTTTCTCTACCTCATATAACCAAATATCAACATCTCTCTTGCGCTGTTTGCCCTGACGCTGCAGCCATTGTACTTGTCCTTCAATGTCACTTTTCTCATTTTGTAGATCAGAAACCAATTGATTTAGAAGAGTAATCTCACATTCAAAAGTATTTTCGATATTGCTACCTCCATCAATACCTGTTTCATTGCTTTCTATTCATTACATAAATCTTAAAAAATAGAAACATTTAAGTTCCACAAAAATATTTTTTGGAGACCCAAACCCACTATACACATAGAGTGAGATAGGAATAGAAAGAATAATATAATAAATGGGATATAGGTGAGTGATGTGATAGGAAGAGAGACATGGAGAAAGTGAGGTGTTGGATGTGTACTAGAAATTTTAGGGTGTTCAAAAGTCATGGTTGTAAATTCTATTTTGGCCGATAAACTAACACAATTTTAATATCTCTGGAACACCTTCAGCCACTACAACGAAGCATGAAGGTAGAAAATTAATCTTGGGCGCTGAAGCAGGATCCATGAATAATAGGATATCTTATAGCTGCTCTTTTGCAACAAAAAAAAAAGCTAGATAAAAAAATATTGGAAAAAATACCTTGTATTGAACCCAATGTATTTACATGTTGATGTGGATTACTTGAACCAGAAGCCATATTATTGTGATCTCCTTCATTACCATGATCAAATGAGCATGGAGCAGTGCCTTGTCCAGGTTCTTTATCTATATGCGCTCTAATTCTTGTAGCTGAAATATTTCCACTAAACTCATGTCCACAATGCTTGCACTTCCACTTACCATTTTTTTCTTTGGTAACGTTTTTCCAAATCTCGTCCTTCGGTCTTCCGCCAGCCTTTCTCATGATCAATATGTTTCCGCAGATTAACTTTCCTATACATTCCAAAGTTTAAGATAATAAATAGGAGCTCAATATGAGGCACGTCAACCATAGTTTAAGCAGTCGTTCTCAACACTCATTTTTATCATAATTAATTAACCAAATACAAATAAGATAATTATTAGGTACGACGATTAGTAGAGTATAGATCAATTAAAAAAAAAGATGATTATAGATCAATTTCAAAAGAGAACGGAAGAGAAAGTTTGTACCAAAAAGGCCTTTCTGAAACAAACAAAGGCAAACTGGTTGGTTGTCTCTAAATTTCTCAAGTGATTTCTCTTATTTCAGAGAATTTTTTGTTGGTTTCTAACAATAAAGGATTTGTTCCTAACCGCATGTTTTCTACCCATATAGAAATCACAATCCTAAATTGATCCTTATAAACCCATACCGAATTCAAGATGAGAATATAAAACAAAAGTGTACCCAAATACACCCGAATACTAGCGGAAGCATATGATGTTGTTTGGTTTGGCCTTTCAAGTCAACACGTAGAGAACCCTTTGGATGTCAAGTAAGAACGGCTCCAAAAGTTGTAATGTGACCCGGGTCCATAACCTCCTTATTTATAGAAACCTAATTATGGTTATCTATTGGTATTTCTAATTAGCCCATCACAAAATTAGAATTACCTTTAGTCTCTACACATTAAAGATCCACACCTTATTAGATCACTCTAATTAGGCTTAGTCTTAAGTGGCAGTCCACAATACATAATTATTAATATATATAAGGTCAACGTTGGATCAATGATCCAACATTTTCGTCTCAAGTGATTTCTGTTATTTTGGAGAATTTTCGAAAATCAATAACCGAAGAGATTAATGAGTCGCAGAGGGTCGCAATGGTTTGTAAAACAGTCTTGATGTAGTAGAGAAGAAAATAATGATTTTAGGGAGAATAGTAACTTGAGAAATGATTTATAGTAAAGTTTCAGATGCAAAAAATGAAGTGAGGAGACGCGAAAATGAGCTTGGAGCGCAAGCAAGGCTGTTGCGAATTTCACTCCAACAACTATAAACGGGACTTGCTACACAAGTGTAGTTGTTGGAGAAAAGTTCTCAACTGACAAAAAACGGCTATATCAGATGTGCAAACGACTAGTTTAGCGTATCTAGTCGGTTCAACGTGTCGGGACAGTTAACGCACCAAAATAAAATAATTATTTTCGCAAAAAATAAATTACACCGCACAGCCGGTCGGACGACGGCGGCGCGCGTGTGTGGTGGTTAGTTAGTATGTGTGCTCTCCCATTTATAAAACGGAGACCCCTTACGGCCCAATCCCAAGATGTGAAGTCCACACTTACAAGAATCTTAAAGTTCCTACTCTTAGCAATGTGTGTCAGTGCTACATTAATAGTTTTTATTTTCTTTTTCACGTTCATCTTGTGGTTTTACCTGATTATGCAGTTTTTTAATCCTGCTTAATTACGAGAGTAGCAGTTAAATATTGGGCTTCTATACTTGGGGAATAAAAAATAGACTAATTTTCCAGATGAAAATGTTTAGGATTCTGCCAATGTGAATTCTAGAATTCAGAAACCATCCAATAACAGAATTCCATGGAATGTACAAAAGCAAAATTGGATTAAAACATTTCAAATTTCAAGATAATATTTCGCTTGCTTGTTAAGTGAGTGATTTGTAATTTTCTCGCATAATCCTCCACCATAGGAGGGAGATATAGGAGAAATATGTCAGAAGCAATAACATGTTCAAGTTAATGATTTTGTCACAAACGGTGCAAGTTATTGTGGTTAATTATTGTGTGTGCATCACAAGTACTTTTTCTTTTCCCACTTAACATGATCACATCCACCAAATTCATTATCAAGAGAGGAGCATAACCAGACATACGTTGTCGCTCAAACCCAATATGACTATTACCATTGAAAGGTAATTTGAAGTACAAAATATAAACAAACGCTTATTGACGACATATAAGAAGTAATCTTAGCGTTATATTCTACAAGTTCGACTTAAAAATGTAAATAATCTAAAATCGTAAATCGATGCATCAAAATCATTCAAGAATCATCAACATCGTAATTCCATTCTAAATTGGGACAGTCTTCAATCGCGAATGTCGGTGAAGGTCCAAATTTTGTAGACCCTTTGCACACGGTCTTCAATCGTGGTAAACCCCACAACCACAATGTGGTTAACTTGGGAAGCCTAATGCGGGAACCATCATTGTCACCACTATTGCCCACTGCAATTATCTCTTCCATTGAATCGCAGTTTGTTACATTGATACTCTCAAGATTTGGAAGCTGCAAAACTAGCCATGGTGTCGAGAAATTCTTTATCTTATGGCATTTAGAAATATCAAGATATGTCGAATAAGGGAACTCATTACGCATAGACAAAGATTGCCTGACATCAACATCATCTTCCTTGCAGATGACAGTTAAACTCTCCAACTCATTGAGATACAAACGTTCGAGTTTGCAAATATCAATGCAAACGAAACCAGAACCAGATGAGCAAAACACGCTCTTCAGTTGTTTGCAATGAACTACTTCAATTGTATTCAAGGAAGAAGCAGCTTTGGATGAAAGAGCCCCACATAAGCAAATCCATCGGTCATTATCATCGAGATACAGATCCCGTTGGTGGTTAGGCAGCATGGGTTCCCAAAAATAATGTGTTGAATATTTTTCCAAAAAGAGAGTATATGTTTTGGGCCCAAAACTTTGGTCCAATAATATTTCCATATAACGGTTGTAGTGTTTGCGCCTCTAAAGGTTGCTCCCCCAAACATTCTAGCCTATTCATCCCTTGTACATCTTCCACTTTAATCTTAACATCAGGACAACCACGAAGATCAAGGTATTGCATACTTGTCAAATTGGTTAGCACATCCACAAACCCTGGTTCCATACTCAAATTCTCATTCCAACTCAGATCAAGCCATTTCAACTTGATTATCTTTTCCAAGCCTTGCGGTACTTGCTCAATTGAACAATGTGAAATGTCCAATCTTGATAATGCTTGTAGTTTTTCCAATGGGGGCACATATTTTAGCAAGGAACATTCACGGAGGTTAAAGAAACAAGAGATATCAAGCCGCACAAGGATCCCTAGAAAGACTTTAGGCTTCTATTTTTGGATAGATCGAGTATACGATTAGAGCAATCATGTCTTTGAAAAAACAATTCGGAAAATAATTGATACTTTGGCTATAGTAGGTGTCACGTGGACGTATAATCAAGGTCAACAAGTGTGGACAATGTGGGGACGTATCCTCTGGGATTTTTCCATATCTACATATCACCATATTACCCAACTCCAAATCTTTCCAAATCTCGGATTGTCAATTCTTTCTGAAAATATGTTTTCTCTTCCAAGAATTTCACGACACACCTTTGACTCTCTTTCAGTATATTATAGGCCATGACTCTCACAAAAGGAGCTACAGTGAAGTTTAATAAACACATCACATCTTCTTCTTCCTGCAACAAAGAATGGGCTATGAGTTTATCCAATATGTTGTTCCCCTCACGTAATATTTCCTCCAAACTCCTCCTTCCTTTGAACAATCCAATGTCGAGAAGCTTCAAGATCAACTCACATCTTGTAAAATGAGGAAATAGTGCACGTATACAAGAAACACTTTTGTAGGTCCTTTTCTATCAAATTATCATAGCTGCGTTTTAATACCTTGAAGACCTCTTCTTCCACCTCTTGTTCCATTTCCAATTTTTCAAGCTTATTTAATGCATATTTCCACCGATGAATGTCATTGATCGAACCTTTCAAGGTTCTAGCCATCACATTGATTCCAAGTGGTAAACCACCACATTCCTTTACAATATGTGTCGCAATCTCCTCTACCTCGGGGAAGAGTTGCGGTGTTCCACTATGTCCGAGTTTTACCTTAAATAACTTCTCGACTTCTTGGTTTTCAAATGAAATGATCTTCTAGAGCTAACATTTGTATCATATTATTTGGTAGACAATCCATCTGTTGACACACGTGTTTCAATCGAGTTGTCACAATCACTTTAATGCCATTCAAGTTATGACAAATTCCCACTTTTTCCAAATCAATGTATTTCCAAACATCATCCAAAATTAAAAATTGGTTTTTCTCTGGTCTCCAATGCGTAAGACAAAATTTCTGCTCTTATTTTCTCATCATCTTCATCAAGCTTTACACCCATTCTTTTTGCTATATCATGTTGCAATTTTGAGATGCTAAAATTGTGAGAAACAAAGAACCCAAAACACATCCTTGAAACTTCCCTTTCTTTTTATTTCATTCTCCAAATGAGTTGCTAGTAACGTTTTTCCCACTCCTCCCATTCCATATACACCAATTATAAAAACTTGGTCATTGGATAGAAGTTTCCACATCTTTTTATATTTTTCTCAAAAATTTTCCCAACAATTTCAGTTGACAATACCAAAGGCACATTTTCCTTATGCTCTTTTATTTCTTCAATTAATTGTTCTATCAAAACTCCGTCGATTACAGACCGTGGATGGATGATATTATTCAATTCATTCCTTAGTTTCTCTACCTCATCTAACCAAATATCAACATCTATCTTACGCTTTTTGCCCCGACGCTGCAACCATTGTACTTGTCCTTCAATGTCACTTTTCTCATTTTGTAGATCAGAAACCAATTGATTTAGAAGAGTAATCTCGCATTCAAAAGTATTTTCAATATTGCTACCTCCATCAATACCTGTTTCATTGCTTTCTATTCATTACATAAATCTTAAAAAATAGAAACATTTAAGTTCCACAAAAATATTTTTTGGAGACCCAAACCCACTATACACATAGAGTGAGATAGGAATAGAAAGAATAATATAATAAATGGGATATAGGTGAGTGATGTGATAGGAAGAGAGACATGGAGAAAGTGAGGTGTTGGATGTGTACTAGAAATTTTAGGGTGTTCAAAAGTCATGGTTGTAAATTCTATTTTGGCCGATAAACTAACACAATTTTAATATCTCTGGAACACCTTCAGCCACTACAACGAAGCATGAAGGTAGAAAATTAATCTTGGGCGCTGAAGCAGGATCCATGAATAATAGGATATCTTATAGCTGCTCTTTTGCAACAAAAAAAAAAGCTAGATAAAAAAATATTGGAAAAAATACCTTGTATTGAACCCAATGTATTTACATGTTGATGTGGATTACTTGAACCAGAAGCCATATTATTGTGATCTCCTTCATTACCATGATCAAATGAGCATGGAGCAGTGCCTTGTCCAGGTTCTTTATCTATATGCGCTCTAATCCTTGTAGCTGAAATATTTCCACTAAACTCATGTCCACAATGCTTGCACTTCCACTTACCATTTTTTTCTTTGGTAACGTTTTTCCAAATCTCGTCCTTCGGTCTTCCGCCAGCCTTTCTCATGATCAATATGTTTCCTAAATAATCACAATTGTAGCAGGTTAGAATGAGACTCTGATAAAGATGGCTGGTCAGTACCTAAATGCATGGGTGTGCTCCTAAATTGCTGATCACATATTATATATATCTCAGTAAGGCAAACTCGAGACTGCAACATATTGCATGATGAACCACCAGGATGTTGCTTTTATGAGTGAATTGGGCTATAATTGTGGGAAGAATTACTTACTGCTAAAAGGAGCAGATGTGTTATGCTTCCTAATTGTCAGCTGGAATGTATTGCCTAGGTTGTGTCTTATGTCTTAACTATCCCCCTTATTTCTGCGGGTCTACACAGCAGAATTTTTAGTCTAAAATTGGTGTAAGGCTTGTGAATGTGATCATGGCTGCCCTGTATTATACTTAAAGGGTCATAGCATACCTCAACGGTCTCTGTGCTCTTAGTTGAGGGAATATTTTGCTTTAATCATAACAACGTGAGATTTAAATTGACATTTGAAGAAGATCGAATTCTTTTTTTTTTTTTCTTAGGTAGCCTTTGAAGAATAATTCTTAAAGACTCGGTTTCAAGAAAAATAAAAATCTTACAGATCCATCCAGACTTAATAACATTTAAAACATAGTTGAGTAATCACTACACATAAAGCCTACACAAGTCTTTGGCAAACATAGATGATAAACCAACACGGACACTAAATCAAACATATATGGTGCACACTTTTATCATAAGTTAAGTTATGAGTTCAACATGAGGCTGGTAAACCATAGTTTAAAGCTTTACTCACTTTTATCATAAGTTATTTAACCAAATACAAATAAGATAGATGAACTAAAAAGAGAAGGGAAGAGAAAGTATATACCAAAAAGGCGGTTCCCAAACCAACAGCAGAAATTGGTTGCCTCTAAATTTCTCTAGTGATTTCAGATCAGACATACAGCTAGAGCAAAGAAGAAATGAAGCATGATGGTCGATCACTATTTGGTGATTGAAATACAAATTTGTTTCGATCCCAAATGCTTTTTTTCGTTACTTGTCTAACTCTTTCATGGTTACTTCCGATCCCAAATATTAGTCAACACTAATAAATATATAATTTTTCTAGTTATTATAATTGGTTACTTGCTATTCTTTAGAGTAACGTGTGAGCACGACTGTAATGGGTAACGCTAAGCACTAAGTTGTTTGATTTTTTTTTTATTTATTCAATTTACATTTCATGTCAACTGAATTGCACCTATGTCAACTAAATTACACTTTTAGTTAGGTTCCTTTATTTTTATTTTTATTTTCATTTATCTTTAATATTTGAGTCAGTTTGGTCCTTTTTTATTTAACTTTTTCACTTTCGTCATTTATTTTTTATATTTGTTTTTATTTATCCTTTTAAAACAAAAATTCAGATAAAAGAAGAACCCTATGAATGTCTTCAACCCACACATGTATCTTCGGTTTTTGTTTATTGAATAACTCATTTAATACCTGACCAAATTGAATAAATTGAACTCTAACTTGAATAAATTTTGCAATAAATTTAATGGAACTAAAATTATGATAAAAAAGTGCTTATGCAGAAAATCACTTCTGAAACCGAAATCTTGAATTTGAAATTCAAAAATCTTCTATCTCAACGATGGAGATTTTGCAATAATGCACCAAATCGAAAAATTCTTGAGTCTAAAATGCTCAAATTTCGATTGTGCTCAACCGGAGCCCTTGATTTTCTATGAGTCTTGTTCTCCTTCTGTAGGAGCTTTGATCCTCTCTGATGCTTTCGATGTAGCTACCCCCGTTATATCTGTCGCTAGTTTTTCTATTTTTGGGCTTTAGCCCCCATTTAATGCAAAAAATAATAATAAGGGATTATAATATGGCAAACATTTTGTTTAATACATTTTATTGAGTTTTTATTTTAAAGGACGAAACAGAAACAAATAGGAAAGATAAATGACTAATGTGAGAAAAATAATAGATAAAGGGTCAAACCGACACGAATATGAAAGATAAATTACCAAAGTTGAGAAAAAGGATAAAAGACCAAATCAAAAACTTTAGTAAAAGATAAATGACTAAAAATGCATTTTAGCTTTAGTAAACAATGCAAATCATTTAGGCTTAAATATGTGTTTATGGACCCCTACAAATATGACCATAATCCATTTAGGCCCTCAGTAAAAAAAGTTTTAAACGGCCCTTGTAAATATTAAGCGCTTCTGATTAAGCCCCTCGGTTAACTTTTCATCCAAAAAAACTGAAGTGGCTAATGGAGATGACGTCAACATGACATCATCAATGATGTCACTGCCATGTGTCATCATCTCATTATACCATTCACTACAAAAAAACGTCATTTAGCGACGCAAGATTCCTCATCGAGAGCACAAAATCCTCGCTAACGCATTTTTTGCGAGGAATTAGCGAGGACCCAAATCCCTCGCTAAAATGCTTCTCGCTAAATTTAGCGAGGGAATTAGCGAGGGAAATATAGCGAGGGAATTAGCGAGGGAAATTTAGCGAGGGATTTGTTTTTGTTATTAGCGAGGGATTTTTTGTTGCATTAGCGAGGGATTTTTTAAGATTTTTTTTTAAATTCCTTTTTTTTGCTTATAAATATAAATAATGGTAATAAAATAAACTAAATGCAACTTCATATTTCTAGATAGTCAAATAAAACCCATAATCAAATCTGAAATGTTATAACATAATCCAAACGGAAAGCAACAACATAATCCAAACGGAAAGCAACAACATAATCCAAATGGACAGCAATAACATAATCCAAATCAATAGGGGGAAGAAGGATGATGAGGATGATCAGACTATGTTTGATCAGACGACGACTCAGGTGGCCTTAAGCTGTTAAAGAGAGCGAACAACCTCTCTTGCTCACATTGCACCCTCAACTGATTTGCTTGCATCTCTGCAATAGTCTGATCGTTCATCTGCTGCTCAGCCACCAAATGCTCTACTGCTTTGCGCTCGAGTGCAGTGTCTCACCGATGAAGCATGAGAATGTTGACTACTAGAGCTGGTGTCATAGTGATCGGCAAATTTCACAAGTGGAGCCAAGGGCCCCGCACCATCTGCATTTACGATTTTATTCGACTTGCCTCATCGCTTTCTTCCGGTTTTTGTTTGCCAAAGCCATCATCTCGTGGGGGACCAAGTGAGTCGTGGTTTCAGCCTCCCGAGTAGCTCAAACATCAACTCAAAGATGTTTCTCCCGCATTGCATAACCACAAAACATAATGATAATTAGGTCTCCATTAAGAAAAGAACTAAATACAATAGAAATCAAGTTGCATATTGTCATACCCCAATTTTGTCCTACTTTAGGTCAAAACCCTAATTTTCCCCAAAAATAAATAACTGTGAGAGAAGAGAGCATCATGCATTGCATTTAAGGTTCTAAAAGTCATTTCAAAGCTTCTAAAATCATTTTTTTGAGTTGGAATGCACTTCTTGACAAATTAGGGTTTTTCGGTGCAAAAGGGTATTTTGGTAATTTTGCAAATAAGGGACAATTTCTCAGACAAATCATTCAACATGCATTTTTGAGATATTAGAGGTCATTCCTAGGGGAAAAGTCATTTTTGAAGTAAAATGTGCTTTGGGCAAATAACTAGGGTTTTTAGAGTGAAAGAAAGGGCATTTTGGTCATTTCACAATAAAAACGGTCTTTTGTCCCAAATCACTGAACAATCATCAATGATTTATTTGAGGAATATTTGTGCTTAATTGTGATTATTTTTTGTGCATAAATATTAAGCCTTTTGGCATAAAAATCAAATTCTTGGATAGAATGGTAAAATGGTCTCTTCCTTTGAGGTGGGGTAAATAAATCAATTTTGGGATTGGTGAGATCATAAAATTCAGAGCCCAATCATTGAATCATGGGATATTGCCCAAAATGGCATGAATTTAGAAGAATTATCTAGAAAGGAATATTCCATATTCTTTTGAATTTTGAAGGTCAAGTATAGTACAATAGTACAATTTGCAATTCCACTCACTCTCCCACTACCTAGCTGCGCATACTTCAGCCCCAATCCACTCCATTTTGATTTATTTTTATTGTTTGCAATTTGTGTTTAAATCTTGGCCTTCCATTCAAGTTTTGTGTGCAATCCTCACCCTTCATTTGAATCAAAATGACACTTGTGTAATAAGCTTCATGGAAAATTACAATTTTGTAAATAGACTTATCCTTCACCACCCTCCATTAGCTGCGCACCCAGCCCTCTCTCTCCTCACTTTTGTGCCTTTTAATTACCCTCAATCCATGTGACATTGCATCTTGACCATTGATTCAAATTTTATCTCAAATCCTATTGGTTTGCAAGAAGCACATTGTCATAAATACCCTTGAGTTTGCACCCCATATAAAAAGCCAAAAGCAAGAGACCAAGGGAACACACACTCTCATTTTACCCTAGCTAGCACTCTTCCTCCTCTCCTCCCTCTCTTGGCCGTAGCCTCTCCCTCACTCTCCTCCATTGTTTTCTTTGATTTCTTCCTCCTTTTTCATCTCCAAATCCATTACTACTCCATACATTTCCATCCTCTCCTATTCTAGTTCATCCTTGCATCATCAAAAGCTTGTGGTTTGAAGATTAGCTTGGAGTTTTCCCTCAAGTTGTTCTTGATTCTATTTTGCTTTCTACTCTTTTCTAGTTGTTTCTTGAGGTAAGCCTATTTATCTCTTGCATTTTTAATTTTTAGCATGTGAATCTTTCTCCTACTCCTCTTTCCTCTCTCAAATAGGCTTAGAGGATTCATTTCAAACACTATGTCAAGGACATTGGGAGCCTTGGGTGTTTGAAGTGGACCCTTGGCCTTGATGAGAGGGTTCTTGTGTTTTTAACCATATTTGTTTGCATTTTCACACTCATCTTTTCACTTTTTCATGAATAAAGAACTTTCATACATTATATGCATCTTCTTGTTCATACCATGACTAGCAAGTTGAACTTTGTCTTGATTTAGGGGTGTAGGGATTTCGGTTTTGAACCTTAGAATCTAGGGTTTTTATTTGCTTTCTTTTCACTCCTTAATCTCATGTAAATAAATGCATGATGTGCTTGATTTGCATGATTTGATCATGAATTTAGGCATGAAAACTTGGTGTTTTTGTGCATATAGGGTTCGGCCATAGAGCCAATTTTGGTGCATGTTTTGATGCTCAAATTGTGTTGTTTGATCTTGTGTAGACAAATGCAATTGTGTTAGTGTGTTCCTTTAATTTTTTAACCATTCATTTATTTTTTACCTTACCACTCATTAACATTTTACCAAAAAGTAAAAAAAACATTTTAACTTTTTACTTTACTATCTCATTAAATAATTACTATTCACTTCATGCATGTTTACTTTACCATTCACTAACTTTTTACTAAAAGTTTTACTACTTGTCTATTTGCAAAAACGCCCAAAACATTTTCACACTTTGCATTTCATCACTTGTGCTTACATGTTCATGCATTCATATATGCCTATGCCTCTTGCATTCTCATACTCTCTTACATGTTCATGCATTCATTAATATCGTGTCTTGCATTCATTATTATATGACCATGCACGCTATGTCTTGCACTCTTTTTCAATTGTTCATGCACTCAATAATGCTATGCCTTGCATCCCATAATTGTATACTCATGCACCCACATGCTTACATAATCATGCATTCAATTGTTCATAGCAACTTGTGAATACTCCTTATGATTGCTTTGCTTGTGTTCTAATTGTTGTCTCGGTTTTGACTTGAAAAAGGATTTGAAATGTTCTATTTCTTTTCAAATTCAAAATTACATGCTTTTCCAATAAATAAAAACCCTAAGGCATTTTCCTAAACAAATCATTAGCCATCACTCGAAGCCGTTGCTTGTTTGATCGTTAATGAGGAGTTATTAGTGATAGTCACCAAGCCTTTGCTTGTTTGACTATTATGAAAGCTCCCGCACATTAATTAAACGATAAAAACTAATTCAAATTTCCAAAATAACATGAGCTATTAAGTGATAATCATCACTGAGGCTCACCACCCTTTTTTTTCAAAACAATTTTCAAGAAAAAGAATAATACAAAGCGTTGTCACTTGTAATCACTCGAAGCCATTGCTTGTTTGATTACCTGCCCAACTCTATTTTTTTTCGAGTTAGTATTGAATGTCACTCAAGCCTTTGCTTGTTTGGTGTTCGCGAACACTCGAGTCTTACTTCAAAACTCCAAAACTTAAACTCCTAAGCCGCTTTCAGACGCAAAAACGAGAACTACGTAGCTTTGATCCTCACCGCCCGGTGAGGTACGTGGGACCGGGTTCATGTCCCGTCAAGCACCCTTTTCAAAAAATCTTTGTTTTGTTCCGCTTTACAAAGATACCAAAACATTCCTTTTCCCCGCTTTCAATAAAGCGATCTCTCAAAAGAAAGAAAGAAAAGAAAAGAAAAGAAAAGAAGTGAAGTACGATGTATTTCAAATCAAACATTTCAAAACCACATCAAGTTAATGGTTCCTTTTCGGTAGAAAGGGCGCGCGTGGGGTGCTAATACCTTCCCCATGCGCAACCGAATTTCCGAACCTACATCTCTCGTGTTTTCAAAAGACCACCCGCTTTCCAAAAAAGGTTTTTTCAATGTTTTCCTAAATAAATATTGGTGGCGGCTCTACTATTTTCACGTTGTCAAACCGAAAAGTCCAAACCGGATTTTTCGGCGCAACAATACCGCGACTCTTTGGGACAACTTTTCTTTTTTTTTAAAAAAAAAAAAAAAAAAGAGATGAGGGTCAAGCCTAGTTAACCTGATTGTGTGTTCTATTTGTTTGATTTGAAAATTGGTTTCCCTTTCTTCTTTTCTTTTCTCTTCTCCTATATGTCTATGATTATGCTTATGCATGCATTCCTCAATTCCCATGATCCCTCTTCTCCGCTCCCTTTCTTAAGGTAAGAACATGCATTTCCCCATTCTATTATGTCCCCTCCTTCTTAGCTCCCTTTCTTGAGGTAAGCAATGCGTGTAATTGCTGTTGACTTCTTAGGATGGTTTGTATATTAAAATGATGTATGCGTGTTGAACCCTAGGGTAGACGACCTTTTTGTCTGGACTGTTCTGGTTTTCCTTGCAGGTGGGGTTGGGTAGATTTTAGGAAGTATGTCCTCGATCACACACTTTCACACCTTATGATTTGTGTGCTATGAGTGGGCTCCTATACCCGGATCCAACAAACACTTAGGGGAGTGGAGGCGATTAGTGGATCGTCATTCAAGACCTTTGTCTGCATCTGATACTCACGAAAGTCTCAACCGGCACGCTTTCTCATGACGCCCCACACTTGGTAGCATTCTACATTTGTGGGTGTCGGCATGAGGATTCTATAGCTTTCGGTAGCCATTGTGAGGGTGTGAATTAGAACTACATGGGAGGAACTCCTCGTGAAGTTGCCCTAGAACTCGTGGATTCCCACCTTTGTAGGACACAAGGGCATACGAATTGTGTGTCGCATGGTAATTTAGGACATGTCTTCCTCAAAAGGAACTTTTTCGAGTTTTTTCCAAGAAAATACAAAAATATTTTCCTTCTTCAAATAAACCATCACGCGAGGCGCACGTAGTGTGTCTCTCTAAATTTTTGAACTTCCGTCCATATGCATCGCTTTTATTTTCTCCACATGCATCATTCACATCATAACCGCATCATGCCGCATTCATTAAGGCTAAATGTTGTAAATATTTGCATTCATACTGCATTTCATTTGCATTTGCTTGCCCGGAACCACTGAATAATGTACCGTCTTGTCATAGGTGCATCAAAATGGAATTGAATAGCAAGACTTCACTCACTTCTCGCTTCCCAGTTATGAAGAAGGTTGAGGTTGGTAGCCTGAGACAGTGTGCAGCCCTTATGGGCCCGATTGAGAGGGATTCCTTTGATCAGTCATATGGGAATATTTGTAGGCTTTTGCAGTTGAGTGTTCAAGAGGATGCTCTTGTGGCTTTGAGCCAGTTCTACGACTCTGATGTGAGATGTTTCTTCTTCAAGAATTTTCAGCTATCACCTACATTAGAGGAATATGAACAACTTTTGGGGTTCTCCAGATCTCATGCTAGACCTTACCAATATCAGGGACAATACTACACTGATGAGAAGCTTGCAATGTCGCTTAGGATTGGTGTGGACGAATTGAGGTTGCAAAAGTTAAAAAGAAATGGTATAGTTGGGTATCCGCAAGAGTATTTTGAGGGCCTGATGCAATCCTATGCTTTGGCTAAAAAGTGGGGTCCATTCAAGTTAGTGCTTGCTCTCACCATATTTGGGGTTGTTCTCTTCCTCAAATAGAAAGGTATGTTGATGAAGATGCGACGGTGCATTCTTGGCCTTCAAGGACACCAAGAACCCTATCAATCCTGTGCCTGTTGTTCTTGCTAACACATACCATGCTCTCACCCGCTACAGTTCGGTTCCATAAAAAGAAGATGTGTCTTTCTTCTCATTTCTCTATGCCTGGCTCATTACCCATGTGATCCATAACCGAACCGATGTTGTGGAGCTAATTTCTTATGCTCTAGGTCGTGAGGTGAAGGTCGAATCGCTCTGGAGTGGGTTGAGTTTCAAAAAACCTCAATGATCTCCAAATCCGATGGTATACAAATTGCTTGTTGGGATGACAGACTGCGGCGGTGGTATTCACCGTGGAAGCTTTCAAAACGTGCCTCTCATGGGGACTCGAGGGTGTATCAATTACAATCCTTCATTGACCCTAAGGCAACTTTGCCATTCTGATGAGGAACTCACCCTCCAAAAGCATGTTGTCCCGTGTTTACCTCTATAAGGGATGCCTAAATGCGGTGATTTGCTTCAAGAGTTCAAAGAATCATGGGAATCAGAGTGCGAAAAGGAAATGAAGAGTCACAAAAGAACCAAAGGACACCACCTTCAATCAATGGCTCAAGGAGAAGCTTCAAAGTACAAAATCACCGAGTCAAAGGACATTTCCCTCGAGGAGGAGATACCAGAGCCTTATGTCCCTACCTACGAGGGAGTGAACGGTCAAATCCGCTTTAGCAAAGGTAGAAGAGGAAAAGAAAGCATTGCGAGCTAAGTTAGAGGAGATGGCTTTAGAGAAGGAAAAGCTAGAGGAAGAAAACAATGTCAAAATGATCATTGTGGAAGAAAGTGTTAAGCGATTCAAGAAAGAAGAGCAAGGCAAGATAGAAGCCCAAAGATATTTGAAGGGGGCCAGAGAGGAGCTCCAAAGGTATAAACAGAAGACAAGGAAGGCACTTGAAGAAGCTCAGGAGTGGAAGACACTGCCTGATGAATCGGGACAAGAATCACATCCGTGGCGAGTTGAGGGTCACCGAGAAACCTCGAGCGAGAAAGAGGTGCCATTGATGAGACTCTCAAAGAATATCAAGAGCCTTGAGATTTGAAAGAGGAGTATTCGATGAATTGAAGAGGGACCTCCGTTGTCTAGAGGATGCCTACAGACAGGTCCGAGCTGAGAGCCAATATTGGGAAAAGCACTTCCTAGATTTGATCGGAAAGATTGAAGATCAAGAGATCATTAAGGAGCTCAGGGATGAAATCCAGCTGTGGAAGAGCAAGTTCTCGGTCGCCGTCGAGTCGCCGGTCAAAGCTATGTTGGGGGTTCCCAAGAATCTGAGGATGGCTGAGGCTGAGATGCATTTCTTCAATACCCCACCCGAGGTGTACCAGTTTGTGAAGTACTGCAGAGCATTGATCACAGAGTTCAAGGAGCAGTCTCAAGGTGCAAGTGTCGGCAATAAAAGGAAGAGAGTTGGGGAGCTTGAAGCTATTTGTATTTGATTTGTTTACTTGTACTCTTCAGCTTAAGCATTTATTTTGAGATTTGTATTCAAGAATATTGTACCTTTTCTTTATGAACATTATGCTGTCTTTTCCCTTTAATGGAAATTGGTGAAGCTTTGAATTCTTGATGAATGAAGTATGCTATTTCGATTCCTCGTTTACTACAATTCCAAAATCAAAGAAATGTTTATGCGCTTATGACAAGACAAGGTGTTCTGTGTTTCCCGGCATCGAGCAAACATTGTGCATGCATACATTCATTCATGCATTCATTTTGATTCTTATGCAATAAATGTTTAAATAAGCGTAAAAGACACGCCGGTTCACTTTCACCGCTACAACACCCGCCTGGCGAGATTAATGGCAAGTAATTCGTAGAGAATCCAGAGGTCGAGGTTGAGAGTCGATGGATCCGGATGACCCGGTTATAGCAATACTCAACCTCGAGCAACCGCTCAGAGAACCGTGCCTTGAAAGATAAGATGGGTGCTATGGAGGCTCGGATGCATGAGATGATGGTCACGCCGTAAGGTTTAAAGAGTGGGACAATTCTTTGAGGGTGTCACCGTGAGTGGGTCCCGATGGCGCCACTTCTTTCGCTCCTCCTCCAAAGACGATGAAATGCCACGCCCACGCTTCCTCCGGATCCGGGTCGGACATCCCGTGTTTGCTTGAGTAAATGAATGTGTCAAACCAATACACTTCACGAGAGATATCCTTGGGTATGCTGCGGGGTACATGCCGCATCATGAGACCTACTCCCGCTGGTGTGGCTACACCTAATCAAGTCATCATCACCGTGCACGGGAGCCGCCGAGGACCGCAAATTGCACTCCCGCCTCATGCCGTGCTCGGTCCCCACTGGGGTTTGCAGCGACCCTCAAAATGTTCTTCACCAGAGGAGGATATTATTACAGTATGGGGAGTCATCCCCAAGGGCACATGTTTGAGGGATCTCAGCCAAATGATCTGATTCGCGCACTCGAAGAAAGAGTAAGGGCAATGGAGGGTACTGGTGTTAGAGCCAAGGAAGCCCGTGAGCTATGTTTAGTCCCAGATTTGGTTTTACCACCGAAGTTCAAAGCTCCTGAGGTAGACAAGTACAGAGGGATCGGCTGTCCAGAGAGCCATGTTACAATGTTTGTCCGAAAAATGGGTCTTTATGCCAATGATGACAAATCACGATTTATCGCTTCCAAAATAGATCACAGCTGAGCTCCTCTAGATTGGTATATGAAGTTGCAATCCTCTGAAATCCGCTGTTGGAAGGATTTGTCTGAAGCTTTCATGAGACAATATAAGTACAACATGGACATGGCTCCGGATAGGTCGCAGCTTGCAAAGACATGAGTAAGGCGAAAGGAGACTTTCAAGGAGTATGCTCGAGAATGGCGAAGCTACACCGCCGCCTGTGTTCAACCTCCTCGATCGAGAAGGAAATGGTATACATGTTCCCGGAAACCCCGCGAAAAATTTATTATTATCGGTGATCAAAGTGTTTCAACTAGCTTCTCCGATATGATAGTCTTCGGGAAAGATTCGAACATGGCCTTCTGGAGTGGGAAGATCTCGAATCACCTCGAATGTCAGAAATTGTGGCGGTTCAAACACTCGTAAGAAGTACCACCCCATTTCACTAAGAAGAAAGAAGGAGAAACTAATGTCATCTCGGGGGAAATTCATCTTTTGGTACCCTCTACCACAAACTGCTCCATTCTCTCGCTCCGTGCCACCCCAAACCAGCAAAGGATGTGATCCACAAGGCCCGTGGTTACCAGTTCAAGAAGCGGACCGATTTTGACCCAATTCGGCGATGACATACACCGAAGTTGTTTAATCACTTGACTTCCAACAACCCGATCAACACTCGGCCAATGAAAGTCGCTTCAACCACCATTTCCCGGAGGGTACAATGCTAATGCTACTGCGGTTTCCATGAAAACGGGTCGGGCCATGCGGTGAAAGAATGTAAAGCCTTTAAACATGTGGTGCAAGACTTGATACATGCTTTGGTTGGATCTCGTTTAAGCGATGCAACCGAATACAACAATCAATCCTTTGCCAGTCATCGTGGGTCTACCGCCAACGCTATAGAAAGTTTCGTCGGGAATTGGTAAGAGATGCGCAGTAAGATCAAAACTCCATTGAGTGTTATCTACGCCGAGTTATCGCCGGCCGAGGTTGTTAAAGAAGGGTGTTGCCACGAAAGAAGAGTCGCGCCGACTCTTTATGCGTGGGAGATTGTGAAAGCTTCAAGATGATCCTGCAGGACCTGATGGATCGGTATGTGGTCCATATAGGAACCCATGGTATGGAAGATGAAGTGTTGACTCTACATTCGGACAGTGGTAGGGAGACCAAAAAGCCAATCGAAATTCTGTGCAATCCTGATCCGAGATTGGTTCAAGCCGAGGTTCGACCAATAGCCACTAAAGACCCAGTTCCCTTCTCATGCAAGGAAGAAATCAATGAAGACGTAACAGTAGTGCCTACAAAAGAGGGATGTTGGGATACCCTAGGGGAGCCTAGTGGAAAGTTTGATTACTTGGTCAGATATAATGCTCCTGAGAGTGCTCGAATTCGAATGGAAGATATCTAGCCTACAGGATGGGGTGAGGAAGATGAGCAACACCACCAAGTGGCAGTCATCATGGATAGTTCTGAATCTGAAGAGGTGTGGACACTATACCCTGACGAAGATAGAGGAATCAGAAAGCCCATTGAAATCCCTTACAATTTCAATCCCAGGTTGGTGCGAGCAAATGCTCAACCGATAGTGATTGAAGTGCCAGCTCCATTTCTTTATGATTCAAATAAGGCAGTCCCATGGAAATACACAGCAGAATGCTCTCCAAACGCTACCATTGTGACCAACATAGTAGGATCAAGTGGGATCACAAGAAGCGGAAGGGTGTATGCTCCAGAAACCCTTCGGGCAGAAACATCTAGAGAGGCTGAGCAGAAAATTTGTAGGGAGAAAGGAAAAGAGCCAGAGGTTCCTCCAGAGAAAGTAATGGAAAAAGAAGCAAATGAATTCTCGAAGATCGTCCGGCAAAGTGATTATCGAGTGGTTGATCAATTGAAGCGAGACACCATCCAAGATATCCATGCTATCATTGTTGCTCACTTCGGGAAGCACACAGAGCGCCTTTGATGAAAGTGCTCAATGAAGCCCATGTTGCAAATGGATATCTCGGTGAATCGGTTTGATGGGATTGTGGAGAACGTAGTAGGCGCAAATCACCTAACATTTGCTTGATGATGAGTTGCCTTCGAGTGGAAAAGAGCGCACAATCAAGCTCGCATATCTCGGTAAAATGTGGAGACTATGTCTTTGCCGCGAGTATTAATTGACAATGGGTCTTCACCGAATGTAATGCCAAGGTCAACTATGGATAAGTTGGATGTTGATTGCTCTTACATGAAACCAAGTTCGACGCCGTGCGAGCATTTGATGGGTCCAAAAGGAAGTCTTTGGGAGAGATGGAATTTCCCATCCGTTTGGTCCTGAAGTCTTCAGATCAATTTCCAAATCATGGACATTACCTCTTCATATAGTGCTCGCTAGGAAGACCACGGATCCATATGGTGGGGGCAATCCCTTCTTCTCTACACCAACGGGTCAAATTCATGGTTGATGACAAGGTTGTGGTAGTATTTGGTGAGGAAGAGACTCTGGTTAATAAGCCATCAGAGTTCAAATATGTGGAAGCCACCAAGAGTCTTTGAAACAAATTTTCACCCTTGAGAGATCGCCAATGCAAGATTTGAAAGGACCAAGGAAGAGGAGATGATCGCTAAAATTATGTTGGCCCAAGGATACCGGGTTGGTTCTGGCTTGGGAAAGTCTGGTCAGGGAATTTTGGCTCCCATCCAGCTGAAGGAAAACAAGGACCGTTGCGGGCTGGGATACACTCCAAGTGAGGAGGAAAGACGGATAATGGTGGACGAACGAAAGAGCAGATGGTTAGCCAAATCCAGAGGTGAAGATCCATGGCCCCAGAGGATCCCAATTTGCGACATCGATCGAGTTTGTGAGTCTTTGGTTTATTGGATCCTAACCAAGTTCTTTGTCCTCGGAGATGTTTCGAGTCCGAAAAGGGGGGCGAAGTCCGGTTCGTCGCCTGACATCGGTGAAGAGTTAAAGAATTGGAAGGCTGCTGATTCTCCTGTGACTTTTAATTTAAATTAATCATTTGTAATGCAACCCCGTGGCTCTGCCCAAGGCCATATGATCAGTTGTTAGGGGCACACATGTTTTTATTTTCTAAATCATCATCATCAATAAAAACGCTTTGTTTTGAATTTCTCAATCAATAAAGATCATTTTCTCTTCATTACATGAGTCTTTTTCTGTGTTTGTTATTTGTTTGTTTTCTTGTTTCGCCTTTCATTCTGCTTTTTCGCCCGGCAAATGCGGATCCACAAAGAATAGTCTCTGAAAACAAAGAAAGTCAACAATCCACCTTTTGACTTTGATCACCCTATCAATCAAGTTCGGGGGATGTTGAGGAAGACTGAGGAAGCTCCTCCGAACTCATGAGGTTAATGGAACAAGAAGAAAGGGTAATTCACCACACGAAGAATCTATCAAGTGATCAACTTGGAGTACAGATTGAGAATAAGAAAGAGGTCAAAGTGGGTACCACCATGAGTGAGGAAGATCGCATGAAGTTGGTTCAGCTGTTGCACGATTATGTGGATGTGTTTGCATGGTCCTACCAAGATATGCCCGGGTTGGACACCGACATTGTGGTACACAAGTTACCAGTCAAGCCCGAATGCCCGCCTATCAAAACGAAGTTGAGAAGGATGAAGCCGGAGATGTCCCTCAAAATCAGAGACGAAGTGAAGAAGCAATTTGATGCACGGGGTTCCTAGCGGTGGCCAAGTACCGCAGTGGGTTGCCAATATTGTCCCGATTCCCAAGAAGGATGGGAAGGTCAGAATGTGCGTTGACTACCGAGATTTGAATCGTGCCAGTCCTAAAGACGATTTTCCTTTGCCTCACATTGATGTCTTAGTGGATAGTACGGCTCAACACTCTTTATTCTCCTTCATGGATGGATATTCGGGATACAATCAGATCAAGATGGACCCTGAGGACATGGAAAAGACAACTTTCATAACACTTTGGGAAACATTCTCATTTATAAGGTCATGCCATTCGGTTTGAAGAATGTCAAGCAACCTACCGTAGGGCCATGGTCACCTTATTCCATGATATGATGCATAAAGAGATTGAGGTTTATGTTGATGACATGATCGCAAAATCTAAAGCCGACAAGGAGCACGTTGTCAATTTGCAGAAACTCTTTGAACGGTTGAGGAAATATAAACTCAAGTTAAACCCAGCCAAGTGCACGTTTGGGGTGAGATCAGGGAAGTTGTTAGGCTTCATTGTCACCGTAAGGAATCGAGGTGGATCCGCACAAAGTCAAAGCCATTCTCGAGATGCCAATGCCCAAAACGAAAAAAGAAATCATGGTTTCCTCGGAAGGTTGAATTACATCTCCTGTTCATCTTCCAATTGATCGCCACTTGCGAGCCAATTTTCAAATTGCTATGCAAAAATCAAGAGTCGGGTGGAGTGATCGGTGTCAAGTCGCCTTTGAGAAAATCAAGGTGTACTTGCAGAATCCACTATCTTAATGCCACCGTGTCGCGTGCCTCTCATCTTATACCTTACAGTACGCTAGATAATTCAATGGGTCGTGTGTGTTGGGCGCACGATGAATCCGGAAAAAGGAGCATGCAATATACTATCTAAGCAAAAAGTTCACCGACTGTGAGACAAGATATTCTATGCTGGAAAAGACTTGTTGTGCCCTAGTTTGGGCTGCTCATCGTTTAAGGCAGTACATGTTGAGTCACACAACTTGGTTGGTGTCAAAAATGGATCCAATCAAGTACATATTTGAGAAGCCAGCTCTTACGGGACGAATTGCCCGTTGGCAGATGCAATTGTCCGAATACGACATACTGTACGTCACACAAAAGGCGGTTAAAGGTAGTACACTTGCTGAATATTTGGCATGTCAACCGATTCCGGACTACCAACCAATGCGGCATGATTTTCCTGATGAATATATTATGGCACTGTTCGATGAGGGGAAGTCCCAAGAGAGTGAGATGGAGAATGATGTTCGATGGTGCGTCAAATGTATGGGGGCACGGGCAGGCGCTGTGTTGATATCTCCTGACAACCGCTTTATTCCTGTCACTGCAAGATTGAGTTTCTATGTCACGAATAACATAGCTGAATATGAAGCGTGCATCCTAGGTATTCAGGCAGCCCTAGAATGGAAAGTTAAAAGGCTAGATGTGTATGGGATTCAAATACAGTTATTCATCAAGTAAGAGGCGATTGGGAGACCGAGAGATCCTAAACCGATTCCTTATTGTGATTATATGCAAGAGTTGATGAAATCTTTTGATGAAATCACCTTCAAGCATATCCCTTGGTATCATGACATCAAACAATACATCGCTAATCAGGAATACCCACCTGGGGCATCAGAGAATGACAAGAGAACTCTCAGAAGATTGTCAAGGAATTTCTTCTTGAGCGGTGAAGTTCTCTACAAAAGAAACTATGATATGGTTCTCCTGAGGTGTGTTGCCAAAGAAGAAGCTGAAAGAATCATGAGAGATGTGCACGAGGACTCGTTCGGAACCCATTCCAGTGGACACACCATGGCTAGAAAGATCCTAAGGGCGGGTTATTACTGGCTCCAGATGGAATCAGACTGTTGTAGCTTTGTAAGGAAGTGCCACAAATGCCAGATCTATGCTGATCATATCCATGTGCCGCCTGCCAAACTAAATGTTTTGACTGCATCTTGGCCGTTCTCAATGTGGGGCATGGACGTCATAGGTCCAATTGAACCCAAAGCATCAAATGGGCATCGCTTCATCCTGGTCGCCATTGACTATTTCACAAAGTGGGTTGAAGCTGCCTCATACTCCAGTATAACTAGTTCAGTGGTTGCCAAATTTGTAAAGAAAGACCTGATTTGTCGATATGGTCTTCCCAACAAGATCATCACTGATAACGGCAAAGAACTCGAACAAAGAAAATGATGAAGGACTTGTGCAAAGAATTCAAAATTCAAATCATAATTCCTCTCCCTACCGCCCAAAGATGAATGGGGCGATGAGAAGCGACCAACAAAACATTAAGAAAATTGTGCAAAAGATGGTGGTAACTTACAAGGATTGGCATAAAATGCTTCCTTTGCTTTGCATGGCTACCATACTTCAAAGGCGCACTTCAACCGGGGCAACCCCTTTCTCTCTCGTATATATGGGTGGAGGCGTCCTCCTATCGAGGTTGAGATACCCTCACTCGCGGGTCTTGATGGAAACCAAGTTGGAAGAAGCCGAGTGGGTGCAGGCCCGTCTGGATCACTAAATCTCATTGAAGAAAAAAGGATTGTGGCTTTATGTCATGGGCAGCTGTACCAACAGAGAATGAGAACGGCTTTCGACAAGAAAGTCCGACCTTGTGAATTCAAGCAAGGGGATCTGGTACTCAAGAAGATTCTCGCCCATCCAAAGTGACCCCAGGGAAGTGGACACCCACTTATGACGGCCGTATGTAGTCAAGAAAGCCTTTTCTGGAGGAGCGCTGATACTCACAAACATGGACGAAGAAGACCTCAAGAACCGGTCAATGCAGACTCAGTGAAGAAATATTATGCCTAAAAGAAATAAGTGAAAAAGAGAAAAACGAGCCAAGTAAGAATTAGCTCGCTAGGTTGAAAACCCGAAAAAGGCGCCTAGGCAAAATCAGAGTGACCGGTGGATTGAAAACCGCATAAAGGGCGATCCAGCAAAAATTAGGTCGAAAACTTGAGCATGAAAAGTAAAGAAAGGCATACAACTCCCCGAAGACTTGGATGAGGGGAATGATCAAGGTTAAGGACACAAATGTTGGCAGTTTAAAACTTTCAAAGAGACGAACAATCGATCGTAATTCAATTCTTCTATTGTTTTTTTGTGTCTTTTTGTATACATCATGTGCATACATCATAGAGCATTACAAATCATTGCGAAATCTTTAAAAGTCACGGGAAACAAGCGATTTCCTAAAGAAAATCAATCTTACTAAGAAATTTGCCCTCGCAGACCATTCCAGATGGCGAACCATAAAGCAAACTTGCGTTCGATTCATGAGCCCTGCAGTCTCCCTCGGCTTCTCAGTCTCGTGCCAGGAGTATCGGGAGTCGGTTGCACCAGTAAAAGAATAAGCCTTTGTCAAAAAAGCGAAAACAAATGATCAGAAAAGAGAAAGCTGATCGAAAAAAACACAAAAATCAAACGACCGGAAAAAAGAAAGCTGGTCAGAAAAGAAAAAAAACAAAAGAAAACAGTCTATCACATGCATTATCACACCAAAATCATAACATTGCATGCACTCGCATAACATGTTCCTGCATAACATGCCCTTGCATAACATGCACCCATGCTTCATGCATCATCCTCGCATCAATCGACATATGCAGGTACCTCAATTCGATCGCCAACAATAGCTATCTCAATCAGTCAATCAATAGGATTTGCGAATCCCTTCAGGACTCGCGTATCCCTTCAGGACCAATGCGTCCCTTCAAGATCCCGTCGTTATCGAGCACACCGAAGCGAATCATCGCACCACGGGTCCTTCGGTTTAGTTCAAATCAACACCCAAGCAATGACTTTGAACTCGACCTTCATCTCGCCAAGTCATCACGGAGCATGACGACGGATCGACCCTTCGGACCTGCGTGTCTTTCATTTCGCCAAGTCATCACGGAGCATGACGGATCGGCCCCGACTTCGCGTCCCTTCGACTAGTCGTATCGCGATAAAGCATAGCGTAAGTCCATCAAGGTAAAATGTATCAGTCCTACAACTTGATATTGAACCTCAGGCCGCTCGAACAGGCCACCTCCAGAGCTCAAGTGCTCCTTCAGAGCCGCAGGTGCTCCTTCAGAACCTAAGTGTTCTTTCAGAGCCACAAGCGCTCCTTCTTTATTGCGTTCTTTATCACTTTCTTGATTTCCTGCCAGTATCGGCCTCCCAGAGGTCGATACCTTCTTTACTGCTTTATTTTTGCTTGCTTTTTGCCGCCTGAGGGTTGGCACCAATCTATTTCTTGCCTTTGTTGGCTTATTGAGAGTCGACACTTCATTCATTACAGCCGTTTCTGGCTGGGATCCATTCACCAAAAAAAAAAAAAAAAAAAGAGAAAAAAACTGAAAAAAGGAAAAGAAAATTCGGGTTTTTCCTAGAAAGACAAAATAGGTATAATTTCTGAATTCTTTATCTCTATTTTGCCTCGGAATATGTTTCGGCCAATTCATATTCCTTGTTAAACTCTAGATAAAGAGGGGCAGCTGTCATACTCCAATTTTGTCCGGCTTAGGTCAAAACCCTAATTTTCCCCAAAAATAAATAACCAGAGGAGAAGAGAGCATCATGCATTGCATTTAAGGTTCTAAAAGTCATTTCAAAGCTTCTAAAATCATTTTTTTTGAGTTGGAATGCACTTCTTGGACAAATTAGGGTTTTTCGATGCAAAAGGGTATTTTGGTCATTTTGCAAATAAGGGACAATTTCTCAGGACAAATCATTCAACATGCATTTTTGAGATATTAGAGGTCATTCCTAGGGGGAAAAGTCATTTTTGAAGTAAAAATGTGCTTTGGGCAAATAACTAGGGTTTTTAGAGTGAAAGGGCATTTTGGTCATTTCACAATAAAAACGGTCTTTTGTCCCAAATCACTGAACAATCATCAATGATTTATTTGAGGAATATTTGTGCTTAATTGTGATTATTTTTTGTGCATAAATATTAAGCCTTTTGGCATAAAAATCAAATTCTTGGATAGAAGGGTAAAATGGTCTTTTCCTTTGAGGTGGGGTAAATAAATCAATTTTGGGATTGGTGAGATCATAAAATTCAGAGCCCAATCATTGAATCATGGGATATGGCCCAAAATGGTATGAATTTAGAAGAATTATCTAGAAAGGAATATTCCATATTCTTTTGAATTTTGAAGGTCAAGTATAGTACAATAGTACAATTTGCAATTCCACTCACTCTCCCACTACCTAGCTGCGCATACTTCAGCCCCAATCCACTCCATTTTGATTTATTTTTATTGTTTGCAATTTGTGTTTAAATCTTGGCATTCCATTCAAGTTTTGTGTGCAATCCTCACCCTTCATTTGAATCAAAATGGCACTTGTGTAATAAGCTTCATGGAAAATTACAATTTTGTAAATAGACTTATCCTTCACCACCCTCCATTAGCTGCGCACCCAGCCCTCTCTCTCCTCACTTTTGTGCCTTTTAATTACCCTCAATCCATGTGACATTGCATCTTGACCATTGATTCAAATTTTATCTCAAATCCTATTGGTTTGCAAGAAGCACATTGTCATAAATACCCTTGAGTTTGCACCCCATATAAAAACCCAAAAGCAAGAGACCAAGGGAACACACACTCTCATTTTACCCTAGCTAGCACTCTTCCTCCTCTCCTCCTCTCTCTTGGCCGTAGCCTCTCCCTCACTCTCCTCCATTGTTTTCTTTGATTTCTTCCTCCTTTTTCATCTCCAAATCCATTACTACTCCATACATTTCCATCCTCTCCTATTCTAGTTCATCCTTGCATCATCAAAAGCTTGTGGTTTGAAGATTAGCTTGGAGTTTTCCCTCAAGTTGTTCTTGATTCTATTTTGCTTTCTACTCTTTTCTAGTTGTTTCTTGAGGTAAGCCTATTTATCTCTTGCATTTTTAATTTTTAGCATGTGAATCTTTCTCCTACTCCTCTTTCCTCTCTCAAAGAGGCTTAGAGGATTCATTTCAAACACTATGTCAAGGACATTGGGAGCCTTGGGTGTTTGAAGTGGACCCTTGGCCTTGATGAGAGGGTTCTTGTGTTTTTAACCATATTTGTTTGCATTTTCACACTCATCTTTTCACTTTTTCATGAATAAAGAACTTTCATACATTATATGCATCTTCTTGTTCATACCATGACTAGCAAGTTGAACTTTGTCTTGATTTAGGGGTGTAGGGATTTCGGTTTTGAACCTTAGAATCTAGGGTTTTTATTTGCTTTCTTTTCACTCCTTAATCTTATGTAAATAAATGCATGATGTGCTTGATTTGCATGATTTGATCATGAATTTAGGCATGAAAACTTGGTGTTTTTGTGCATATAGGGTTCGGCCATAGAGCCAATTTTGGTGCATGTTTTGATGCTCAAATTGTGTTGTTTGATCTTGTGTAGACAAATGCAATTGAGTTAGTGTGTTCCTTTAATTTTTTAACCATTCATTTATTTTTTACCTTACCACTCATTAACATTTTACCAAAAAGTAAAAAAAACATTTTAACTTTTTACTTTACTATCTCATTAAATAATTACCATTCACTTCATGCATGTTTACTTTACCATTCACTAACTTTTTACTAAAAGTTTTACTACTTGTCTATTTGCAAAAACGCCCAAAACATTTTCACACTTTGCATTTCATCACTTGTGCTTACATGTTCATGCATTCATATATGCCTATGCCTCTTGCATTCTCATACTCTCTTACATGTTCATGCATTCATTAATATTGTGTCTTGCATTCATTAGTATATGACCATGCACGCTATGTCTTGCACTCTTTTTCAATTGTTCATGCACTCAATAATGCTATGCCTTGCATCCCATAATTGTATACTCATGCACCCACATGCTTACATAATCATGCATTCAATTGTTCATAGCAACTTGTGAATACTCCTTATGATTGCTTTGCTTGTGTTCTAATTGTTGTCTCGGTTTTGACTTGAAAAAGGATTTGAAATGTTCTATTTCTTTTCAAATTCAAAATTACATGCTTTTCCAAATAAAAAAAACCCTAAGGCATTTTCCTAAGCAAATCATTAGCCATCACTCGAAGCCGTTGCTTGTTTGATCGTTAATGAGGAGTTATTAGTGATAGTCACTCGAAGCCTTTGCTTGTTTGACTATTATGAAAGCTCCCGCACATTAATTAAACGATAAAAACTAATTCAAATTTCCAAAATAACATGAGCTATTAAGTGATAATCATCACTGAGGCTCACCACCCTTTTTTTTCAAAACAATTTTCAAGAAAAAGAATAATACAGCGTTGTCACTTGTAATCACTCGAAGCCATTGCTTGTTTGATTACCGGTTCCAACTCTCTTTTCTTTCGAGTTAGTATTGAATGCCACTCGAAGCCTTTGCTTGTTTGGTGTTCGCGAACACTCGAGTCTTACTTCAAAAACTCCAAAACTTAAACTCCTAAGCCGTTTTCAGACGCAAAACGAGAACTACGTAGCTTTGATCCCTCAGCCCAGTGAGGGTACGTAGGACCGGGTTCATGTCCCGTCAAGCACCCTTTTCAAAAAAATCTTTGTTTTGTTCCGCTTTACAAAGATACCAAAAACATTCCTTTTCCCCCGTTTTCAATAAAGCAATCTCTCAAAAGAAAGAAAAGAAAAGAAAAGAAAAGAAGTAGAACGATGTATTTCAAATCAAACATTTCAAAACCACATCAAGTTAATGGTTCCCTTTCGGTAGAAAGGGCGCGTGGGGTGCTAATACCTTCCCCATGCGCAACCGACCCCCGAACCTACATCTCTGTGTTTTCAAAAGACCACCCGTTTATTGGTGGCGGCTCTACTATTTTCACGTTGTCAAACTGAAAAGTCCAAACCGGATTTTTCGGGGCGCAACACATATTTACCTGAGTCCTTTTAGCATGCTCCTCAACATACTAGTTGTTTTCCTTCCTCACATGAGTGGCTCTATGCAGCTCAGGAATAGTGAGAGGGTGATAACTCTATTTTATATAGAGTATTTCATATGTTTAAACTTAGTAAATTGCTCTCTTTCAAGTAATAATAAAGAGTTTATATAGTATTTTGTGTGATATATGATAACTTGAGTGATTAGAATGGTTATAGTTGTTAATAGGCCATTTTGGATATATTGTGGTATGTTTGATGTTTTTGTTCAGTGCAGTCTACAGATCCTGCATCAATGCTTTCTGCATCAATGCTTCTGCATTGATCCTGCATCAAATCTGCACTACTTGGTGAATGAGCAGCTAGCTACATGTGCATCCACTTGCATTGCTGACCTCATGCTTGGTCCCCTAAAGCAGAACCACTTTATATAGTAGGCGCCTACCATTCACACATAGCCATAGGGATAGCTTTGAAGAGTCATCAACATAGAGACACATGTTCATACATCATGAGACCTCCCTATACACTTAGTCAAAGATTTCAACTTAGAGATCAACCTCTGAAAAGCAACTACAGCTAATCCACTCAAGATTACTTCAACATGAAGGAAGGAAGCACCTCTCTTGAAGACTATAAAAGGACCTCACATCTACATTTGGAAATATATCACAATCCATAAGTTAGATCAAAATTTCAATATACATAGTTAGTTTCTATTTTATAAGAGGGAAAGGAAGGAATTAACAAATCCTCCTTAACTCGATTTCATAGTGTTTGTATAGTGCTTAGGAGTAATGCTAGTGCATTGCTAGGAGAATTCATACAAAGGGCTTCAACTTGTGTAACTCCTATCTTGTTGTTTCTCTTTTGTGATTTCTATTATATAAACATGGTCTATTCAGTTTATATCTACCTTGCAATGTCTATTGTTAGCTAAACCTTTCTTAGTTGGAATGTTCTAATCATTTAATGAGCTTTTAAGTAAGTATGATGCATGTATGTATGTTTGTACTTTAGTTCTTGCTTGATAATGTTTTCAACACTTATTTTGGGGATTGATCAACTTAGAATAAGTAAATTTGTAAGAGCAGACATGGCTTACAATTAAGAACTCAAGAACTAATATGGGTGAGTGTTTTACATAAAGGAAACTTTGTGAAAACCATGCTAAGTCCTAGACATAAGATAGTATAGTCCATAGGGTGAAACTGTGGGTACTTTCAAAGGCAAGAGTGAACTTATTTAAAGCATGCCTAGACATAGGAGCTTATAATGAAACTCTGAAGAAAAGTGACTGAAAGGCACATAACTAATGCAACAGCATTCAGTGCAGCTGCATCACATACTGCATCAAACACTTAAAAGTGAATTACTTGATGAAGACATTCCAACTAACTTCTCTCATTTGCATTATCAACACTTATACTTTGCTTTCTTATCTAACTTAGTTGTGATCACACCAACTCCATTATTATTTGTTATTTAGTTATCTTACACTTTATTACTTTACATTGTATTTTAAAAGTGAGTTTTTCAATCTCTGTGGGTTCGATCTTTTTATACTACTTGTTTTTGGACTGTGTATACTTGCACATGTGTTTTTCCAACACCAGAGGGCGACCAGCCTTCCTAGCTAGCCTGTAAAAATGAAACAAATTTCAATTTATATCTAAACTAAAAAGTAAAACAAAATTTTAAAATAGCTTACCAGTCTATTAGCATGATGAGGCAGGTTGACAGAGCCAAGGCAGTGAAGCGAGCCACCCTTTTCTGATGACCTATTCTGCTTGGCTTTTTCAGCTTTCCTTTTCCATGTATCTTCTTCCCAAGCATCCTTGTATTTTTTCCAGACATCTTCACTCATAAACTTTGGGCAAACATTTTTGACTCTCAATTTGTAACACCAGTCTGATAATTGCTTGGACATTCTAATCCAAAAAAACCCTCTTGACCTCCTCCTCATCTTCAGGTTTCCAAGCCACCATGGACTATATTAAACAAAATCAAAACACGTATTAGTAAATATATTAACCATTAAACAATACATTAAAATTAACAACATAAGAAATGACATAATTAATACTTACCGAGAAAATCCTCAAACACTCTTTCTCCTCCTCCTCCTCCTCAGTGATGGATGTCAACTTTGCACGAAACTCTGTCAAATAATATTTCTTAATCACTTTAGTGACCGCTTGTGAACCAGTGTTCGATTTAAGAAACCTGCATAATGAAATTGTTGCAAAATTAACAAGCATATATATATGCATCAAACCATGAATTTAAATTAAGTAAAAGGAAAACAATACTTACACATTGCCACAGGGCCTGATGACTTTGCGACGTCGATGAGTGACAGGGTCGACAACAACCTCTTCCTCTGATGATATGTCGTCAATATCACCACCATCAACGTCAATATCACCACCATCAGGGTCAGCAACATCATCATCATCAGGGTCAGCATCATCCTGTACGTGCTGAGGATGCAACTCAGGTGTAGGCATAGATAGTCCTATATATCTGTGAACTCATATATCCAGGATGTTGCATAGGTGGGCCCATTGGTGGGCCCATAGGATGGAGTAGATGTGGGCCCACATATCCAGCTGATGTGGCCATAGGATGCTGATGTGGCCCCACATATCCAGCTGGTGTGGCCATAGGATGCTGATGTGGACCTGGAAAATACCCATAGGATGCTGATGTCTGGCTATATGCAGATGATGTGCTAGATGAAGAGATGGATACCAATTAGCTCCGGTGGGAGAATCACCACGCGGTGGGCCAACTAGAGCGGAATGTGAAGTCCCAGCTCCTCCAGCAGTAGTGGTGGTATGAGGCAGCATCGAATAATTCTCACTAGGTACCTCACGAGTTGGGCGATGCTTCCTCCTCTGTGGTTTGTTCTTCACCTTACCTCTCTGTGGGTCATTACCTCCTCTGGGGTCCATATCTATGGAAAACGAAACACATAATGGTATATATCTTTAAAATTACATGAACAAGCAACTAGATCTAGGGATTTAAAGACGAAACACATAATGGTAGATTCCTCTTAACATCCGGAGGAGTTTCGGTCAAGCTAAAAAATTTCATAAAAGTATACAACATCAAAGTTACGTGACCGCGAAAAGTTTTGTGTTTTAAAGTGCCCTGTATAAATATCACTATAAGCAGTAAAATAGTTGCAATGTTGTCACCTACAGATTAAAACTTGGAGGTGTGTAGTCCACATTGACACGCTTGTTAACTGGAGCCTCGCATTGTTTCTCACCTCTAGATTGATTAAATAATAAAATCACACTCAGTTATCTGTCATTTCATTTAAGTTATTAATAAGATAACTGGAGCCTCTACTAACTTATGTTGTTAATTCAAATTAAATAAATACCTTGCTTCGTCGATAGGGACGTCCGTGGCTACCTTCCGTCCGACCATAGGAGGAGTAAGACTGTAATTTAAGCTGAAATTAGATAACCACAAAATCATGCCTAATGGCATTATTAAGCCAAATCTAACAATAATAGAGAAGCAAAAAACAACCACCCACAAGTTTAAGATTACATCATCATAGTATGGGGGAAGTACTTGCGCACTTACAGATTAAAACTTGGCATGATGTGGTCTACTTTGTCATGTTTGTGATCATCGACAAACAAAGAAACAAACCAAACACATATAAATATAATATGTGTATACACGAATCTAAAGAATTAATTTCTGCAAAAGTAACCGTGACCAAACAGGGTCAAGCACAGAGAGTAGATAGAGATAGGTATTTATAACAGTTTTTAGTTTCTGGTTTGTTTATAGCCCGTACATAAAAATAGTTTTTAGTGTGAGATATATGGATACCTTTGACGTTGCACACGTTTTGGCACTACAACATTTAGACCCTATGGCAACGCCTAAAATTCCAACGGCCAAAAAACCGTTGCCTTAGCCAACAATGGCAACGGTTTTTTGAACCCGTTGCTGATTTATTTTTTTTTTAATTTTTTTTTGGCAACGGCTGTAAACCGTTCCCATTGAATCTACGGCAACGGTTTTTTTGTTTAGTCTTGATCCAACGGTGAATAAACGTTGCCATAAGGTCTACGGCAACGGTCTTTTTGTTTAGTCTTGATCCAACGGTTAATAAACGTTGCCATAAGGTCTACGGCAACGTTTTTTTGTTTAAGCTTTATCCAACGGTCTATAAACGTTGCATTAGGGTGAATTATTAAAAAGTAAAAAATTTGGGCGCTAAATAGTAGCGCGTTTTATGATTAACAAAAAATTTTCAGAAACCAAAAAACCCCCCAAAACCAAAAAACCCATCGCTCCACTCCATCGCTCTGCACCCTCCTCACTCCACTCCATCGCTCTGCACCCTCCTCACTCCACTCCATCGCTCTGCACCCTCACTCCATCGCTCAATCTCCACTCCATCGCTCAATCTCCACTCCATCGCTCAATCTCTCAGAAACGAAAAACCCCACTCCATCACTCAATCTCTCAGAAACGAAAAACCCCACTCCATCGCTCAATCTCTGAGAAACCAAAAATTTCTCAGAAATCAACACACTCCACTCCATCGCAGCGATGGTGAAGCACGCCTCCTGTTCTTAATCCTAACCGACCTAAGCCTCAACTCCTCCGACGTCGGATTCAACACACTCCGCTCCATCGCAGCGATTCACTCTCACTCCATCGCAATCTCTGAAGCAGTCAAGCATCACAATCTCTTTTCATCTCCCTTTCACTGGTATTTCTCCCCATTAAACTTTCCCTGTTCAATTCGATTTCTTTCTTGTAAAATCCTCTTCTATTAATCTGATTTGGGAGTTGTAGTGGTGTGGAAGTAAGTACCTGTGTACTTGATAGGAATTGATTCATGCATTTAAGGTTTTGCATTAGTATGTTGAAAATGAGGATCTCAATGTAAAGAGGCTCTATTGTTGAGTAAATGTCAGATTTGTATATTGCAAAGCTCTGAAATATATGGAAATTGTACTATTTATAAGTTCCTCTGACTGCATAAAATAGATTAGCTAGTGAGTTGTGATTTTAACATGGATTTATACTGTCTACATTGTATAGGAATGAATGTCATATACAATCATGGTTTTCTATTCATGGATTTATACTGTCTACATTGTAGGAAAATAATGAAAGAGATGAAGGTCTTGATGGCTTGGATGATGAAGAGTTTGAAGACTATGTTGAAGACTGAAGTTTTTTATCTTTTGTTCTTTTGTTGTGCATTTTTGTAGTAACAAATTTTCGTTTAAGATACACTTGAATTGTTTAACTTTTGTTGTGTCCTTGAAGTAGCAATATAAGGATCATTATGTCGTTTAAATCGTTTCGATTAAGAATGAGGTGCGAATGTAGTTTATTTGTGGTTTACTGTAATAGCAGTAGTTTTGTTCCTGTTGGCATAGTAATATAATAAATGGCACGGTTTTTCGTTTTATAGCAATGGTTTAAGTGGCAACGGTTTTTGTTTCAGTGTATAAGACAACGGTTTTAACATGTTGCCATAGGTGGCAACAGTTCTTAAATGTTGCCAAAAGGGGCAATTCGTTCTCAACCGTTTCCATAGATCGAAACAAAAACCGTTGCCTTCTGTCAATAGCAACGGTTTTTCCTATACGTTGCCATAGGTGGCAACGGTTTTAACATGTTGCCATAGGTAGCAACGGTTGTTAAACGTTGCCAAAAGGGGCAACAGTTTTCAACCGTATCCATAGACTGGAAACAAAAACCGTTGCCTTCTATCTGTCAATGGCAACGGTTTTTCCTATACGTTGCCTTAGGTTCAGAAAACCGTTGCCTTTGGTTTAGGCAACGCCCGCAGGTACAACGGTTTCAAAACCGTTGCCGTAGGCTTTGGCAACGGTTTTTTGGCTTAAGGAGACGGTTTTTGACCGTTGCCATAGGGTCAAAATGTTGTAGTGGGATCGAACGGTATGAGTGAGATAGAAGAACTGGGATTTGTTAACGGCCTTAGTTCATATCCAGCCGTTATCCCCCGACCAAAACCACAGAGTCTGTGCACCTTTTCCAAATTTTTTAACTCCCTCATGGTGTCCCAATTTTTCAAGGTTGGAGGAGTGCATGAACCTCTGGAATAGGGACTATTCGGACCCAATCTCTCTAAGTAGTGTATCTGAAAAATTTTCAATAAACAATATGTAAATAGGAATAAGCATATTGGTAAACAACTGTCAAGAAAGATTAAACAATGAATGCACAATACTCAATTAACTAACCATGAAGAAGTGGAGGTCGGATTTAGTTTGTACCCCTTTGTGCCACCTCGTAGGTGGTCCAAAACATAGTTCGACCATTGGTATTTTGACACCATACTAAGGTCTTTGACTACGTCGGCGTATTTCAAAGACACGCCCTCAATGTGATCTGAACATAGCAGGCAACCTAATAAGTATAGGAGTACACCCTTGCACCAAGCCTCGTCGCTTTGCACCGTTGATATAAAAATTTCAAGTTTTTCTCGAAAACACGATCGATATTTGGGACTTCAGTTTCTAGCCCAAGCTCACTACGCAACTTCACAATTGAACCCTTCTTGCACTTACATTGTAATGGTTTGACGGGTTTCCCATCGTTGGGAAGACAATAAACTTGTTGCACGTCTTCCAACATTATTGGTAGTGCTTCATATTTGCTCAGACGCAGTTGAATTTGTTCGGGTTCAAAGTTTTCGGACACCCATTTTACGAACTCCCCGGGAATCCGGTTCCATTTGGATATAAGCATCAGGGATCCAAACCCGGTTGACTGCAGCATTTCTTTCCGAGGTCCTTCAATTCCATTCAGCATATCGAAAACCTTCTTTGGGTTACACTTATGTCTAAACCTCGGAGCATTAGCCTTCTCATCAATCCCACACTCCTTTTTCTTTCCTATAGCCATCACCCCTGAAAATAAGATGAACCAGAGTATGCATTAAAAACAGGATTTCAGATGTTTTTATATTCAAATTGTATGTAATATGGAACAAGATTGGTTATCTTCGAAGTCATCTGAATTCATCAAGTAAATCAAGTCATCTTCGAAGCCAATTTCTACTCAAACATCACACATAGTCATCTTCGAAGACAAGTTCTAAATAAAAGCTAAATAATACAGGCTATACAAGCTATCCAAAGCAGACATAAGAACATCTAACCATAATAAGGATAAAGGTTGGATATTCTCTGTCTAGCCATAACAAGGATAAAGGTTGGCTATTCTCTATCTAGCCATAACAATGATAATGGTTGGATATTCTCTGTCTAACCAAAATATGACTCATACTTGGTTACCCATGGACTAACCACTAGAAACAGAAACATTAAACAATTCATGAGTTAAAACATACCTATTTCATATCCAATAGACAATAGGGTCATACGGAAACAGTAAGCAATTCATGCGTTTAAACATACCCAAAAAATTGTCTCGGGTCTTCAGAAAATCAGAAAATCAAAAAATCAAAAAACCACATGCATGAATGTCAAGTTTATTGTGAAACCAGAAAATCAGAATCTAATGTCCCTTTGGTTTAGTGAAATCATAATCAAATGTCCCTTTGGTTTAGTGAAATCAGAATCTTAGTGAAATCAGAAAATTAGAATCTTACAGAGATTTATTGTTTAGTAGAGGATGAAAATCTGAAAATCTGCGTAATAGCCGTTCACCCGTTCTTCTTCGCTTTTCGTCGCTCCCTTTAGTAGAAGATGGTCCTTCTTCTTTGTTTCTTCTGCGTTGTAGCCATTTATTCTTCTTCACTCGTTCACTCGTTGTCTTCTTCGTTGGCGTTGAAATCCTAGTCGTCTTCAAGCTTGTGTTTATGGGTTTCTGAGCAATTTCAGGGTTGCAGCGATTTCTTCTGGGAATGGGTTTCTGGGTTTCTTCTTCGTTTCCCTTTCTCTGGCGATGGATTTCTTTACGTTTCCGTTTCTTTTGTTTTTGAAACGTTTCAGCGTTTCTCTTGATTCTGTTTTCTCTTTCCTATTTTTGGGGCACTCATTAAGCACATTTTTTTTAATTGGAGTCTATATTTAATGGCTAATAACTAGGAAATCCAAAATTTATTGAATTTGTAAAATTATGTTTTTATTAATTTGTAGTTGCCCAATCTGCCCTTTTAGTGATGGTAACTAAATAGTCTATGTAGTGACATAAACTATACTCACTTAATATAACTTTAAAAGTGTCCGCTATTTTAGTTCGCTTTCTTTGATTTGATTTGCAACTCTTCTAAATTAATTTTAATGTGGTGTAGTTGGGAACTTGATCCTCCCTCTTAAAATCTAAATAATATTAATAATTTAACGAATTAATGACAACAAATTAGCAGTTAATTAGACAACAAAAATTTAATAGCTAATCACAAATTAACAAAATGATTGTAATGATTAAAAGCGGGTGTTTTGTTAAGAGTTGAAACTGACCACTTGAGTGATTAATTGTTACTAGAAAATGGAATTACACTTATTAATGAAAGGGAAATTAGGGAAGAGTGAAAGAGAAATTAGGGCGACATTAGGGGAGAGAAATTGAACAAAAGAATCCACGAGAAACTAGGAAAGGAAGATTAGGGAATGGTGAAATTGAATAACAATACATACTAACACTCGCAAACAATCACACAGACAACCTCACATATATGGGATTCATCATTTATGGAAAGAGGGAGTAGAGAATAAAGATGAGAGTATACACTAGAGAGAGCTTAGAGTAGAGTCATTGAGCTTCCGAACATAGTAAACACCTCAACTAAAGGAGGATTTTTCAGCAGCAATATTATGACAGAGTAAACACCTTCCGAACATCCCTCCCAGATCCATATATCCTCCTCAAAAGTAATCGTTGCAACAAATAGGAGGGACGACATATCCCCTATCAACTCCTCCTCACATACAACCCCTCCTCCAAGAAAAGAATCATTTCATCTATTATTTTACAGTCCCTCTGTTCTGAAATGAAAAATAACATTGGTAATACCTCCTTAAGAGGGATTGGCTATCCCACACATCATGCCAGAAAAGGGCACAAGCTCTGTTACCCAACTTTTTAGACACACAATCTGAGAACCAGCCTTGTCATGGGTCCAAAACCTTTCAAATGTCCTTCTACTAAGGGAGGAATAAAGACGGGTACTTGTCTCATTAATATCATGGATCGACATCGTCCAACCACCATACTTCAACATCATGGTGTCTTTTCAAAGGTTTTCTTCACCCACCAAAAGTTGATAGCTCTACTTGTCTACAAATTGTTAAAGAAACACATATCTTTGACTCCCAGCCCTCCACCACATTTAGACATTCACACACCAGACCACTTATCCCAAATAATTTTGCTTCTTGGCTGGGTACATTCCCACAAGAATTCCCTCTAGATTCGCACAACCAATTTCTAGACCTTGACCATCATCTTGAAATAGGACATATGAAAATTTGGGTTACTATTCATGACGCAACTGATAAGCTAAATCCCTCCCCTATCACATACTTATTACCATGGCCTCTCAAACGGTCTCAGAGTGAGTCAATCATTGGCTGCCAAGTGGAAATACTCCTTTGATTGGCGCTCACTGGTAGTCTCAAGTACTTAAAAGACACATCCCCTATTTGCAACAGTGAAGAAGGTCATTTCCATGGAAATGAAGGAATTTTTCGTTAACTCCATCCACCTCATTCACCAGATGCCTACATCGTATGAAGCCCTATTAACTTTTGGCTATAATCCTATCCATAACTATCTTCATTCTAACAACAATCACCTTCACAACTAGTTTATAGAGACAAACCAACAGTTACATTTTAAATGAGAATGTTTTTTCGTAGTACCCATTTTGCCAGCAAGTTACACGTTGCGTAAACATTAACTTAAAAACACCTTATTCTTTCCACTCCCCATTATGAACATAATCCTACTAAGTAATCCCATGTGAAAGCAAAAATTAGAGATCTCTTGGTTTGATCCCACGATAACAAGATACCTCCACTAGCCCCCACCGAAAGGGACCACACCAACCAACATCGACATTCCACGGGCCTTCATAGATAACTTCCAATTTGGTCTCTTGAATAGAAATGAAGTCCAATTTCTTTTGACAGGTCCAGTCATGTATCTTCCTCTTCTTCACCTTATTCTCCAAACCCTAATATTAATATAGAACACCATCAAGGGACAATAGCTAACCCCATTCTATAGCGAATTAAGATTAATAACTTGTTTACCTTCACCGATCTCATTTGGAATCTTGAGTATGACCCAAGGGAAGAGGAGTAGATGGAGTAAAGTCAACTAAAATGGAAGGGGATGAGCCCATGCAACCATAAAGAGAGAGAAAATATCTAGATAGTCAACGAGGGCCTTTGCTCCCAAAATCCATCTCCTCTATAACCACCATTGTAGAGCTAGTATGAGAGGACCTAGACCTAGCTCTACGAGTTTTACTCAGCCCCACACGGGGACCCAAAAGATGCACAAGAAGGTTTCAAAAGAGAGCTAGAGCACCAATGTATGAAACTTGAAGGAGGAGGCCCGATCAATTGGTGTCCACCCTATACCTCATCTTCACATAAATTTGGAACCAAGTTGGAGGTGGGCCTCATCGAAAAATATAGGTGTTTTGGGAGAGTGTAGTGGAGCGAGTTTATTAATGAAGGTAATTTTGATGACACCTCTCTTTTGTTGGAAGCCATTCGTGTTGTTGAGACCTGTTAAAGGGCGTGCAGACTCACGGAAACAGAGATGGGAAACTTTTCACTCTTTTTCAGTTAAGTCCTCTTGTTTGTTTATGATGGAGGAATTGTTTAAGTTTGTTGTGGCAACTAGTTGTTCCTTCTAAGGTAGTTGTTTTCTACTGGCGGTTTTTCTTGGGTAAGCTACTAACACATGATATGCTTCAATGTAGGGGAATCTTAGCAGATGCTCATGATGTTTGTTGCTCTTTATGCTTCAATGAGTGTGAAACCTCGAGTTATATTTTCTTTCATTGTCAGAAATCCTCTTCAGTTTGGCAGGAGGTGCTCGAATGGACGGGGTTATCTTTGCCCAACCGATTGGTAGGTATTGACCATTTTCGAGTTTTCGAATTCTGTTCTCCTAATAAGCGTGCTAATATAGATAACAATTTAGTTTGGGTGGCTGGTATGTGGTAAACTTAGGTTCAATGTAATAATATTTTGTTTAAGGGGCTGATTTTTAATGTATCAGAGGTTGTTATTTGTATTAAGAGGTTGTCATGGGGCTGGTTTATTAGCAAGACATGTAGGCATTCATCTTTCACTATTCCAGATTGGTGGCTAACTCAATTCGGTGCCTGAATAATTTGTAATGGTTATTTTGTTTTGGTCTAGTCCCCATTATTGTTTTGACTTTAGCTTCTCTTATGTCAAGGGTTTTGGTCTAGTTCCCCCTTGTGTTCTTCTCTGTATTTTTCTTTTTTTATTAATAAATTCTAGCAGGATGCCTGTTTGAAAAAAAAATTGTAATGGTTCTTTTGTTTGGATTGTTGGGTAGCGGCGTTAGCCTGTGGTTTCTGTTGTAACTTTCTCTCGAGATACTCTTTTTCTTCCTTGAATCTTTTTCTCATTGAGTTTTAACCCCGAAAGGTTTTAATGAGGCATCAGGGCAACACACATGTTGAAGTACTCATTGTATTCCCCGTAATTCTATTCCATTTTTGCTTATAAAAAAAGGGTTAAATATGTTTTTGGTCCTTGTAAATATAGCGAATTTTGTTTTTGGTCCCTCAATTTTTTTTTGGCACTTTTGGTCCCTATATTATTTGCCGTTTTCTCTTTTAGTCCCTACCGTTAATTTCCACTAACGGAGCTGACATGGCAATGCTTATGTGTCAGTTTTTAATGAGCTGGCAACAAGTTCTCATTGCCAAGTAAGCTACATGCTGGAAAATTAAAAAAACAAGGCTAAAAGGTACTTTTAGTCCCTGCAAATGTCAAGAAAATCCAGTTTAGTCCCTGCAATTCCAAAATTTTTAAAATAGTCCCTGCAATTAGTAAACGTTACTACTTTAGTCCCTGCTGTTACTTTACTCTTAACAGAGTTAAACATTAATGACGTGGCAGCATTTGTAGGTGATGTGTATTGACACGTATGCAGGCCACCTCGGCTGGGTCCACCTCGGTTGGGTCCACCTCGGCTAGGGTCACCTCGGCTCTGAAATTGCGACGTGGTAAGGGAGGCAGAGGATTCAGCTCCGGCGAGTCTCCCAGTTTCAGATATTGTTGCCGGAAATCATCATTTGCACCGCACCTTGACCGTGCGTTTTCTTTGGCGTCTTACGAACTCGCCATCGCGTGCGAGGTAGAATACCTCGCACCCGAGCTCGAGTTGTCGCGACGTTTCCGGCCGACGCGGCGTCGGCGCGTAGTGGTGTTCGGTGGAAATAAGTGGAGGTTGTCCGCATCAAGCTTTGTCATCGTCGTTGTCGCCGCCGTCGACAGTTGATGAAATGGTGTGGGGATCGCGGTGACGGTGGTAAGCGAAGCGTCGCGGAGGCGGGAGGAGGAGGAAAGGAGAAGAGAGTGAGAGAGACGGCGATAGCGGTAGCGGGACGGTGTTTATGAGTGGTGGGGCTGGGAAGGAGTAAAAAGAGATGTTGGCGGAGAGTGGTAAGTGGGAAAGAAAGATTTAGGTGGAGAAGGAGGTGAAGTGGAAGTTGAAGAAAATGGTAGCTTGGGTTGGTGTCGTTGTGGTTTGGGGTGGGTTTGAGGAGAGGAAGCTGGTGGTTGTAGAGGAGGAGGAACTGAGGAGAGGAAGCTGACGCTTCATTCTTCAAATTGTGCAAGAAGAAGAAGAAGAAGAAGAAGAAGAAGAAGAAGAAGAAGAAGAAGAAGAAGAAGAAGAGAGAAGATTGAAGAGAGAAGAAGAAGATTGAAAATGAACAGAGAATATGGATGAAGAAGAGATAACAACGAAGAGAAAGATGAGTCACCTCTATTAATCCTTGTTGGCATCCACCTCATCAAACCTCTTAACAGTGTTAAGAGTAAAGTAACAACAATGACTAAAGTAGTAACGTTTACTAATTGCAGGGACTATTTTAAAAAAATTGGAATTACAGGGACTAAACTGGATTTTCTTGACATTTGCAGGGACTAAAAGTACCTTTTAGCCAAAAAAACAAACTAAAAAACTAAAAACCTAAAATTGGAATTCATCTTCCCGAAACCCCTATTCCTCTTTCTCATAATTTTCCCAAATCCCTAAAATCCCATTGCGAGAAGCTAACAGTAGATTCAACGTTGATGTTGAATATGAAGATGTGAATAAAAGTCTTCTCAAATGTGAAAATTGCTTTGTGGTTTCTTCAACGTTGATGTTGAATATGAAGATGTGAATATTGATCCTATGTAGAGATTGAATAGGGTCAACCTGACCCGTTTTCCTTCAATTCGCGCGGAGAAGATGAATGACGAGTACGTGGGGCGCGTAAAGCAATATTGGTCTTGTTTTTTTTTAAAAAAAATTTTAGTTTTTCATTTTCTGCTTATGTGGAATTAAGAAAATGACATGGAAACAACTAATGGGTGCCAGAACATTAAAAATGACACGTAAGCATTGCCACGTCACCTCTGTTAGTGGAAATTTAACGGTAGGGGCTAAAAGTGTAAACAGTAAATAATATAGGGAACAAAAGTGTCCAAATTTTTTTTGAGGGACTAAAAACATATATAACCCTAAAAAAATGCTCTTGATTTCGAAGGGGTCAGATTGACACCCTAAAAAAATTACACCGACCCCTATTAAAAAAATGGGTAAAATATGTTTTTAGTCCTTACAAAATTTCGTTTTTTTAAATTAGTCCCTACATTAACGAAATAGGCGTTTTGGTCCCTACATTTTTTTCCGTTTTCATTAAGAGTCCCCGTCGTTAACTCCATTTGAATAAGCAACTGAAAAGTGACGTGACTTTTACACGTGAGTTTTTTTAATTACATGACAAACCAAACCAGGTCAATCTTGATTAATTACATGGCCTATTATGTCTAAGTTAGGGACTTAATCAATCAAACCGGGTGGGGTACGAGTTAAACGGGTAGGTTTTAGATCCACATCATGTGAGTCATATTGATTAATCCACGTGTAAGTTATTGATATGCCACGTAATTTAAAAAAAAACTCACGTGTAAAAGCCACATCACTTTTTTGTTGCCTAATCAGATGAAGTCAACGACAGAGACTCTTAATGAAAACGGGAAAAAAATGTAGGGACCAAAACACCTATTTCGTTAATGTAGGGACTAATTTAAAAAAAACAAAATTTTGTAGGGACTAAAAACATATTTTACCCTAAAAAAATTGCACGCCCTTGAGATAATTTTATAATATTTTTCACCCAAACTCTTAACATTCCACCAGCTTTGCGGTGCACCACCCCTCACACAATCAGTCTCGCTGACACCCGTTCCTCTTCCCTCCCGTCCCGTGTGCTTTTTTCACTGTTAACTCCCAAAGCATCCTCCGCCTCGAGCTAAAGCATCCTCCGTTCGCGAGCTCGCCTCTTCCCTCCGTTCTCGAGCTTCCTCTCCCCTCTCTGACTGACGCTGCTTCTTCATTCTTCCTCTCTGCACTGTTGCTGCGAATCTGCCATTGTTGCTTGCTTGGGTGAGAAATTGATTTCCCCCCAAAACCCTAAATCCCAATGTCGAATCTTTGATGGTTTTTCCCCGATTGTTGTTGATGTTAAATCTCTTGTGATTTTTCCCCAATTTTCCCAATGTTGAATCTGTTGATGTTGATATTGTGATTTTCCCCCAATTTTCCCAATTCTGTTCTCAATTCCCTAATTGTTGATTTTTTTTCTAATTTTCCCTTATTATATTCTTATTATATTTTGTTGCATTTGTTAATTGTTAAATTTATTTGTGAGCGTGGAAATCAAGTTTCCTTCATGTTATGTAGGCTAGGGGAATATAAATTCCCGTGTTTATGATTGCCACTATCAAGTTGATATCGAGTGAGTTCAAAGGATTGCTTGACTTAAGTAGCTAGGAATACCCACTGTTTGGTAGTTAGAATTGCATTCAGAAGATGTGAGATTTCTCCATTGTTTATCATCTTTCGGACAAGACATTTTTGAGTTTGGGTAGTGATCCAGATCTTCCTCTAGAGCATTGGCTAAAGTTGTTTGTGTTCCCTACAATAGATCATTATTACTCAAAGCATTATTTTGGGAAGTAGAATTTATTAGCTAATACTTATTTAGACGGGGGAGAAATAGTGGGCTAGGTTGTTTATCCCCACGGCTGTGCAGTCTGTGCAAGGTACTATTTTTCTTGCCCGAGTCTTTTTCCCAAAGGGTTTTGGCTCAGGGAGGTTTTGAGGAGGCCCTCCCCCTTTCCATTGTAAGGGTTAGGCACCCCTTGTGCTCCCTTCAATGAAATCATTGCTTATCTAAAAAAAAAAACTTAGCATCTAGTTTCTGATCTTGTTTATCCTTTTGCTATGCAATTTTCTTGCCCTACCCCTTTTACAGTTTAACTTTTCATGATTGTCTGTGGGTAGGGAAAGCTTGGAGGGAATGGGATGGAAGATTCCATTCAGTGTACTGTACTGATGGCTATATAGCCTTTATCTGCCATATGAAATAAGTTTCTCAACGATTATAGTGGTGTAGATTTGATGTAGGATGATGATATCACTTTACTCTTTATCAGTTATGTAACACGCTTTCGTTGTTTCATAAATTTGTTGAGTATGTTTATGTCAATAGTCAACAAATCGTTTCTAATAGATGGTGCTGTTATGGTGTCTGGCTGCTATCAAAACTTCAGTACAGGAATAAAGTTTCATTTAATCTGAACTTAGAATTCAACTGAAAGAAAAAGGATGCAGAAAAATTATTGATTAAATGATCCATATAACTAATCAATTGCAGTTTGGTCACCTATAAATACAGCCTCACTTTTTTGGTCCTATGAAAGATCTAAATATGCAATGTTAATTCATGACCCAAGCCACTAACTACCACAAAAATAGTTTAGATTGAAATAAGTTTTTCAGTTAAGTGTAAGCACCGTTTTTTTTAACATTGTTCAGAAAATTTGAAGTTTCTTTGTCTCAAAAATTACCTTTTTGATCAAGTTGTCACTGACAATTTGCCAATCTGATGTACTATCCTCTTATTCGTGTAGTCTGCAGATTGGGAAGGGGTTGAATACGGAAGCAGAATAAGATGCAGCAGAGAAAATCCACGTTCGGACGGCCTTCTGGAACCGATGGCTCCGATTATTCCTACCGAATGGTAGTTGATTCAAGTCAGCTCCATTCTTAAACCCTAATCCATTTTTTAAATTGATTTATGAAATGCACTTTTATGCTTCAACTGTGCGTAATTGTTTTCTCTTACGTAGCTTTTAGCTATCGTTCATTGAGTTTATGTTCTTGCTGGTTTTTGCCATTTTGATGTTCCACCATTTAGGGTATCAACTTGTTGCAAAGGGGAAGAAACGCCTCGCTGTGCTATTTATCATTGAGGTACCATAGACTTTTATGTTTATTTTTCCTTTTATTAATTATTGGACTTCTATGTCAATAGGACAGGGGTGTTTAATGTAGTAGAGCTGTATTAGTATTAACCTGTTAGAGGAAGAGCACGGAAACATGATGCAGAGACATGTTTATTTTCCTGCATTGGACTGACTAAACTTGACATATTTGCCAAAACAAGATTGAACTCATTTGATTTTTTTGAATTCTTGATGGTTATATTCAATGAAAAATGGTTATGCATTATTATAAATAGTTCAATCTGGTAACTATTTTGAGCTGCTCCTCAAGCTACAGTGATTGTGAGTGTTTTTATAATAAGAGTTAAGGAATCATATTACTAAGGAAATTTCAGTTGTGCTATAGAGGAATAGTTCTGTGGTGTGGTATCAGCTTTCTAAATGCTCTTGTATTTTCATTTGTTTGAAGTTTGTAGCCATGTAATAGTATTATGTTTGTTCATAGAGTATGTGAAGATAAATACTGAGTGTGTATACTCTGACTGTTGCCATTTTTTTTTTGATATAGATTTAAAATTTTCAATTGTGCCCTGCAGGCTGTGTTTCTGTTAATAGGAGCGGTATTTGCATTTTTACCAGGAACAAAAGCAGATACTCCGAATGCAATTACCTTTTATTCTGTTATTGCCAGTGTTGTTTTGTTGATCATTGCAGATATAGGTTGCTAAACACAGTTCTTTAAACTATCATTTAGTTGGGTTATTTATTTGAACCTTTTAAATGAGCTATCTCTGTTATTTCTGTGAGAAAGGTAGAAGGCGAAGCCGACCCAGTTTGTTGAGGTTATATGCTGTTCTATCGTCCCTAGCGATGCTCCTCTTCACCGTTTCTCTAGCTAACCAGTATTCCCTGCTGAAGGTAAATATATCAGTGTTCAGCTTGAGATTTATGTGATAAAACTACATAAACTTTCATGACAGAAACATGATGACTAAGAAGTAAACATCTGAAACAAATTTCCACTTTTTTCGCAGTCATAAACTAATGAGGGTTCTATAATTCTTATACTTTGTTTTGGTGCATTAGAATTCTCATTATTGTTTAATATTAGTCATCTTCATCGATGAATGGGAATTTATTCCAATTGTGCTTTATCAGTACTTTGAATTTTGGTTTTTTAATTTTTATTAAATTGAGGGGTTTTGCTTGAATTTCCCATCTTCTAATAGAACATTACTTGGTAGCTATACTTCTTTTGCATTTTGAGGCTCTACCTACTTAAAGAGGTCCCATGTGCTTCAGTGTTCAATTAGGATTTGTTTGTTATGTATCTATTCTTTTTCTTCCTTTTGGTGGCCCGTTCCTTTACTTCTTGCTCTTCTGTTTTCCGTTGTCTATGCCTCTTATTCCACCAGAGTAAACAAAACTTTGAAAATGCTTTCTGTGATGCTTCCTTTTACTTGACATGGGATCAGTACTTTAAGTTTGTCTTTGTTTGCATTTGGTATTATTTCTTTTTTTCCCTCTTGTGCCTTTCACCAAGTGCACCTCACACTTTAAAGAACCCAAATCCCTCTAAGGCAGGCACCCCAGATATTGAAGCATAAACGTGCAGTTGTTTATACACAAGAACATCATTTCAATGAATGTATTGCAGTAGAATAGTTCAATAACGGGTTTTTTATGTGTATAATATCTACTGTTGGTAGTTGATTGTCTTTAGAAATGCCTTATGATTTCATGTGAACTTGTCTGTAGGCTATCCAGTATATTAGTTCTCAGGGAGCCAAGAAGTTTGATGCTAATGACTTTCCTAGTTTTCAAATTGGTAATTTTTCTTTACACTCTAAATATTTTGTTCATGTGCAAATTGGTGTTATAATTAAATAATTTGTACTTTTGTAGTAGTAACCAGGCTTTACGCTTTGCAGGTTTCCTAGTATATATACTCACTTTATCAGTGTTCAAGATTAGTACCATCAAAGCAGTTGTTTTCCTTCTTTTTAACATGACGCCTCCCAAGAAAGCCTCTTAGCCTCTCCTGGATTTATCTCCCCTAACAGATTGATATTTATGAATGTATCGTATCTTCTTTGAGAGATTGAGGGAAGTTTACTTAAGCTCATGTAGATTTTTCCCTGCAAAATAGGATTTGAATTGCAGATCTTGTCTTATTGAGAGGGTAAACTGATGGTTGTGTAGACACTCAAGGCGTGGGTTTACATTTGAGAAAGGATTTTTTTTGACAATAAGAAGGATTAAAGATGAAGGATGAAAGAAGAAAAAAGAAGAAGAAAAAATCTACGGGAAAAATTATCTCACATTTTCCCTTTTGATTTGAGTACTTATCACATTAAACTATATCTTCTACTTTATAAGAAAATCTCTAAATAATAACATTTGGGCAAAATTACAGAAGAGGTACTTTAAGTTATTTTGTTGTAACCTATGCTTTTTTGTACCAAATAAGTCTTTTAATTTAGTTAACGTGTACACCGTTACTCTTTTTTATATTTCCTGTTCCAAACAAGCCCATTTAGCACTAACGGGGTTGACATGTTCGTAACTGAGGTGTTGTGGCACCCTACATGGTCATCTTCTTCCCCAACACTTCAACTTCAAACAAAAGTGAAGATGTGGCTTATTACAATCAACCCCAAATCTTAAAATAATCAACTCTCAAATTTGATGAACATGTTGAAAAAATTTCTGGAAGGGAATTAGGTGAGCCAAAATCAACCCATACGAATGAGTTTTAAATTCTAACCTTCCAAATATAGTTGTCAAGGTAAACATTGTTCACAAAACTGGGAGATTTCTCGACAGTGAAGAATTAAATCATTGTGTTGTGAATATGAAGAATTAAATCCAAGTTAATTCGAGATTTGTTGTTTTCTAGATCTGTTCTTTTGGGTGTTTTAAGTTAATTTGGATTGATTGTAATAAGTTGATATTAACTTTGACAAAATTTGTGGAATTTAGTGTGGTCACGGTGTTCAATATGATGTTAACTTTGGCAAAAAAATCATCCAAGTTAATTAAACCTAAAACCATAAACTCACTATCACAAACAAATCTTAGATTGAGAGGAAAAAAGGGTTTCAGATTTGAAGAAAGGTTGAAGATGTTTCTATTTATTTATTTATTTTGAGGACCAAATTGTTACATGAGAATAGTTTCAAATGACCAAGTTGTTACAAAACAAATGACATGTAAGTTCCGTCACGGCCACGTCAGCGCCGTTAATGCCATTTAGGAGTGTTTGGAACGGAAAAGTAAAAAGGGTAACCGTGTACATGTTAGCTAACTTAAAAGACTTAGTTGGCACGAAAAAAAAACATAAAATACCAACTTGTTATAATCACATAACTTAAATGACTTCTTGTATAATTTTGCCTAACATTTATCTATTTCACTGTCTCATGCTCATTTCTCCATCTTAATGAGTTTTCTCCCTTCTCTGGGTCTTTGATAGGAGGAACCCGTCTATCCTTACCTAACTCTGGATTGAGAAATTAGCTCTATCCATTTTAGAGTACTCTTTATTTTGTGAAGCAAGCAATGCTCAGGTTCACTTAGTTGTGGAAACTCTCCCAAGAGTTTTGCCAAGCCTTGGGTTTTAACTTTTAAGGTGTACTTGGTGAAATTTGACCTACCTAATATTGGATTATGTAATTAATTAATTGTCATTAAATTCTTTTGTTGGGAAATAATAAATTTGACCTACCTAATATATTTTTTTTTTCATTTTAAATTGACTATGGCAACGGTTTTAAACTGTTGCATTTATTGGTGATTGACAACGGTTTTACTTTAGCGACGGTTTTCCACCGTTGTCATATATTGCAACGGTTTTGAAGTGTTGTCAAAAAGTAGATGAAAAAACCGTTGCGTTAGAACTCAACAGCAACGGTTTTTTGTTAGCGTTGCCATTGCTAGCAAAAACGGTTGCCTAAACCATAGGAAACGCTCGTATACACAACGGTTCTAAAACCGTTGCCAAAGGAAAAGACAACTGTTTTTCTACTTTCAACAACAATTTTCAGGCGTTGCCGTAGACTTAAAATGTTGTAGTGCCATTACCACTTATACCCTCACAACCCCTCGAAAAAGACCATATTACCCTCAAAACAATACCAAAACCACCAAACATTTACCTTCCATTTCATTCTTCCGTTTTCACTTTTCTCTCAATGTTTTCTCTCGTTTTTATCTTCAACGGAGTTACGTACTTCTGATTACTTATTTTATTAACAGAGGATTTAACGTAATTCCGTTTGTTTTTTTTTTCAAAACGAATTTACCTCTTACATTTGTAATCCGTTGTGAATTTCACTGTGAAACGGGATTACGTGTAAATATGATGGCCACAGACGGATTTACTTGTAAATCTGTTTCACAGTATATTCTTTTTTTCCTTACTAATAATTTTTATCATTGAATGGTTGCGCAGTGACTTATATGAGAGTTCTGTTTCACAGTATATTCTTTTTTTCCTTTCTAATAATTTTTATCATTGAATGGTTGCGCAGTGACTTATATGAGAGTTCGTGGGAGGATACCAGCTGATTCCCATGGTTTAGTACGAGGGGAGTCGTCCCGAGGAGGGTCGTCACGAGGGCGTGCACGGTGGTGCACCAGATGATATTACTCGGTGAGGAGACGCACGCAGTGCGAAATCACCAATGCTTCGCTGCTGAGTCGATCGTTCGTTCACGGCAGGCCCCCCGATACCGCTCGGAGAGATCACCACTAGGCTGACTAGCTGTACCAACAGCAGTTTCACCAGCACGAGCATGGTCAGGAGGTCCGCCATCAGGACCAGTAGGGTTATGATCATGATGACTATATGGAGGATCAACAACCACATCAGTCTGGTCAGGCGGATGAGCCTGTATTTGGACCCAGAGATGGTCAGGTGCTTACTCGATTTGAGGAGCACATAGCTTCTAACATTCTGAGAGGTCAGGTAAATTTATTTATTTTACATAATGGTTAGATTTTTTTTATATTGTTTTTTATGTTTAGTGGTTGTTTCATTTTTAATTTGGCCAGTTTTGAGGGAAACTGAAAGTATCTGCACGTGACAACAAAATTAGGAAACATGACATGGCTCCTCTCAACCAGGCTGTGGATTTCTATCAGTACGTAATTGAGTCAAGATTAGCCCACCTGGTCCATTCCCCTCTCACCATAGTTGATCATGAGCTGATATCAACCTTGTTGAGAGATGATATCCTGAGACCTCCTACCATTCAGTGACATGACCATTACTTTGGATGATGTCTCGTGTCTGCTGGATCTATTAGTGACAGGCAACTATTATTGTCCCCCAGTCCAGTCTGTCACTGTTGACACTGTTGTCATTACTTTGACAGTTAATTTGTTGGGGGTGATTGTTACTAAGTCCACTGTGGAGTCCATTGAAGCCATGTGAGGCTATTTTCCAGTTCGAGTGGCTATTGGAGGTCTGCCAAGAGCACATTCGGGAAGTCGTGAGGTTTTTGCTGCTAGGGCCTTTTTATTGCTGTTGTTGGGGATGAACATCTTTTGCAGCAAGACATGTAACAGAGTGGAGGGTAAGTGGTTGTTGGCGTTGGAGGACATGGAGCAGGTTGGTTCATGGGTGTGGGGTTCAGCTGCATTAGCCTATCTTTATGAGCAGCTGAATTATGCATGTCTGACTGAGAGCGCCCAGTTATGGGGGTACGCAACACTGCTTATAAGCTAGTAGTACCAAACATATACGGTAAGTTTATTCATTATAAGCTAGTTGTTTGGACTTGTCAAACAAAGCTTAGCCCGTGGGTTAATAGTCCGATCATAGCCGTCTAAGCAATAAAAAATAAAAACTCAGAAAACAATATAATGTGATTAAACATAATGAATAATCATAATTGTCATCTCTATGATAAACCACCTAGGAAAAAACCAGTAAAATAATGGGACCTATTTTGAACAAATGCAATATCTAAATATAGAAATTATGCTTTGGTCAATTTTTTTATTTTTAGAAATTATGCCTATACTATACATTAATATTTTACAAAGAAATAAAATAATAATAATAACTGATATGTGCGTTGATCTGGTATCCAGCAAACCAAAATTATGCCTATACTTTAGAAGAAAAAAATAATGGAAAATGTATAAAGAAATACAGACTAAAAGCAACTTTAATGGGGTTGCTTATTGAGGTAACTAAAAATTAATTAGTAGCCGGTGCTTATAATTTTTAGTATTGAAGTTGTCCTACGTGGCAATTTAAGAGCATCTTTAACCCTGATCCTTCCTATGGGTTCATTAACATAACTTAGTGGGCCCCTTATTGCCAACTCATTTTTAAGCATCTTCGTTAAAAATTTCTCCAACGGTGATCTCTTTAGTTTCAAATAATTTTGTAAAATTAAAATATTAAATTTATTCTCTTTCTCTCTCTTGTTACCGTCTTCTTCTCCTTCACTCCTACCCACCATCTTAAACTTCACCACCTTCTCAAAAAGGCAAAAACATTCATGAACCTCTCATCTCTTCCCCCTCTCAGCTCTTCCTCTTTCTCATATCCAGATCGGTGGATGAAATGGTGAAGCATGAAGGGTTTGCAGTTTTCATTTATATCGTTTTATCCCTATAATCTTTCCCCTTCTCCCTATATTTGTTTATCGGCGAAATGAAAGTTAAACAATTCTGTGATGAAAGTTGAGATTTTTAGCAAACCTTTATTTGTTAGTTTTTGCCCAATTTCTGGAACTTTGAAGTGAATTTTTTTATTAAGAAATAAGATTGTGAAGGTTGTTATTTTCCGATTCCTTTTTCTCGCCAATTTTCCTCTACGATCTCGTTGCTTCACTGAGCAACTGGTTCGCCACGGTGTTGTACATCTGGCGATCTCCAACCGTGATTGCTCGAAGTTTCGGTTTCTAATTTTTAAGAACCTCTTACGAAACTTGCGCTGTAGATGCTCTAAGTTGCTTAAAAATAGTTGCTGGTGATGCTCTCATTAGACTAGGAATATGCCATCATGCAATGCAACCAAAAGCCATCTAAGACTAAAAGGTTTGTTTAATCAAATCAAATACACTTCAAATTATGTAATTAAAAAAAATACACTTCAAATTCTAGTAGCATTTAATTTCCTAATTTTAGGCTGGGTGTTTAGCCATGGGGGGATGCAATCAACCACTTATCAATTGCAACGGTCTAACCGATTTTTTTTATTTAAAAAAAACAGTCTCACTCTCTGCCTCATGGGTTTGAATTTTGAATATATCCATGTCAGATATTTCAAAAGAAGATTCATGTTAGACAGTGAACAAATCAAATACATCTTCTATTTATTTTCTGTAGTTTCTTATCTTTTTTGTTTGCTTCTGTATACAAATTAAATTTATATATATATATATATATATATATATATATATATATATATATATATATATATATATATATATATATATATATATATATATATATTTGAACAACATATATGAGAATATCTAAACAAATAATAATATTTTATTATGTGTACATTATTTATGCTAACTTTAACATTGGTTCCAATAACAAAATTAACAAATTCATTCTCTCTTTTAATTTAAAATTTGTATTGTCTTTAAAAAAATTCAAAATTTTATTATATTTATATATATATATATATATTTTTTTTTGTAAACATTACATTAGTGTATCTATATCAAAACATATTCTATTTTTAATGACAAAATATAAGTAATGAATTTTACCTATAATTAGGGGTGTTCACATATCATATTTGTCCAAATCTGTTGCCGTAACTAATAACATTTACTCGATTTGAATTGGTTTGGATTTTATGTTTTTTTTTTTTTTTTTACAAAATCTCTAAACCGAACCAATCCAGTAGTGGATGATTTGGTTTGGATCAACGGGCTCACGTGTCACGAAATCTATTCTATTATATGTAGATATGTTAAACAGAAAATGAGAAGAGAGAGTGAAAACTACTAAAAGACACTTGCAAGTTGGAGCAATTCTAATCTCACAAAAATACGTAAGGGCAAGGTGGTCCTAATTATTGGAGCAAACTAATTCGACCTTATCATTCAATCTAATCTGTTCACGTTAAGGGCACATCTTTGTTTCTTTCTCAACTTGGGCTGCAATTGCCATTGCCATTGCCATTCATATTCATATACATTCATATATTTGGGACCGTATTAATTAGAAATGTGACGTTCCCATATCATTCGGAAATGAAAGCAAACTCATGTACCCCACAATCACATCAATTACAACTTGTGATGATGATAGTATGTATTATTTTCAGCATCTTTATCTTAAAAACAACAAAATATCTTCTATGCAGTAGTAGTTATCTAATCTTTTCCCTGTAGTGATTAGTCTTTGTTCGTTATGTAGATGCTTAACATATAACGACGATTTGCATTGTGAAAGGTGTTGATTGGCTAATAACTGCACATTTTTGTTTTATTTTATTTAGTTGTTATCCGCCAATATTGAAAAGTAAAATTTGATGATTAGCATTTTGTAGTGCAACATTGAAGTTTTTGTTCGAGTTGATTGAAATTGTGTATCTTGAAGAAATCTCACATTGACTAGTTATACTAAGGAAGAGAGAGAATAAGGTTATATATAGACTGACTAAGGCTATATATAGGCTTACTAGTTATACATTAGTTTGCCACAATCACTCTAGTCTGTCTTGAAACCAAAATACATGTACCTATTTGGTTTCAAGACTAAATACATATACTTTTTTGCTTACATAAAAAAGAGTACACCACAATCGGCTTTGGATTACATCACTAAACCAAGTGTTTAGTGATGGTCACTAAATTAATTTCATCCATTGGATGTTCAATATTTTTATTAAAATACATCTAATGGTTATCATTTATAGAGGGTATTTTGGTACTCTTCAATATTATGCCTAATAATTATATAATTATTAATAACAACCCATTAATATATTTCCTATTTTTAAGGCACTACATTAATATCATGTTTATTATTCCTATTAAATCTCATTTCTTTTTTATTTCTTTCTTTCTCTCCCTTAAATTCTGAACGTCTTATTCTTCTTCTTCTTCTTCTTCTTCTTCTTCTTCTTCTTCTTCTTCTTCTTCTTCTTCTTCTTCTCTCATTCAATATCAATTCTGAACGTTCTTCTTTCTATCTTCAACTCCATTTTTTCTTTTTTCATGTTATTTCTCATTCCATTCAATATTCACGTTTCAACCATCAAGTTTCAATCATATAAATCCTTCCCAAATATTTGATACGATTGACATCTCCTTCAAATATTGACAACCTTCAAGCTTCTTACCGGATTGATAGCTCAATACGAGATTGATGATCATGGACGAATATAACCTTTACACTTTAATGGTGCTAGCGACTCTCTAACCACACCATAGCTAAATGGTGGCTAGCGACTCACTAACCACACCATAGTGAAATTGTGGCTAATGCGAAACATAAGTGGCTAGCCACAATCATGCACATCGTTAGTTAGGTTTATATATATATATATATATATATATATATATATATATATATATATATATATATATATATATATATATATATATATATATATTTGTATTGTTGGGGTTTTAGGGTAGCTTTTTTTGAGTGTATTGGATGAGTTACTCATTTTCCTTTTTTGTGGAATTAAATTTGGACGTTACTTTTATTAATCATTTCCAAAACTAATGCCTAATAAATCTAACCATATAATAGTTGATATTAAATTATTATATTTTTATTAATTTGTAGTTTACATATGTACCCCTTTAGTGACTATCACTAAATGGGTCCTTTAGTGATGTAAACTGGACTCACCACAATCACATTAGTTTGCCACGAGGGTGGTAGTGGGTGGCGCGCGGTAGACGTGGAGACACAAGGGAAGGGTTAGGGATGGGGTGTATGTGAGAAAAGAGTGGGATACATGAACAAGAGGTGTTGCACTTATTTGGGCTTGAGTCCCTACACTCACATGATAGCAGGCACTCTTTTATTTATGTTGAAACTACCCCACTACTCCCAATAATTAGACCTACCTTCTTTCATGTACATGCATAAATCACACTCTTCTCCGATGGCATTTTCTCTTAAAAACCAATATTTTTCGTTTGGTACCATTTTCGATTCTTTCTATTAAACATCTATAACGGTTTAATTAAGAATAAATATTCAACAAAGGTTGGCCCAAGACAAGTGGTGACCGAGCTCGAAAGCCACCCGAACGTCTCAGTTCGAATATTGGGTGTGGTAAAAACTCAGTTGGGAGGAGAGAACTACACAGACTGTCAAAGTCGGATATACAAGTGGTCACTCAAGTTCTACGGCGTAGATTAGACATCATCAAAATTGGTAGATAATGCGCACCAATAACATGGTAGTAAAAAAAAGTATTATTTTTCTCCTATTTAGCTTCTAAACTATGAAAATCTATTAAATTGTATTTGTCGTTAAAATTTATCCCGAGTCATCAATTTAGTCTCTAAAATTGATAGATCGAGATAAACTTTAGAGACTATTTAGCACATTTTTATAAATTAGGGACTAAATAATGGAAATATGATGATATACTTTAGACTTTAAAAACTAAATATATAACTTATTCTACAAATTAACTTCACTTTCCAAAATATCTCCTATAAATAGGCTACTTCCCTTCTCATTTTTGCTCATCCACTAAAGTTAGATATAAAGATAACAAAAAAATGGATGCCTTTTCCACAAAGCACCTCATCACATTGTTTCTCATAACTCTTCCCTTTACTTTCATGACGAACACAATCCAAGCCAATGAAATATACCAAGAAGACAACACACTATTCATAAGAAATTCTTGCAGCTCCACAACATATCCAAGACTATGCTACAGTTCCCTAGTGAAGCACGCGGGTTTCATTCAAACAAACCGCGTGCTTTTAACGGGAACTGCACTAAACGTGACTTTAGCATCGGCCAAATCAACCTCAGCTATGATTTCAACACTAGCGAAAAGCCGGGGACTAAATCCAAGAGAAGTTGCAGCCATGAAAGATTGTGTAGAAGTGTTGAGTGACTCTGTGGATGAAATAAGAAGATCTATTGAGGAATTGGGTCATCTTAGAACTTCAAATTTTGAGCTAACAATGAGTGATGTACAAACTTGGGTTAGTGCTGCTTTGACTGATGAGAGTACATGTACCGATGGGTTCCAAGAGATGTCTTCTACAGATGGAAAATTTAAGACTATAGTTAGAGGAAGAATTGTTCAAGTTTCTCAATTGACCAGTAATGCCTTGGCATTGATAAATAAATTAGCCACTTCACATAGTTAATTTAATAGCTCAGCGTCTGTTTGGATTGACTTCCAAACACGCTGAGCTATTAAATTGAAGCTACAAAGTATAGTTTCTGCGTCGCGGTAAGTTCATCAATCCACACACGTTTGATAAGCTCAAGTTCAAAGGTTAGTTACTTTTGTGTCGGTGTTAAATTCCGTTAAGTTCGTTGGTGGTCCACGAGGTAGAATGATGTCGGTGTTCAAATTAAGTGTAAATTTGTAGCCAATAGTTGATATTTATGCCAAAAGTTAGTGAGTGAATTTTGGCATTTATAGTGTTGATTACTTTTTGATGAATTGTCACTTGTATCAATGATATACATATGACGTGAATGTGAAGACTTTGAAGTTATGTAATCATACAGGCAGAGTAAATCTTACATGGAAAGTTGTAAAGTTTAACATGCAATTTCAACAAGTCAAACATTACTTGGAAGATCTACTTTAATTAAGCATTAATAAAACATGTGAAGTTACTAGTTAGTCAAAATAAGCATTCACTATAATCTGGTGTGCAAAACTTTATTATTAATATCGATCACCACGCAAATCCAACCAAAACATCACATGTAATGTTAATTAAAATGGGATCAACATCAAAATAAATTGCAGAGAAACTAGCAGGAAAATTCTGCATCACAAGTAGTATTGATTAGAAATGTCGGAAACTGGATTAAGGCTCTGTTACCAAAGTCAGACCGCTAACGTATAATGGATAGTTTATAGCAGATAAACCTATAGCGTTTTTTGAAACGATAATTGAAGTAGGAGATAGCTCGTAGAGTGATGTTAAACTTTTGCAAAATAACTCATTCCAAGTAAGAACTCGGCAAAAATAGCCGATGATGAGCGAACGAGTTTTTAAGAGTAACTCTACACGAATAAAGACTCAGTAAAAAGAGTCAATGATGAAATGATGTGTTATGACAATGTAACTTTACACCAAGTAAAAGTTCAATAAAAAAGGACTCGATGATGAAAGGTTGAGTTATGAATTCTACTACTAGTATGGGTCTGATTGAATTAGCCTGTGATGAAAGAAGTTCCTATTTAGAACTCTAGGAGATACCTCGGTTGAGTATCGATGGAGAGGACTCTGTCGATCGGAGGTGGAGCGTCGTCAAGAATACTTGCAAAGCCACTCTGACGCCCAAGTTAGGTCTCCTCTCAACACTCAACTGAGGTTTCATTTTACTTATTTTGTTAATTAATGTTCCAGTCTGAACTCTGATAGATACCTTGGTTGAGCGTTGATGGAAAGGAGCCTGCTTGATCGGAGGTGAAGCGCTGCTAGAGGAGTACCTGCAAAGCCACTCCGACGTCCAAGTTAGGTCTCCCTCTAGTATATTAGAAGGGTTTTAGGCATACCTGGATAATGTGGGTTAGACTCCTTATATAGGCGTCCTATGGGCTTCGTGGTACTGGGCTGTTAGGAGGGCGATTTATTCATGCTGAGTGTGTGGGCGACTTAGTTGTCACAGAGTTGTTGAATCCTCCCTGTCTCTTTTCACGCCGCCTAGGGTTACATCTTCTGCTTTGCTAGGGAGTGTTGGATCTCAATGGGCCGGGCTAGTTGTGTCAGCGTAATAGGTATTGGCCCATAAGGGCGAAATGCTGAGCCCAACATTATAGGCGACTTCCAAGTATGTATTATGGGAAGTTTGATGTATCTGGGCATTTAGGCCTACCACAGCTGACTTGCTCTATACTAGTACACAACTTCTCAAGCACAAGTCCTTGTAAAAGGCGTAGTGATTTGTGTGTCCTGTGGCTGACTTGCTCCTAACTAGTACACAGCCCCTCAAGCACAAGTCATTGTAAAGGGCGCAGTGGGACTTTCTCTTGGCCAATATTAGAAGACGAACTACTTACTGCAAGTGTGATGGGCGACTTACTCATGTCTGTTACACAACCCCTCAAACATGCGACATGGTAAGGGTGAAGTGGTTTGCCTACTCCTCAGGGAGACTTGATCATTTCAGTCCATTGCCTTTGTGGGGCGACTTAGTTACTATGTCTCTTATACACTCGCTTTATACCGCCTTTTTGAAGGGTCTTATATATTTTCCTTGTTGAGTCAAGGTCTTTGTCGGTCATTTGTACTGCCCTTTTTGGAGGGTCTTAAGTACGTGCCTTGTTAGGTCAAGGTCTTTGTAACTCTTCTGTACTACCCTTTATGGAGGATCTTATGTACGTTCCTTGTTAGTTCAAGGTCTTGGTTGGTCTTTTCTACTGCCCTCCATGGAGAGTCTTATATATGTGCCTTGTTAGGTCAAAGTCTTTGTAACTCACCTGTACTGCTCTATATGTAGGATCTTATGTACGTGCCTTATTAGGTCAATGTCTTTGTTGGACTTTTGTACTTCTCTTCATGGAGGGTCTTACGTACTTTCCTTGTTAGGTCAAGGTCTTTGTAAGTCGCATGTACTCCTCTTTATGGAGGGTATTATGTAGGTGCCTTGCTAGGTCAAGGTGGGGAGATTAAATATGAGCAGTGTCCTCACTGCTCTAAGTTGAGTAAACAGAGCTTCCAAAAGTGGGGAGATTACTCAAAAGTACTTAAAACATAACTTAAAACTTAACACATAGTACTTAAAACATATAATAAAACACTTAAGCATATTATAATACTGAAACAACATTAAAAAGTTCCTTTTAATCTTTTTTCTTGATACGAGGACTGGCTCTCACAGCAGGGACATGTTTGGCTCTCATCTTCTTTGGCTTTGCTTTGGTCGCAGTTACAGCAGCAGTAGGCACATCGGGATCCTCCACTGTTGCATCAGGCATTTCTGTAGCTTGAGATGCAGCCTGAGCTGGTACTTTAGGTGTAGCATGTGCAGGTACTTCAGGTGCAGTTACACTACTCTGCACTGAACTTTGTTCTGGTTGTTGTACAACTTGCTTTGGCTGTTGTTCTACCTCTTTTCAGCTTCTTTCCTCCTTCTTTGGGCTTTTCCTATTGAATTGCTTCCTTTGCACCAGATTGTGTTCCTGTACCCTGCACACCATAGAGTGAGCTCATTGTCCACATTCCTTTTGAAGGGGTTGTTTTCATAGTTTTTCTGGTGTATCCTAGCTTCTCCTTCTTCGCATCCAAAGCCCTCAACACTGCAGTGATTGTTTCTGCAGGACTAGTTTCCATAACCTTTGATTGCTTCTTTGATGCTCCTACTTCTGGTGTTGGCACATCAGATGCTTCCTTTGTTGGTTCTCCTTGATCCTCGTGCTCAGAACTTTGTTGGCATCCTTCTTTCTCAGGCTCTTCATTGATTACCTACAACTTATCTTTTTCAACAACAGGGTTAGTTGGCTCAATAATTGGTTTTGTGGTATGGGTGGGAGATTTTTCTTGTGGGGTTTGGGATGGGAATGGGGTGGCTTCTCTTGTGAATTGGGTTTTTGGGTCTGTTTGTGGACTCTTTGCTGGTGGAGGGGTGGGTTGTTTTTGTGGTGGTGATGACACAGTGTGTGGTTGAGGAGTTGGTGATTTTTGGGTCTGTGGTGATGAGTGAAGGGGTGATTGGTGAGTGGTGGGGGATTTTTGTGGTGGTGGTGAAGGTATATTGGATTGTTGTTGTGATGGGGGTGGTTGTGGTTGAGGTTGATTTGTTGATTTGTTGATTTCTTTCTGATCTCATACTTCTTTCTTGCACTTGCCTCCATGCTTGCACTTCCATCATCTTCATCTTCACTATCCTCCATTGACCCAGAATCATCTTCATCTACTTCCTTGTCAATATTTTTCACTGCTTGTCTTGCTTCCTCATCTTCCTCAGTATCTTCCTCACTAAGCAACTCAGTTTCCTCTTGTATTTTTGGCTTCTTTCCTTTCTTGTCCTTCTAAGTGTGTCTCTTCCTCTTTGACCTTCTTTCTTTCTCAACTACTTATTCCTCTTCCTCTTTTTCTTCTTCCTCTTCAGTATCAATTACCCAATTAGGAAAGATTGGGGTCTCCAATTGTGATCCAGGGCTGATTTCATGAAGCTTCAATCTCAACCAATCATGTTGCTCTTTCTGAAATTTCCAAACAGCTTGGAGTTTCTGCATCAGAAGTCCCTGCATTTCCTGCTCTTGTCCTACATTGCCTCTAATTCTAACAGCTCTTAGCCTTTCTCTTACCTCTGCAGATAAACCACTAGGTGGTGTTTTCCTTTGAATTTTCTACATTTCAGTAGCAACAACTCCTTGCTTTTGACATAACTCAATAATCAAGCAAGGAAAATATAGAAATCCAGAACCCTTGGTTTGACAATCTAAGATTTCCCTAGTGAACAATCTTCCTATATCCACATTACTTTCAGTTAAGATTGTAACTATGAGGATCAATCTTTCCTTAGATAGTGTAGATGTGTGTGATGTGGGAATGATTGATGCATCAATGAATAAATGCCAATTGCCTAGTTCAGGAATTAGGTCTCCACTTCTAAGTTTAAACTCTGAGTGTGTGAATTTTTCCCATTGAGCCCCTTCTATTGCTACCCTATTCTTAATTATGGTCATTTCTTTCTTTCCATATGTATCCATTTTTTCCTCAAAATCATCTCCATGATAAGTTAAATCAAAGTGTTGGTTAATCCTATCAGGGTCAAAAAACACCTTTCTACCTGATCAGTGCATTTTAATGCACTCTTTAGAGCTTTGCATTTGGTGTTTTTATTTGTTCTCTATAACTAATATTTAATTCTTAGCACGTTTCTAGACTTTTGGGTCTTACTGGAGCAGTATAGCAATTTATTGCTTAATTCTTATTTTTATTGCATATTGACCCCTGTCTACTCTGCAGGCCATAACTTTGGCTACGGTTATCTGATTGAGGCGTGTGAGCATGCGTTGGAAAGCTAAGGAATAGAGCTACAAATCTTTTGTTGAGCGCCAAACCCAACTCGGAAGTTTTGAAGGCCAAAACGACAAAATACCGAAGTAGTTTAATGTAAAACGGGTTTCGGGCCAGATATTAGTTTGTTAACGGGCTTTTATCCAAGAACCCATTAAGGATTAGGTTTTTTGTTTTAGTCTTATAGACTTGGCTGGAGTAGCCGTCTTTTAACCATCTTACGCATTATCATACAATTTGAGAACTTTGTACCCTAACCTCCATGGAAGCCTAGGCCCCTAGATCGATTCATCGGTGAAAGGGTGCTTGAATGTTTAATATTATTTTGTCTTAGTTTCTGAATTCATCTCTATCAATTTTGTTTTCACTCTTAATTATTGCAATTTTTGATTTTCGTGTTACGCTTGATTTACTCGTATTCGGTTTTTGCAAAACATGATTCGTTTGTGTACGCGCTTGCTTGTATACAATTTGTTTTGTAACTTTTGATTATTTGAGTTATTTGATTGCTTAAATTATTTGATTCAAATAGAAATTGATAGAGAGGATTGGTATGGATTCTGTTATGACGCTTTAAGCGGCGCTTGTCCACTTTCATGACCGATTAAACACGTTGTTTTGACGCTTGCTTTAAAACAGTGAATTCTTATAAACTAATTGATGCTTGTTTTAGTTAGTTTGTACCAATCAAGATTCAGAAATCATTAGAGACGTTATCCTTTTGAACCTATGATGAATCCAAGAAGCACACCCCAAAACCGGTGAATTGATTGTTCTCGTGAATTGATTTTCTTTATAAACTGAATTTGTTTTCCACAAAACCCCCCCTTTTTATTGTTAACTTTGTTCTTGATTTTGGTGATTTCAGAATTAGAGGTCCTCTTGAGACGACCAAGGTCTCTTACCATGATACTATATTTTAAATCCTGTTTAATTATTTTGACCAACGTACGACCGCTGATCACTACCTCTAACAAGGGAATAGAAAATTGTACCTCCTTTAGTGTTTTGAATACCTGAGTAGAACTCACGCATCAATTGTTCCAAGTAGTAGGCTCTCTGTTGCACAAACCTCTCCCAATGCAAGTTGTTGACAGTTGATAAGAAGGAGTGGTGTGCTTTGGCAAAGTTGAATCCACGTTTTGGCAAGAACTTCATATTCAGAAATGCTCGCTGCCTGGGATCACAACCATTGATGCAGATGCTTTTGATTTCTTTGTTTGTGCTGGTGTTCCTGCACTGGATGGTTTCCCAAAGGTTTTAGTGGTTGAGTGCTTCTTTGCCATTGTTGATTTAAGTTTGAGATTTTTGAATTGATTTGGGTGAGAGGTTGAAGATGATTGCTTTGTGATTAAGGGAGTGTGTAAGAGAGGTTTTGATCGGTTTGCTGAGTGTTTATGAGAGAAAGGTAACTGAGGGTATGTGAGCGGTTTATGAGAGAGTGGGTGAGTTAGTGGAAGTGTTAGTTGAGAAATATAGCCGTTAGGCTATGTGGACTAACATGCATGCCAACACATGTTGACATTAGCCTTAACAACTCATGATCTAGCCCTTAATCAGATCTCTCCACTAATTTGATGAGGTGGCAAGTGAAATTTTTTTCACCTAGGTCTTAACTTCACAACGCTGAGATAGGAACACTAGTGTTGGCAATGTGGCTGCATCAAGTGTAGACACACCAAGTGTAGCTACACTGGCTGCACTGTTATCCTGTATTCCTACAAAACACTCAAAACATAAAATTGCACAAAATAATAACATTAATTATATAAATTGATGGGTTGCCTCCCTCAAGCGCTTGTTTTAAGAGTCTTACAGCCTGACTATCTCTTTGCATTAGAGATTTTCAAAATGAGTGGCGACCTTATCTCTCACCACTTGCTCTCCATAGTACAGTTTTACTCTCTGGCCATTAACTTTGAAAGTGGTATCAGTTGCCGCATCATATAAATCAACTACACCATGGGGTAAATTTTGACTAGTTGGAATGGTCCTGACCATCTTGATCTAAGTTTTCCAGGGAACAATTTCAACCTAGAGTTGTACAACAAAACCATTCCTCCTTCTTTAAGCTCTCTCTTTTGGATTTTTCTGTCATGCCATTCTTTGGTTTTTGTTTTATAAATTTATGCATTCTCATAAGAGAATTGCCTAAGTTCCTCTAATTCATTAAGCTCTAAAACCCTTTGCTCACCTGCCTTTTTGAGATAAAGTTTAGCTTTTTAATAGCCCAATATGACTTGTTCTCTAATTCAACAGGGAGATGACATGTCTTTCCATAAACTAACCTATAGGGGGACATACCTAATGGAGTTTTAAATGCAGTTCTATATGCCCATAATGCTTCATCTAAGTACAATGACCAATCTTTCCTATTTGGTCCAACCATTTTCTCAAGCATTCTTTGTATTTCCCTATTTGAAAGTTCAGCCTGTCCACTAGTTTGTGGGTGATAGGCAGTAGCAATCTTGTGTTTTATCCCATATTTTGCAAGAAGATTTTCAATGAGTTTATTGCAAAAATGTGAGCCTTCATCATTGATGATTACTCTTGGAGTTCCAAATCTTGAAAAAATGTTTCTTTGAAGAAATTTACTAACTGATTTGGCATCATTATTTGGGAGTGCTACAGCCTCAACCCATTTGGACACATAGTCTACAGCTACTAAGATGTACTCATTGCCAAAAGAAGGTGGAAAAGGACCCATGAAATCCATGCCCCAAACATCAAAGAGTTCTATTTCTAGAATATTAGTCCTAGGCATTTCATGTCTATCAGATATATTACCACTTCTTTGACATTTATCACAAGTTTTGACCATATAATATGTGTAGCGACCGAACAATCCGAGAAAGGATTCTTCAAAAGGTTCAAAGGAAGCCGCCACCGAAATTTTAGTTTGAGGGCAAATTCGGAAAATCCCTTTATGTTTAGGACAAGGCAGGTTTAGGGTTCGGGAGTCGTTATGCGTGGGGAAGGTATTAGCACCCCACGACATCCTTTGTCTAATTAATTACGGTTTATTAATATTTACCCTTTTATTTATAAAGAAAGAGACTTAATTAAATTTTTAATTTTTAATGCTTGACAAGAGTGGACCCTTGCTCCTACGTACCTCCTGATGCAATGGAGGAATCAAAGCTACGTAGTTCTTCTTGAAAAAGTTTGTTGGTTGGTGTTTTTTGGTGTAGGGGTCCTAGGACTCATTGAACTGTACAACTTACTGATTCCTAGGACGCTGACTAACCCGATGGTACAACCGACTTAGTCCCCTACTTTTTGAAAGTATTTTTGAGGTTTTATGAAACAACTGAGGTGAGTTGGTTTTAGAATAGGTATTCTAGAACTCCTGAACTGTACAGCTCATTAGTTCTAGAACGCTGACTAACCCGGTTGTACAACCGACTTAGTCCCCTATTTTAGGAAAAGTGATTTATTTATTTACTTATAAGTTTTTAGGGTTCTTGCATAAATGTGACCATCATTGGTCTAGGATGATGACTAACCTTGTTGTACAACCGACTAAGTCTTTTATTTTTGGGAGAAATGATTTATTTATATTTTTATAAATTTTTAGGATTACTTGAATCTGCATGTACTCATTGGTCCTAGGATGATGACTAACCTTAGGTTGTACAATCGACTTAGTCTTTTATTTGATTTTTGAAGAAATAAACTAATTTGTGCATAAAAAAAGACAAAAAGCGATAATTAATAAAGACTAGGCTAAAAAAATAAATAAATAAATAACTATATACATAAATAAATATGAATATATATATATATATATATATATATATATATATATATATATAAACAATAAATAAATAAATAAATAAATAAATAGATTATATTACAAATAAATGATAAATAAATATGTACATAAAAATAAACAAAATAAATACAAAACTAACTCGACTCGACGAGTGCCGAACCGACAGAGCAGCAAACCGACTCCAATTCGGTCTATTTTGACCCCAAGACCGCAAGAACCGCTTTGAGAATCGGAAAGCCGACTCAAAACGTCCAAATGATCAAAGACAGGTTTTTAGTGAAATGGGCCGCGAACGCTTTGACCCAAAAGATCACTTAATCCGCCAATGATCTCTTCCTCTAATCTTCACCTCTCAACCCCTTTTATATCCAATTGCTAGAGAGCTCTTGTTTCTTGTGAGCAATGTAGGACTAAAACAAGGTAGAGAAAGCAATTCCCCTTTAAAACACAATTCCCGTTTTTCTCAAACCTGTCACCGTAAAATTGCGATTCCGGATTCGTTAACTGTTGGATCGTCTTTATTTTTTGACAGTAGGTTCGTGATACATATATCTACGCTTTCACCGTTCGGATCGTTGAAACGAAGTCTGATGAGAGAGAAATTGCCTTCGCAATAGCTGCAGTTTTTAGTCTGTTTTTCTCAAACCTCTCATCGTAAAAGTGTGATTCCGGATTCGTTAACCGTATGATCGTCTTCATTTTTTGACAGTAGGTTCATGAGACATATATCTCCACTTTCACCGTTCGGATCGTCGAAAAGAGGTCCGAGGAGAGAGAAATTGCCTTCGCAATAGAGCTGCAGATTTGGGTATTTCATCTTTTTGTTCTTATTTTGTAAGCTCTTGTGCTTTGCTTCACTTGCTTTTTCAATTACTCAAAGAGGGTCAAAAGGAAATAACATGTGGGATCATGCATCTTTATTTCAACTTTATATTAATTGTGGTTGATATGCACAAGCTATTTATCTTTTACTTGAGTACATAGAAACGTTTGTTGCACATACACTACTTAATAAAATAAAATAAAAATATTACAATGAAAAAACTAGTTTTGATTCAATACTTCGGCAATCTCAATGTTGTTATTTACAGACACTGATGTGAAAAAGTATTTGCAAGCTCGCTCATTTTTCTCTTCCATTTTGATGCCCCATGATGATCGGAGTTTTGGCCCACACAACTAAATAAGTGGATTTCCAACATCATATGATCAACTTGTGTTTTCTCTCTCTGAAGCATTGTTTTGTGAAGATGTATAGTAGTGCGAATATAGATGAATGAGTCAGTTAACTTGGGGTTCTAAAGACCTAGGGTGTGGACGTTTGTGGCACATGAAGGGGTGAATGACTGACTGGTCTTTGTCAAGGTCATGAAAGGTAGGGTTTCCCAAGCCAAGAAATGCAGGACTGCCCCAATTTAGATTTGATGACGGTGAGTGAATAACTTGCCCCTGTCTAGTGGTGACAAGCTAGGGGTGTAGAAGATGATGAACTGGGAATGCATTGGCTTTGGAATGAAAGGCGGAAAGCAAGAGACTTTGTCTCAACCCATAGAGTTTGGTGTTGCCCCATTTATTGTAAGGACAAGATTGCCACGGCTAGAGTAGCAGCGTTTTAGGGTAATGAGTTGAGAAATTGCCCCGGTATTGTGGATATGAATATGACAAGGGATGAGGTGAGTGTAGGGCGAATTTCTCCAAGTAAAGAGTGAAGGGATTGCCCCACTTGGTAATGAGATTTCAAATGGTTGTTTTAGTGAGGTTGTGAAAGGTGACAGAGTTAGGGCTATGGATTTTTTTGAGTTGGTCTGGTATGTATGTTTAGAATGGGTGTGGTGTGGGATGGACGTTGGACACATTTCCCCAAGCTTAAGTGGAACAAATGGTGAAAGGATTTCCCCACTTTGGGATCTAGGTGACGATCCTAGCATAAACCTTTTGGTTATCGTTAGAATGACTCTCAGACTATGATAGTCTTGAGTTAGCTATGATGAAAACTGCACTTGGTGATTGCTAAACCTTGTCTTTATATCAATGGAACTTGAATGAACCTTTGGAGTGTAAGCCCTTTTTGATTTCTTTATTTTGAGTTTTTTTTTGAGATACATTTTTTTTGAGCAAACATATTGTAAATAAATAAACTTATTTGTCCTAAGATTAAAACTTTGAGAAAACAAAAGCAATCGGTCATTGATCGGAATGAACTCTAGAGGGTTGTAACGTGGCCGATGGTTTAGTGATTTATGAGGGAAATGATAATTGGGCTCAAAGTAGTGTTTGGGGATTGATGGGTTATTAGGCTCAATGAAGTGTTTGATGATTGATGGGACAAATGATTTGGTGATGTAACTTGGCTAATGGGTGATGATTTATGAAGGAAATGGTTGTTAGGCTCAAAGGAGTGTTTGAGGTTTTATTGAGACAGTAATTGATGTGTCTCATGGTAGGATGGACTTGTTTAGGATTGTAATGTGGCTAAGGGTTTATGGAGGATAGGATATTGAGGCCAAAAGAAGTGTTTGAGGTTTATTTTAGACAAGGATCTCTTTATGCTTTAATAGTGTGAAGCAACAGCTCACGACTTGTATTACTTTTGTCTTTGTTTTTTCTAATTTGTTTTTTTTTGGGATTTTTTAATCCACTTTTTTGACTTCACTCTTTTGTGATTTTTGTTTCCTTTTTGGCTGAGTGAGCTGATAAAAGTGATGCACCATTTTTTGATGCGGAATCGATCATTGTCTAGGGTGATTGAGAGATTTTTAGGATTTTTGGCTTAAGGTGGGTGGTAAAGGATTTTTGAGGATATGGAAAGATGGTTCAACTTCATTTCAAATCATGATTGCTCGTTTTCTCAAAAAATAACTTAAAGACAATAATTTACTTATTTTATATACTTGCTCTTTTTTCTTTATTTCTCTTTTTTTGTGTGCCCTAATTTTTGTTTAGGCCGCTCTTACGAGTTTTCAACCTAACGGGCCTTTTTGATTTTTTTGTAAAGGACTTGCACCAAGGGAATACAATGTTGACAAGGTATTTTGGAGATCACAAATTTTCCCCGGTGTGAGGGTCTCAAGTGTTATTTCAATAGTGAGAACAAACCAAAAAATCGACTAGTTAGGGGAGTATGTACTTTATGGTGGTCATGGTGGGATAAGACTTGGACGGGGGATGATGACAATGTAGGGACATTAACTGACTCAAACAAGAATAAAGACACATGTGACACACAAATCACTACACGAATGTTTCATAGAGAGTTAACATCAGTTTTAACATGAAAGAAATTTTTGGTGGACCATTTCGTTCATTCATCATGGGGTGGATGAAATGCAACACTTTGTTGAAAAAAAGTGTGAACGAGCTGTTAATTTAAAAAAAATTGAGTGCCTTGAAACACCTTTAGCTCGCAACTAAGTATGACTAAACTTTTTCCAAAAAAGAATGATTTATTTCTCACAAACACCTCATCTCTCATCAAAGTTTTTTTTTTTTTAGAATAAGAATTATGTTCACTTTTTGATGCATGATGTAAGTATGTGAATGAATGAATGTACATGAAATGAGAATGCGAATGAATGAAATGAGAATGAGAGTGAATGAATATGAAAGTGTGATTTATCTATCGCGTCGGGGAATTATAAGCTTTTTATTTGGAGAGTAAAGTACAAAGTTTGATTTTGACTTTAGCATGCATGGCTTCTCTCCATAATAAAGTTTTTTAATTCCTTGGCGGTCATAAAAATGCATGCAACATAAGATGTTTATTTTATTATTTTTGTAATGCAAAGAAAAAGAAAAAAAATGTATGTAATATATTTTCTAAAACTTGTGGAAATAACAATTTTTGATTTTTTGATTTTTTGGATTTTTGAATAAAAGACGGTATGCATTAACATTTGTTTGAATGCAATAGTACAAAGCTCCTTTGTGACCCTAGAAAGGTATATTACGGAGTGGGTCTAAGATTTCTTTTATAGTGAGCCTCACAAGGGTAGTTCTAAAGAATCCTACACAAGGTTCCTAGAGCCAAGGACCTGACCAAGAACATCGACCCCAACAATAGGCAAGCTATTAGAAGGGATAACATCCTCAAAAGGAATCAAACTCTAGGTGAGATTTTCTTGACCACCCAACGAGACGTACGTCCCGCAGGCCATCACTAGACAATCTCGTTCTAACTTAGGCTTGCACTCGAGTCCGGGTAGAGGACTTTTTCTCACACGTGTGTGATGTGTATAGGTGCAGTGTGTGTAGGAGCAACTTAAAATAAACCCAAAGCTGCAAACAAAATGAACATTCATACAAAATATCGTCTTCTATCCTAGGGTTTACACATCAAATAAATAACATAATGTGCAAAAGTAAATAAATAAATAAAAGGGTAAAAATTAAATTAATCTTATAACTAATTAGACTAGGTTTTGACTCTCTAAAATGTTAAGTCCCCAGTGGAGTCGCCAGCTGTAGCGACCGAAAAATCCGAGAAAGGATCTTCAAAAGGTTCAAAGGAAGCCGCCACCGAAATTCTAGTTTGAGGGCAAATTCGGAAAATCCCTTTATGTTTAGGACAAGACATTAGAACCCACGACATCCTTTGTCTAATTAATTATGGTTTATTAATATTTACCCTTTTATTTATAAAGAAAGAGACTTAATTAAATTTTAAATTTTTAATGCTTGACAAGAGTGGACCCTTGCTCCTACGTACCTCCTGATGCAATGGAGGAATTAAAGCTACGTAGTTCTTCTTGAAAAGGTTTGTTGGTTGGTGTTTTTTGGTGTAGGGGTCCTAGGACTCCTTGAACTGTACAACTCACTGATTCCTAGGACGCTGACTAACCCGATTGTACAACCGACTTAGTCCCCTACTTTTTGAAAGTATTTTTGAGGTTTTATGAAACAACTGAGGTGAGTTGGTTTTAGAATAGGTATTCTAGAACTCCTGAACTGTGCAGCTCATTAGTTCTAGAACGCTGACTAACCCGGTTGTACAACCGACTTAGTCCCCTATTTTAGGAAAAGTGATTTATTTATTTACTTATAAGTTTTTAGGATTACTGAACTGTACAGCTCATTGGTCCTAGGATGATGACTAACCCGGTTGTACAACCGACTAAGTCTTTTATTTTTGGGAGAAATGATTTATTTATATTTTTATAAATTTTTAGGATTACTGAACTGTACAGCTCATTGGTCCTAGGATGATGACTAACCCGGTTGTACAACCGACTTAGTATTTTATTTGATTTTTGAAGAAATAAACTAATTTGTGCATAAAAAAGACAAAAACTGATAATCAATAAAGACTAGGCTAAAAAAATAAATAAATAAATAAATATATACATAAATAAATATGAATATATATATATATATATATATATATATATATATATATAAAACAATAAATTAATAAATAAATAGATTATATTACAAATAAATGATAAATAAATATGTACATAAAAATAAACAAAATAAATACAAAACTAACCTGGACTCGACGAGTGCCGAACCGGACAGAGCAGCAAACCGGACTCCAATTCGGTCTATTTTGACCCCAAGACCGCAAGAACCGCTTTGAGAATCGGAAAGCCGACTCAAAACGTCCAAATGATCAAAGACAGGTTTTTAGTGAAATGGGCCGCGAACGGTTTGACCCAAAAGATCACTTAACCCGCCAATGATCTCTTCTTCTAATATTTACCTCTCAACCCCTTTTATATCCAATTGCTAGGGAGCTCTTGTTTCTTGTGAGCAATGTAGGACTAAAACAAGGTAGAGAAAATAATTCCCCTTTAAAACACAATTCCCGTTTTTCTCAAACCTGTCACCGTAAAATTGCGATTCCGGATTCGTTAACTGTTGGATCGTCTTTATTTTTTGACAGTAGGTTCGTGTGACATATATCTACGCTTTCACCGTTCGGATCGTTGAAACGAGGTCTGATGAGAGAGAAATTGCCTTCGCAATAGCTGCAGTTTTTAGTCTGTTTTTCTCAAACCTCTCATCGTAAAAGTGTGATTCCGGATTCGTTAACCGTATGATCGTCTTCATTTTTTGATAGTAGGTTCATGAGACATATATCTCCACTTTCACCGTTCGGATCGTCGAAAAGAGGTCCGAAGAGAGAGAAATCGCCTTCGCAATAGAGCTGCAGATTTGGGTATTTCATCTTTTTGTTCTTATTTTGTAAGCTCTTGTGCTTTGCTTCACTTGCTTTTTCAATTACTCAAAGAGGGTAAAAAGGAAATAACATGTGGGATCATGCATCTTTATTTTAACTTTATATTAATTGTGGTTGATATGCACAAACTACTTATCTTTTACTTGAGTACATAGAAACGTTTGTTGCACATACACTACTTAATAAAATAAAATAAAAATATTACAATGAAAAAACTAGTTTTGATTCAATACTTCGGCAATCTCAATGTTGTTATTTACAGACACTGATGTGAAAAAGTATTTGCAAGCTCGCTCATTTTTCTCTTCCATTTTGATGCCCCATGATGATCGGAGTTTTGGCCCACACAGCTAAATAAGTGGATTTCCAACATCATATGATCAACTTGTGTTTTCTCTCTCTGAAGCATTAGCTGATTGCAGTTCATGTCACTATATGGAAGAATCTCCTTTTCTGTTGGTAGTTCATGTCACTTGGTACAATTTTGCTTACAAGGAAGTTCACTATATCTGCATACCAAGGTGCTGATGCATGAGGTGTAGCTACACTGAGTGCAGAAACACTAGCTGAATTCAAGGTAATTGCTAGAAAATTTTCATCAGGGAAACTTTCCTTGATTTCTTCATTTGTACCTGCATTTTCACTTTCAAGTCTAGAGAGATGATCAGCCACTTGGTTTTCCACCCCCTTCTTATCTCTAATTTCAAGATCAAATTCTTGAAGGAGGAGAACCCATCTTATTAGCCTTGGTTTTGCATCTTTTTTTGAAATCAAATACTTGATAGCAGAATGATTTGTATATACAATCACTTTGGTGTCAACCAAATATGATCTAAATTTTTCAAAAGCAAAAACCACTGCTAATAACTCTTTCTCTGTTACAATGTAGTTCATTTGAGCTTCAATTAGTGTTTTGTTAGCATAGTATATGGAATGAAAAACTTGTTACATCTTTGCCCTAGGACTGCAAAGTCACTAGCATCACACATAAATTCAAAAGGCTTACTCCAATCTGGAGTTACAACTACTGGTGCTGTCACCAATGCCTTTTTAAGTTTTTGGAAAGCTTCCATACAAGATTCATCAAAGTTAAATGGTACATCATGTTGCAAATGCATACACAATGGTTTTGAAATCTTTGAAAAGTCTTTGATAAATCTCCTATAGATACCTGCATGACCTAAGAAACTCCTAATCAATGTTATTAAAAACGACCCGGTGATCAACTCGGTCAAGTCACCGGGTCACTGAGTCAATGGGCGGACCGGTGCGTCACTTGTTAGCCCGCATGACCCGTAATAATACTACTAAAAATTGATTAAAATAGGCATAATGTGTAGAAATTCGCACATTACAGAACTATGATTTTTTTCATACCTTAAAAATGCCTAAAAAAATGTTTTTAATCTTATTATTGATTTCATAATCTTTTTTTAATTTATTTCATAGTCTTTTTTTAATTTATTTCATAGTCTAAGATACACAATTAGACATTTCAATAACACATATTAAGAATTATAAATATATTTTTTAAAATTTTAGAAAACAATTTTGTTTAAAAATATATTTTTTAAGATTTTTGTGTAAACATTTATGTTACAATATCATTAACTCATTAAATAAATGCTTTTTAACCAAAGAATAAATGCTATATACATTACAATTGCATTGGATTTCAACAATTTGGTAGTGGCTTAGTGGTAAACCTATTGGTTGTGCATTGTATATGTCCTGGGTTCGATTCCCACAGACTTTATTTTTAAAATATATACGACAACCGACCGGGTCAACGTGCCAACCGACCGGGTCATACCGGGTTGCACCGGGTCTGATGCATGTGCGATCCAACAAGCAACCCGAACCGAGTTTGGGACCGGGTCACGGTCCGACCGACCGGGTCGGTCCGGGTTTAATAACACTGCTCCTAATCCCTTTGATTGTTGATGGAGGTGGTAGTTTCTCAATTATCTCAATTTTGGCCCTATCCACTTCAAGACCTTTTTTAGATATTTTATGACCAAGTACAATGCCTTCTTTGACCATAAAATGACATTTTTCCCAATTAAGCACTAAATTAGTGTCTTCACATCTTTGGAGAATTTTTTCTAAGTTTGATAGACACAATGGAAATGTTTCTCCAAAAACAGAAAAATCATCCATGAAGACTTCCATTGATTGCTCAATGAAGTCAGAAAATATTGACATCATGCATCTTTGAAAGGTAGCAGGTGCATTACAAAGTCCAAAAGGCATCCTTCTAAATGCAAAGGTGCCATAGGGACAAGTAAAGGTAGTTTTCTGTTGATCCTTAGGTTCAATTGCTATTTGATTGTATCCTGAATGACCATCTAAGAAACAATAGAACTCATTTCCTGCTAACCTATCTAACATTTGATCTATAAAGGGTAAGGGGAAATGATCTTTCTTGGTGGCCTTATTGAGTTTTCTATAATCCATACAAATTCTCCACCCTGTAACAAATCTTGTAGGGATTAATTCATTGTTCTCATTGGCTATTACTGTTACCCCCCTTCTCAGGAACACATTGCACAGAACTAACCCATGAACTATCTGAAATAGGGTAGATAATACCAGTATCTAGCCATTTTATTTTTTCTTTCTTAACAACCTCTTTCATGATGGGATTTAATCTTCTTTGCCCTTCTATGCTATTTTTAGAGTTTTCTTCTAAAATTATCCTATGCATGCATATGGAGGGGATAATCCCTTTAATATCTGCCATTTGCCAACCTATATCTCTTTTATGTCTTTTCAAGGTGTTAATTAAATCTAGCTCTTGTTCTAGTGATAGATCAGAAGCTATGATTACAGGAAGCGTATTATCTTCACATTTCAAGTGTTTAGGCAATTCTTTTAATTCTAGCTTAGGAGGTTGTTCTATAGAAGGTAGATTCCTTTTGAGATTGGGATCTTCTAAATTAAGAGATTCATAAGTTCTAGCTCATACCTTAGGTGTAGCTTCTTCCTTTGGCATAATGTTTTCTTCAATAAACTTCTCTGCAGGCAGTGCAGCTGCATCAGGTGCTAATGCACTGGCAAGGTGATCATACTGCTTTTGGAATTGCCTTTCCACCAAATGGTCAAGAGAAATTGTTGAACACTCTTCACTCTCCTCTGTGGGATACCTCAAAGCATTCAATATATTGAACTTCACCTCTTGATCATTTACTCTCATGGTTAGCTCTCCATTCTGCACATCTATCAATGTCTTTCCATTTGCCAAGAATGGTCCTGCAAGTATGATAGGTACTTCCACATCTGCAATGAAATCAAGGATAACAAAATCTGCAGGAAACACAAATTTGTCAACCTGTACCAAAATATCCTCAATGATTCCTTCTAGATATGCTATTGATCTATCTGCAAGAGACATTGTCAAAGTGGTAGGTTTAGCATTTCCAATTCCTAGCTTTGTGAAAATAGATTTAGGCATCAAGTTGATGCTTGCATCTAAGTCCCACAATGCTCTACCTGTATAGAATTTTCCTATTGAAAAAGGAATTGTAAAACTACCTGGATCTTTCAGCTTCCTTGGAATTTTATTTTGCAAAATCATACTACATTCTTTTGACATAGCAATAGTTTCAAATTCCCCTAGTCTTTTTCTTTTAGAAAGCACATCTTTCATGAACTTAGCATAATTAGGCATTTGTTGCAGTTCTTCAATCAAGGGAACATTGATATGCAGTTGTTTTAAAACATCTAAAAACTTACTGAATTGCTTCTCCTCATGTGTTTTTTTCAATCTTTGAGGAAAAGGAGGAGGGTATTCAGGAACTAACCTTGCAGTTGGAACTTCATGAGATGCAGATGCATCAGGTGCTGTTGCATCTTGAGAATTTTTTTCATTTTTATTTTTTTCTCTTTATTTGTACCTTCAATTTCATATGGTTCTGTTAAATCCTTGCCACTTCTCAAAGAAATGGCTTTGACTTGTTCCTTACCTTGCCTTTGTGAGGTTGAAGTTTTTGTGTTTGATGGCAAAGTACCTGTTGGTCTTTGATACAAAGCAGTTGCTAATTGTCCCACTTGGTTCTCTACGTTTTTAATTGATGCATTTTGGGCTTGCATAGCAGTTCTAGTTTCACTAATGAATGATCTAAGCAATCCTTCTAGAGAATTATCATTGGTAGGTGGGTTTGGTCTTTGTTGGTTTTGAGATTGGAATCCAGGAGGTGTAGCTGGTGTAGGTGCACTTGGTGCAGGTGCATTAGAATTGTTCCACCTAAAATTTGGGTGGTTCTTCCATCCTGGATTAGAGGTATTAGAGTAAGGGTTGTTATTCCTATTGTAACCAACATAATTGACAGAGGCAGGGTTGCTAGGACACTCTTCATACAGATGGCCTCCCCCACAATAGACACAACTTGTAGTTCCTGGAGGGGCTTGTTCTATGGCTGCTGCAGTGTTTTCCTTAGGTGTAGCTGCACTATGTGCACTAGTTGAAGTGAAATTTTTGAACATGTTAGTTAAAGTGGCTACTTGAGCAGATAGAGCTGATATGTCATTAATCTCATGTACCCCAGATGTTTTCTTTTGGGCACTCACCCTCTCAGTAGGCCAACTAGAACTATTTGTAGCAATTTTATCAATGAGATCACATGCTTCATTATAAGACATATTCAAAAGAACACCACCAGCTGATGCATCAAGCATCACTCTAGTTTGGGATTCTAGACCATTATAAAAAGTTTCCATTTGTATAATGACAGGTAAACCATGATGTGGACATTTTCTTAAAAGTTCTTTCCACCTTTCCCATGCTTCAAACAATGATTCAAATTCTTTTTGCCTAAAAGATGTAATATCATATCTCATCCTAGCATTTTTAATTGGAGGAAAATATTTACCTAAGACTTTCTCAGCCAGTTTATTCCATGTATGAATAGAATTGGGCTCCAAAGAGTTTAACCATGATTTAGCCCTATCTTTCAATGAATATGGAAATAACTTAAGTCTAAATGCATCCTCACTAATACAAGGAATGATAAAGTTACTACAAACTTCTATGAATTGCTTTAAATGCTCATGGGGATCTTCATGAGGAGATCCACCAAATTGACCAATTGTTTGCAACATTTGAAACATCATAGGTTTAAATTCAAAATGGACAGCATCAATACGTCTAGCAATGCTAGTTTGTATATGTTGCTGATCATATTGGGCATAGTCCCTCATAGGCCTATCTCTATCATTAATCATACCTATTGGTCCCATTTGAATGAATTGTTGCCTGTGATCTGCTTCACCTTCAGGTTGTTGTTGTTGTGAGTTAGGTCCTCCTCTTACTGAGGCTTCCTTACTATGATGTGACATATTTCTACAGCTTTGTCTTTCTCTTTGTTGTCTTAGCAATCTCCTAAATCTTCTTTCAATTTCTGGATCACAATCAAATTCTGGTGTTCTATTTATGGGAATAAGCTAGTGCATCAGCACTAGGTGTGTCTGCACTAAGTGTATCTGCACAGAAAACAGAATACCGGTAGTAACAAAATAAAACACTAAATTAACAATCTAAACAACAAAATTTTACTATAATCCTCGGCAACAGCGCCAAAAACTTGGTGTGGAAAATAGTATGCAAGTATACATAGTCACACGAGTAATATAATGATAAGAAAATGTCGAACCCACAGGGATTATGTAAAGCTTTGTAGAGTTTAGAGTGTACAATTAGTGTGTCTACACTATTCACAGTTGGTTGAAGTATACAAAGTGAATGAAAACAATATAAACAATAAAGGTGTGTAAGGAATCAGTGAGATAAAGTAGTTGAGATGTTTTCACCAAGTAAATCACTTCTAAGAGTTTTAGTGGTGTATGCAGTGTAGGTACACTGGATGCAGTGTAGGTACACTGGATGCAGCTGCAATAGTATATGTCTTTCAGTACCTTTATTCAGAGTTTCATTACAAGCTTCCTATGTCTAGGCATGCTAAATAGGTTCACTTCTGTCTCTTAAGCATCCACTGTATCACCCTAAGAACTATGTTATCCTATGTCTAGGACTTAACACGGTTTTAACAATCAATTCCTTATTAAAGCTAGTTTAACAAAGATGTTGTTACAAACACTCATTATTATTAACTCTTGATTTCTTAAATGTAACCCATGTCTGTTGACAAGTCTACCTATTCTAAAGTGATCAAGTTCAGAATAAGCTTTGAAAAAAGTATTACACAATAGTTAAAATGCACAAACTACATAAACCACATTTACTTACTTAGAAGTTCATTACAAGGCTAAAACATCTCAACTAAAGAAATTTAGCTCATATTACTCATTATATAATAAAGAAAATCTGCAAAGAACATAATCAAATGAGTAATATTACAAAAGAACTCAAAAGGATAGAGATTACACAAAGGGGAGATATTTTGCATGAGCTTCCAAAGTTGAAGTACAATATGATGTCTTAAACAAGTTTCCTCCAAGTAGAAGTGAAGGGAGTGGTTGTCAAGCACTTCCTTACCTTCATTCTCTTCAGAAACTTAAATAAAAACTAAAACTAAATTACAAATAAAGAAAAGTAAATGATCATTTAAGAACTTAGATGAAGGATGATTTTCAACTGAAGGGATGGTCTCTATTTATAAGAAAGTGAGCTTTCCTCCCTTGGCGGGTTTCCTTTGGCGCGAATTTGTAACTGAGATCAGTAACCATAGTTACTTGTAGCCTTCCCATCAAGCAAGTTGCTCTTTTGCATGAAGTTCACATGGGGTGGTCCAATAAAGAAGTGCCACATGTCCTTGAGTAAGTGAGCTTCTCAACTTGTCTTCCACAGTAGGCGCCGAATTCTGCAAGTGGATATGCTCCATATGACTAGGCATGACGTCACATATCAAGTGTTGAAGCATCAAATTGGTCCTTGGATGTTTTGGTGCAAAGTGTTGGTTTAGCAGGTGTAGGCAGTGTAGGCACTCCTAGTGCAGCCAGTGTGGGTACACCTGAAGTAGCTACACTAAACAAAACATCAAACCTAACAAGACATGCAATTTGCCTAATTCATTGTCCTAATCCATTTGAATACTTAAAATGTTGTTTCTTCAATTATAAGCTATATTTACTTATTAATTTACTTAAAAATAAACAATAATCTAAGTTTAAATGTATGAATAACTCTATATAAAATAGAATTATCACCCGTACAGTTGTAGATAAAATTTGTTTTTGGTGTTTTATGTTACTTATTTAACATTACATGTTTTGTCCATTGAGACTCATCAAACTTATATCACTACTTATCTTTATTGTTTGTTTCAAACTGACAAGGTAGTATTGGTAATTACATAGTGTTCCCGAGACACATAGTAATTAACCAATTGCCGCATGAGTCTTTAAATGAAGTAGCCAGATCAAAGTTGAGTTTCACGAGTCAATTTGAGTTCATGTATTTGTGCAATAAATTTTAAGATTGACATATCAAATTCTTTAGTTTAATTTCCCTTTTCCAATTCTATTTTGAATTTTTTTGAAATATCTAATTTCTATGATAATTGTTCAAATGTTTCTACCATGTTTAGTAAAAAAATTGTAACTAGTAGCTAGTAGTGTGATATTACATTATGGTGTCAGAGCTCATAAATAATCTTGTTAATCCATACTCTTTATTTTCGGGCCTCATATATAGGTCATGCGTGACTTAGCTTTGTAATATGGTCAGTGGTTCATTGAATTAGCATAGTCTCCAATATTATATTAGGTTTCGTGCCTAACTCAACCCTTATAAAATCAATTTTGTAAAGTAAGAGATGTCCTTTTTGTATATCGGACCTCATCTATAGGGCATATGATACTTGTGTTTTCCTAATCCTTTCATCGTGAGGGGGTTGGTGCTGCAGTCCAATTTAGGAAACCCTTTTAGCTCTATGAGCAATTAACTTGATTCTAATAGGTCAACAAAATTGATTTTTCTTTTTGATGTAATCAGTCCAATTCAGAAGCGCTTACGAAGCGCTGTTTAATATAGCTAATGGGCAGCGCTTTAAGAAAAATGCGCTACCAATACGCTAAACAAATAGCAGCGTTCGCAACGGAAGCGCTACTATTTGTCTATTGAATAAGCAACACTTTAGTGTAGAAGCGCCTCTGTTTCTACCTTTTTTTTGTACGTTTGGCAGCGCTTCAACATAAAGCGCTTCTAATTTTTTTTCATTTTAGTATTTTGAGCTTGACTTCCCTTTTACACAACTAGCAAGACGACATGTATTGACATATTCGACATATATATACCCGATGCTCAACTAGACCAATAATAAACAGATAATTGCATAAATTTTCGTTGATCAAAATTACATACCAAATATCCAAATTTAGGTCAAGTTTAGCTGAATTCAAATAACCATAGACACAAATTTTAATCAACAACAAAAATAACAACATTCAAGTACATATATCTCTAAGTATCTTCAAAAAATCATTATCAAAAAACATTTTTTTTCTCAGTTTTCTCCAAACCACCGCTGGTGAATAAAACTGGTAACATACTGACACCACTCTTCCTTAAGCTCAGCAAGTTGATCAACAGAGTATGATTGGAATCGACATTCAGAAAAATACTGCAAAAATAAAATTAAACCAACTTAGAATTAAAGTGGCCAAATGTATGAGTAATATTTAAATACATAAGCTAGAACTAAAACTACCTACGTTATTTGGAATTTTCGTTTTGTTTTGAATGACAATATCATTCAAAAACTTCATCACTTAGTACCCACAGTCAATTGAATTCTCCTGGCGGGGACACTTGAAAAAAAAAATAAGTTAATTTATGTTAATTCAGTTAATTGCATAAATATTAGACTTAAATGCACTTTTCGTCCCCCTATTTTACTAAATGTGCAATTTTGATTCCCCTATTTTTATTTGGGCAATTTTGGTCCCCCTGTTTTACAAATTTTTGCAATGTTGACCAAATAGGAATTTTCAACTCTTAGATATTGATGTGTCAATATTTTAATTGACATAGCACTTGACTAGGCCTACTTGACATGCAACCTCATTTATTTTTTTAAATAATTATGTTATTTTTATATTTTAAATAATTAAATAATAATTTTTATTTTCAATTAAATAATAATAATTATTTTCAATTAAATAATAATAATTATTTAAATTAAATAATTTTTATTTGTCAAAAACAACCTTTACAAAACTGTTTTTATGGATATGTTATGCTTTTATGGATATGTTGATTCTAGTGAAATAATTTAAAAACAACCTCTCTGAATTCACTTTTTTTAAGCAACCTAATTCAATTAAATAACCTTTACGAAACATAACATATCCATAAAAACAATTAAATAATTAAATAAACAAATTAAAAATTATTTTACCGTTAAATAATTTTTATATGTCAATTAAATAATATCCATCAAAATAATTAAATAATTAGGAAATTTTTTTATGTCAAAAACAACCGTAAAATACATAACAAAATCAACCGTAATTTTATTTTTAAAATTAGGAAATTGTTTTATTTTAAATAATTAAATTATTTTTACAATTTAAATAATTAAATAAGTTTTTTTATTTTAAAATAAATATTTTTTATTTGTTATATTTTAAATAAATTAATTTTATATTTTATATTTTAAAAACTAGAAATGGTTTTTATTTTAAATAATAAATTTATTTTTATATTGTTGTATTTTAAAATGGGGGATTAAGTCGATTGTACAATTGGGTTAGTCAACTTTTTAAGGTCACGAATGAGTCGTACGGCCGGTTCAGGTTCTAAAATCCCTAATTAAAATAAATAATTTATATCTAAAATATTAATAGGGGACTAAGTTGGCCGAATGGCTGAGTTAGTCATCGTTTGAGATAAATGATCTACCTTAGGTAATGCTTTTCTTTAAGTGGGAACTGGTGGAGATTGAGGTGAAGGTCTTGTAGTCTCCAGATTGGTTGAGGACGAATGAGCCGAACGACTCAGTAATCCTGAAACCCATATACCATCAAATTTCCAAAAATAATTCGTTTTCTTCTACAAAACCAAATAAAGTATTAAGTCGGCCGAACGGCCGGGTTAGTCATCGTTCTAGGATGAATGAGCCGGACGGCTCAATAATTCTAAAACCCCTATACAAAATATAAATAAACAAACATTTTTCCCAAAAATAGGGGATTAAGTCAGTTGTACAACTGAGTTAATCATCGTTCTAGAACGAATGAGCCGGACGGCACAAGAGTCCTAGAATACCTATTCTAAAAGCAAACCACCTCACTTCAAACCATTTTCCAAACTTCAAACCTTTTCCAAACTACAAAAATCATTTCCAAAAGTAGGAGATTAAGTCAGTTGTACAACAGGGTTAGTCATCGTTTAGGACGAATGAGTCGGACGGCTCAGTAATCCTAAAATACCTACATTAAAAAACACCAACCAACAAACTTTTTTCAGAAAGAACTACGTAGCTTTGATTCCTCCATTGCATCTGGAGGTACGTAGGAGCAGGGGCTCACTCCTGTGAACAAAGTAATAGCTGAAATTGATATTAACAGGTTTGAACCTTGAAACCTACCAGGTAAATATAGAGCAACCCCTTCATCGTTTTTGTGTTAAAAATCTGTTCTTTGTAGTAGTTAAAGCTTTTCCGTTGTTGATTCTCTTCTTTTATTCTCTCTAACTGTTACATTAGCAAACCCCTTCATCATCATTGGATAAAAATGTTTCCTTTTTATTATTTGCTTTTAGTGGTTCTTATATTGATAATAATTTTCTTTGTTTTAAAGGGTCTTCGCCGATGAAATCTGATGAACAGTGGTTTTTCTTTTGTCCCCGTGATTACAAGTATCTAAAGAGTAAGAGATTGAATAGGGCAACTAAGTGTGGATTTTGGAAAGCTATAGGAAATGATAGAAATACAAAGAAAATGGACACCAACATTATTATTGGGTCAAAGAAAACTCTTGTTTTCTATAAAGGTCGTGTTCCTGGTGTCAAAATCAATTGGGTTATTCACAAGTATCAAGTTGTCACCTTTGGTGAAAGTGAGGTTTATTTTCTTACAAATAAGTTTACTATTACTTTTATAGGCAAATTTTAGTCGACGTTAGTAATTTATTAAGAGATGGGGGAAACTAACATTCCCCCATCTCTTAATTAATTACTAACGTCGACTAACATTTTCCTATAAAAATAGTAGGAAACTTATTTGTAAGAATACAAACCTGGACTTTCATCAAATGTGACAACATGATACTCATGAATAACCCAATTCGTCTTGACACCAGGAACGAGACCTTTATAGAAAACAAGAGTTTTCTTTGACCCAATAATAGTGTTAGTTCCCCTTTTCTTTATATTTCTATCATTTCATGTAGCTTTCCAAAATCCACACTTAGTTGCTCTATTCAATCTTTTACTCTTTGGATACTTGTAATCACAGGGACAAAAGAAAAACCACTGTTTATCAAATTTTATCAGTGAAGACCCTTTAAAAAAAAGTAAACCACAATCAATATAAGAGCCACTAAAAGCAAATACTGAAAATGAAACATTTTTATCCAATAATGATGAAGGGGTTTGCTAATGTAACAGTTAGAGAGAAGAAAAGAAGAGAATCAACAAAGGAAAAGCTTTAACTATTGAAAAGAACATATTTTTAACACAAAAACGATGAATGAGTTGCTCTATATTTACCTGGTAAGTTCCAAGGTTCAAACTTGCAAACATCAATTTCAGCTCTTACTTTGTTGACCATGGAATCATTACCAAGTAACTTGTTTTTGAAGTAATGATCAACAAACTCTTCATCTGTTGGCTGAAATCTGAATCCTAAAGGCATCAAATCCATTGTGGGAATGAACTATGATTTTGATTCTCAGTACTCGGTAGGTCTTTGAGTTTTTTTTAAAGAGAGGGAGAAAGAGGGAGGGAGAGTGAGAGGAGGGGTGAATGGAGCGATGATGATGAAAAAGCTAAGGAGAATGAAGGATTCTATTTTGGTGTTGTGGTGGTGGTGGGGCGGTGGAGGAGAGGATGGCGGTGGATTAAGGAGGAGAGGGTGGTGGTTCACCGGAGGTGGTGGTGGCTCGCTGGAGAAGAAGAAGATGAAGATTGGGGTGATTTTTCATATTTGTGTGCTTTTTTCAATTTGGTCCCTCATGTTTTTGTTAAGTTTCATTTTGGTCCCTTCTATGCCACATCATATAAAAGTTTCAAGTCATCAGTGACACATAAGACGCCACATAACTAGTTAACTGCCGGTGTGGCATCCGTTAAGAAAAACTAACGACATGGACCAAAATGAAACGAAAATGAAAGATGAGAGACCAAAACGGAGCAAAAAAAAGATAAAGGACCAAAGTGAAACCTAAAGCAAAGATAAAGGACCAAAAATGTAATTTAGTGTATCAAAGAATATTCTAAAAATTAAATAACATTATGGTGAGATCTTCAAATTAATTAATTTTCTTCTTCTTTTGAAGTTTGACTTGTGGTGTGCTTCAATATATATAACTTGAGGATGTACTTATTTTATGTGGTTGTGAGCCTTAATTTTAAACTGCAATTATAAGTTCCTTCAATTGGATTTACCAATGCCATAACATTCTCTAAACTTGCAATGTATGTCAATCTTTAGCATCTTACGAGTATCTCAATTTTCATCAAAAATGCACATTCCATCTAATGCTATCTGTAACCTTTATGGTTTTTGTTCCATTATTAGGCACCAGACTATGCCAAACTAGATGTGCTCCGCGACACTAGATTAGGCCTGGTCCAATTTCGGATAACACAGGCCGCACACCAACCCGGGATCCGGTCCAACATGCAGCCCTGTGAGCAGAGACTGGATAAACGGTTCAGAACGGCGCGACTCATCCAGTGGTTCTGCCTCAACACCAATATCTATAATTAGACCATCACCCCCTCAAGATCAGGTACGTTCTCATTCATTTCTCACCCCTCACTTCTGTGTGCTAACTTAAGCATTAGAGTGCTTGCAGGTACCACCACCACGGCGACCTCAACCACAGAGGACCAATCTCAGCTCGAATCACCGTCGATCTAGGCGAGCCACCACCAACACCTACCCCAGCCCGAATCTTCAAGCCGACACATGTACAAACATTGGCGACCACAGTGGGAGTACATCACTTACTCTCAAACTTACACCCTTTAGGGAACACAAAAGACACCGCCCCATCCCGGGCAGCAAGTCGGACCGATCACAATGGTAGTTACCGGTGGCCACTCTGTCACTACCAGTTAAACACAACGATTGTTAAAACGCAGATGGCAGGAGATAGCCAACCTCGCCTCCGACTCTACCTCGATGACGACCTCATCCAGGCCTCTGTTGTTATTCTCTGATCAGGACCTCTTAAACGGGAAGCCCAACAAGTACATCCCCCTCATCATCTCAGCGACCATGCTAGATATCGAGGTAAGGCGAATGCTCGTAGACCAAGGGAGCTCGGCTGACATTATGTATCAGGAGCTTCTATACCTCAGCGGAAGATCAACTTGCGACTTGAGCCCAGATCTAAGCACAAATATGTCTGGCCTGGACGGGAACTGGACTCGACCACTAGGTTACCTTGAATTGATGGTGACTTATGGCCGGCGACAACTATCCAGAACAATCAAGACCCAATTCTGGTTCTGCCTCTTACCTCCCCTCACTAGTGCATTGTGGAACAAATACACTTCCTAGTTATCCAACGTCGTGTTTGTCAAAAAAGAACAATGGTAAATGGAGGATGTGTGTAGACTATACAGACCTCAACATGGCTTGTCCAAAAGACGCATTCCCCATTCCCAACGCCGACTGACTCGTCGACAATGTATCAGGTTTCTGCCTCCTATCCTTCTTAGATGCCTACTTCGGCTACAATCAGATTGCCATGAATCCCCCATAGCAAGATAAAACAACATTTATGACAGATAGGGGCAACTACTGCTACAAGGTCATGCCATCCGACCTCAAAAATACTTGGGCGACTTACAAACAGATGATGAATATGAGAAAATAATACAAAGCATTTTTCTAAAAATTGTTTACCTATAAATTATGATGAGAAAGTGATAGATCTGTTTCTCTCTCATGGAGATCAGTGGTAGTGAGCTATACCTCTCAGATCTAAGAGTGATAATGGAGGTCTAAGTGATAGAGACCTAAAACTCTCAAATCAGACCTAGATCTGAGGGAGATGAAACCTCTATGTATATGTTTAGAGTTAATAACTTAAACATTGGCCTTTTAGAAAGGAAAGAGAGATAGAAATTAACTACAACATGAAGATGAGAAAATAATGCAAAACTGGAATTTTTTTCAAAAATATTGTTACCTATAAATTATGATGGGAGAATGTTAGATCTGTTTCTCATTCATGGAGATCTGAGTGGTAGAGAAGTAGATCTCTCAGATCCGACCAGATGTGTGAGAGATGAAACCAATATGTATATATTTTTGAGTTAATTACCTATATACATTGGCCATTTGGTGTTTAAAATTCTGGTTTTGTACTTGTAAGTAAGTGAGATATGTAGATGAGAAATGAGATATTTCAGTGTTGGTGATGAAACAAAGAAGGGGGAGTGACCGAGTGACTCACTTTCTCTCAAGTTCTTCTTCCTCTAACTCTTCTTCTTTCTCTCCACGACCTCTCACTCTTTCTCTCTATTCTCTCTCTCTAAAGTTTCTTTATTCTTCAGCTGATGGTTTAATGTATTCCCTCTCTGCCACGTGTATGGGCCCAACAGATAGTTGCAATAGTAATAGGCGATAAAGGATTATAGCATATGCTCATCACCTGGATCTAAAATGGTTTCATAAGGTAATCCAAGTTACATTTTAATATTTTCTAGAATACCTATATAGCACTATATATTCCAACAAAATATCATTGAATGTGTTTGATTTATAAAAATATCAAAATAGATGCAAACTTGTGATAAGGGGAATCATGCTTTAGGCCCCTAAAGCATTACATGAAACGGATGGACTTAAATAAAATATTATGGTAGCCAGAAAATGCAAAATACCAACTATGTAAATTACATATATAGTCTGTACATTTCTAAATATCCTAACCGATGATAATACCTCATGGATATAAGGTGCTGACATATATGTTCAAAGACGCTGACTATCAAAACAAAAATAACCAATGTATCATAAAGTCGTGTTATTAGATATAAGCAAGTTAAAGCTTTTTCCACTTAATCTATCAAATTTACCTTTACTTTTACTCTTACCAATACAAACAACTTTTTAGTATTCCAATACAAACAACTTTTTACTCATAAAAACAAAGGGCAATTTTATAAACTTAGATCAACTTTTTAGTTTCTCTTAAAACTTGTGCATAGCCACTTTTTGTTAATAAATGGTAACGAAGGGAATATTGCAAATGTAATCCTAGTCACAATAAATGACGTAATGAGCTTGAATTAATTGATGGTGGATCAAGTATTGATTACAATGGAACAACTCAGTACAATCAAGCTATGTGATAAAAAGGAAATGAGGTACAATAAACGTGAGTGAGAGAGTACAGAGAGAGATTAGAAAAGAACAAGTGACATCACACAAATTGTACACCCTCCAAAGGAATCTTCTCTTTCTCATATACTCACTTTCTAACAAAGTGACCCCACCTTGAGTGCTCCCTCTTCATTCGGTTACTCCTCCTTAGCCCATGTGGTTCATTCATTCCATGTGACTCCTTGGCCACGTCAGCACCCATTACAATACCCTCCCCTTCAAGAGCAATCTTGTCCTCAAGATTGAGGTTTGAGTAGGCTTCAGCTAACTCTTGAGCATTCTCCCAAGTAGCTTCTTCAACAAGCACCTGCTGCCACTTAACTAAAACCCGTTCCACTTGTTGTGTGCCCTACATTATAACACGATGCTGCAAAATATTCTGAGGCTCGAGTATCAGTCCTTGCTCTGCAGTAGTTCCTCTAAACCTCTTTAGCTGAGAGATTTGAAATACAGAGTGAATTCTTGCTGTCTCAGGCAATTTCAGCTTATAAGCAACCTTTCCCACTTTCTCAATGACAGTAAACTGGCTAAAATACCTGGTGTATGGAAATCACATACACTTGTGTGCAAGTATACACTGTCCAAAAACAAGTAGTAAAAAGATCGAACTTACAGAGATTGAAAAACTCACTTTTAAAATCAATATAAAGTAATAAAGTGTAAAGTAACCAAGTAACAAAATAATTTTGGATTTTGTTTGATGATCACAACTAAGTTAGAAAGCAAAGTAAAAATGTTGATAATGTAAAAGAGAAAAACTAGTTGGAATGTCTTCATCAAGTAATTTACTTATAAGTGTATGATGCAGTATGTGATGCAATTGCCTTCAATCTTTCATTGCATTAGCTATGTGTCTTTCGGTCACTTTCTTGAGAGTATCATTACCACTCTTATGATCCTTGTTCTATGCAGTAAAGAAAGGGGTGTTAGTGCCAATCTTGCCTCCTAACAATTATCCAATTTGCTTAAATAAATTCACTCTTGTATTTTAAGTACCCACAATTATCCTATGGACTATACTATCCTATCTCTAGGACTTAACATGGTTTTCACAAAGTTTTCTTTATGTAAAACACTCACCCATATTAGTTCTTGAGTTCTTCATTGTAAGCCATTTCTGGTCATTTACAAATCTTACTTATTCTAAGTGATCAAGTTCAAAATAAGTTTGGAAAAAGTATCAAGCAAGAACTAAAGTACAAACATACATACATGCAACATACTTACTTAAAAGCTCATTAAATGATTAGAACATTCCAACTAAGAAAGGTTTAGCTAACAAGAGACATTGCAAGATATATATAAACTGAATAGACCATGTTTATATATATAGAAATCACAAAAGAGAAACAACAAGAGTAAAGTTACAAATGTTGAAAACCTTTGTATGAAATCTTCTAGCAATGCACTAGCATTACTCCTTAGCACTATACAAACACTATGAAAATGAGTTAAGGAGGATTTGTCACTTCCTTCCTCTTCCTCTAAAAATATAAAATCTAACTATGTATATTGAAATTTTGATCTAACTTATGGATTGTGATATATTTCCAAATGAAGATGTGAGGTCCTTTTATAGCTTTCAAGTGAGGTGCTTCCTTTCTTCATGTTGAACTAATCTTGAGTGGATCATAGCTGTAGTTGTTGTTCAGAGGTTTATCCCATGTTGAAATCTTTGACTAATGACATAGGGCGGTTTCCATGGTGATAGAACATGTGTCCATATGTTGGTGACTCTTCAAATCTATGCCTATAGCTATGTGTGAATGGTAGGCGCCTACTATACAAGGTGGGATGGCATCAGAGAACCAGACAGGAGGTCATCACTTGCAAGTGGATGCATATGAAACAGGCTGCTTATTCACCAAGTAGTGCAGATTTGATGCAGGATCAGTGCAGGAGCATTGAGACTGCACTGAACAAAAACATCAAACATACCACAATATATCCAAAATGGCCTAATAATAACTATAACCATTCAAATCACTCAAGTTATCATATATCACATAAAATACTATATAAACTCTTTATTATTACTTGAAAGAGAGCAAATACTAAGTTTAAACATATGAAATACTCTATATAAAATAGAGTTATCACACCCCCAAACTTAAACCATTGCTTGTCCGCAAGTAATGACAAAGACAAACTATTAAAAACTATAATTCTAGAAGATAGATCAGTTTGATATTTGGATTTTCATGAGGAGTTCCCTATGAACTTCATTTCTTTAACAATTTTTCTTGTGCCTTTATTTCTTCAAAACTACCAAAGCTATTCAAACTCTTTTGTGTGTGTGTGAACCCACTGAGTTGAGATTGGTTCCAAGATTAAGTGAAAAAATTTCCTCCTAGCCTTTTGAAAGGATTGGTTCATCTTTGGTCACACCAAAATATTTTTCAAAAGAGAGATTAGATTCACAAAATTTTCTCAAGTGTTGGAGAGTTCTAAAATCAAAGGGCTTGGTTGAATCTTTCAAAGCTTTTGAGCCAATGCATTTTTCTATTTTTTGTGTGGATCTTTTGAGCAGATGCAATACTTCTTTGAAGTGATTTGTGCATTGATTTTTTTCTGCATTTTGTTTTTTCTTCTGTGCAGTTTGCATTGAAGCTTCTGCACTGATGATGCTTTTTCTTTTTCTAGCTCATATTACCTTCCTCACTGACCTCCAGATGCAAATGCACTTTGGCACAGGTCTTTGACCTCCAGATGCATATATTTTTCTTCTTGCACTTTGCACAGAGTTCAATTTTTGAACTATCCTCCAGATACATTTATTCCTGCATGGCACAGGTCTTTGACCTCCAGATGCATTCATGTACTTAGGCACATGTATAGTTTCAAAAGAATCAGGATATGGCTTTGTCCACTTTTTTGTATTTTTTTTGTGCATTGTTTACTCTTATACTTTTGAAATTCAGCCTTTGTTTTCATAAAACACCCCCAAACTTAATTCTTTAAGCTCTTCTTTCTTTTTAGTAAAGCTTTGTTTTGACCTAAGCTTACCAAAAATTCCCCTTGCATCAGATTGATCTTTTAAATAGCAAGGTTCTTTTCACAAACTCAGTTTTGAAGTGTTGAAGTAAAAACAATTTTGGTTTTTCTGAGAAATAAGGCTTCTTTTTCTCTTTTTCATCATAAAAATTCCATCCATAGGGTTTTCACCATATTTTTGAAAAACTGATATTTTCTACTAAAATACTTAGATACTACTTTGTTAAGTACATCTAATATTTAAACTAACTATAAACTACTTCAAAACATATATATTTACTATATAAAACATATTAATTAAACACACAATATATTAGATAGAAACATATTAAAACATAACATAACATGCAAATCCCCCCCCCCCAAACTTAAGGGGTAGCAGTGTCCTCACTGCAAGTTTGTTCAGAAAATACAAACCATATTTTGTTCAAAATAGGGGAGAGGGATTAAGTACAACCAGGGAAATAGTTCAGATAAAAACACAACAAGCTATAGCAGTTTATGTGATAACTTGTAAATGATACTCATTTCTTTGCTCCACTCCTGATTCTGGTGCTTTGCCTGGATGGAGGAGTGTGTTTCACCTTCTGCTTCTTCTCCTTGGGTGGCTTGCTTTGTGTTTCTTCTGTAGGTGCAGATGCACCTCCTACTTCTGGTGTATTGGCGAGAATCGTCTCTTGAACTCGATGCAGTGTGCATCGGTCTTGATCGATCGAGTTTCTTCCTCTTAGGTGTCAATTTAGATTGCCTTCCTGCAGGTGTCTTGAAGAACTTCTGTGTGTTGTGCAAAGCTTCCCTCTTCTGTTGAGCCATTTGTTCCAGAACAAGTTTGATTGTTGCTTCATCATGCATAGTTGTTGCCTGTTGTGATGCAGCAGCAAGTGATGCAGGAGCATCACTCTGCATCTCAACAGTTTGAGCAACAAGCTCCTGTGCAGATGATTCTTTTCCTTTATCTCCTTTGTTGAGTCCTTCTTCTTCTCTTTCCTGCAAAATCTCTTTCTCAAGAGCAGAAATAACATTAGTAGTAATGTTGCTTGGGCTAGAAGGTACTGTTTGTTCTGTTGGCATAACAGGGGTTGGTTCTTCTGTGTGAGTTGTTTTGTGTGGTTCATTTGTTGGAGAGGGTGGTGGAGGGGTTGTTTGTGGTGGTGATAGTACTGGGTGGATCATTGAGGAGGGGTAATGGTGATTTTGGAATGGAGGAGGACTCTTGATTTGGTGAGATGATGGGTGTTTTGGTAACTGGTGAAGTGATAGGGGTTTGTTGTTGGGTTGATGCTGAGGTTTGTTTGGCATATTTCTGCCTAGCAATTTCTTCTAAAATTACTCCTCTAGCATGCTCCTCTTCTTCTTCATCAATTTCAGTCTCACTTTCTTCCTCCTCTTCTTCTTCAACTTCCTTATCCATTTCTTTTTCTAGTTCCTCATCCTCATTATCAGAATCAAACATTTCTTCAATCACAGGTTCTATCACAACCTTCTTCTTTCCATTGGATTGCTTCCTAGTCACCTTCTTCTTGGTGCTAGGTTCCTCTACCTTCTCTTTACCTTTCCTTCCTTCTTCAACCTCTTTCTCCTCTTCTTCTTCACCTTCAGCTCTCAGTACCCAACTTGGGAATTCAGGGGCATTCACTTGGCCCACAAGATCAAAGATCTTGTCAAAGACCAATTGAAGCCAGTCATGTTGATCATTCTGAAATTTCCATACAGCCTCTCTCGTCGCATGTAATGCTCTTGCATTGCAGGTGCATGGCCTCTTACATTTCTCAATTTCTCCTTTACTTCAGCACTCAAATTACCAGGGGGAAATTTCCTTTGTTCATTAGCAGCTATTGGGACACCCTCTTTCATGCATAATTCAGTAATGAGACAAGGGAAAACAAAATCCCTTTGATTTTGTTGAGCATGCAAGAATCTCTCTAGCAATCAATCTACCTATGTCTACATTTCCCTCAAGAGAATTGTATCTAGCAAGATCAATCTCTCTTTGGTCATTGCATATGTGTGTGATGTAGGCAGAATTGAATTGGCTATGAACAAATGCCAATTACCTAATGCATTTATCAAATAATTGCTTCTAAGCTTAATCTCATTAGGTGTAAATTTTTCCCATATAGCCCCTGGTATAGCAATTCTATTCCTCAATTCTTCCATTTCTTTCTTAAAGGCCTTGGCCACTCTATTTTCAAAATCATTTCCATTATACTTCAGCATATAATGTTCATTCAATTTCTTGGCATGGAAGTGTACAAGTTTACCTCTCACCATGGAAGTGTAGGAGTGTTCTGGTCCTTCTTGTGGTGTGATTCCAACATAGAACTCTCTCACTATGTCTTCAATATAGCCTCCTCTTGGTAGCACGAAGTGGGCCCAATTGAGATTGGCCACTGTTGACATGAATGATGGGCTTGCCTTCTTCAAATCATACCCTCTTTCGGGTAGTAGATGCATGTTACAGAGATGAACATTGTCATCGGTTCTGATTGTTGATTCCTTGGCTTTGCCTTCTTTGATTGATGATGATGATGCATGCATGACCTTCTTCTCTTTTTGGGGAGTTTTGGCCTGCTTGCCTGATGATTTCTGCGCTGATTGCTTTTTCACCATTGTAATTGCTTTCAATTTCTAGGTTTTTTGAGTGTTTGTGTGTTTGAGAAAAATTGGAGATGAGAATTGTGAAGGGTAGTTTGTGTTTCAGATGAGAGAAATTTATGAGATTGCGAATGAAAAGGGTAACGGTAACAATTTTAAGGCCTTATGTTTCAGGGAGAAGGAAGTTAGTGGAGTTATTAGGTAGCCGTTAGCAATGCGTGCTGTGCATGCATCATGCCATGTGTCATGCTTGGTTACCAATGCTTCATTAACCTTGCTTAACTCCCCTTTGATCTTCCCAAGCCTTATGATTCACACTTAACCAATTTTCTTCAAGTTTATAAATTTCGATCACGGGCACATTTTTCTTCAATGCAGTGCATTTGATGCAGCTGCATTAGTTTCCTGCATTTCTGCAAAACAACTAAAAACATAAAATTGCACAAAATAATTAAAAACAATGGGTTGCCTCCCATTAAGCGCTTGTTTTAAGAGTCTTGTCAGCCTGACTACCTCTTTTCACTTAGAGATTTTGTAAATGGATGGTGGTTTTGTCTCTCACCACATGTTCACCATAGTACATTTTGACTCTTTGACCATTTACTTTGAAGACAGTATTTGAGGATTTATCAAATAAGTCTACTGCTCCATGTGGATAAACCTTTATCAACTTATATGGTCCTGACCACCTTGATCTAAGTTTTCCAGGAAATAGCTTCAACCTAGAGTTATATAGCAAAACTAGTCCTCCTTCTTTCAATTCTCTTCTGTGAATTTTCTTGTCATGCCATTTCTTAGTCTTAGCTTTGTAGATTTCAAAGATTCTCATAAGAGGTTTGCCTAATTTCTTCTAGCTCATCAAGCTCTATCATTCTCTTTTTACCTGCTTTGTTCAGATTGAAATTGAGCTTCTTCATAGCCCAATAGGATTTGTTTTCCAATTCCACAGGTAAATGACATGCTTTTCCATAGACTAATTTGTAAGGGGACATTCTTAAGGGTGTTTTGAATGTTTGTTCTATATGCCCATAAAGCATCATCCAAATGTAAAGACCAATCTTTCCTATTTGGACTTACCATTTTTCTAGCATTCTCTTAATTTCCTATATTGGATAATTCTGTCTTGTCCACTAGTTTGAGGATGGTAGGTCAGTAGCTATCTTATGCTTAACTCCATACTTAGCTAGAAGGTTTTCTATGATCTTATTGCAAAAGTGTGAACCTTCATCATTAATGATAGCTCTAGGAGTTCCAAATCTAGTGAATATATTTCTTTGCAAAAACCTACTCACTGACTTAGCATCATTATTAGGTAATGCTACTGCCTCTACCCATTTGGACACATAATCAACAGCTACTAAGATATATAAATTGCCAAAAGGAAATAATTTAATTAAATTGTTTAATTGAATTATTAAGTTCATTAGAGGTGTGATTGATCAAGAAAAATAAATGTGTTATTCAGAGGTGGATCGAGTAATGGAAGGGGTGTTGGCGTGGAGGCCCAAAGTGTTCATCGAGCCCACAAACTTAAACCCTAGGGAGTCTAAGCCAAAGCTCTCATTTTCATTTGTATTGAGAGAGAGTGCGAAAATTTGAGAGAGAGTGAGAAGGAAGAGATCGCACGCGCGCTAAGAAGGGAGAAGGAAGAGGAATCATCTCAAGTTTCGCCTGGTAAGAGTTCTATGCCGTTTTCTTCTCTTTTCCACTGTGTTGTATCATTCGATCCTTACTCCATTGTATTGATTCCTCGTTGATCAAGAAGGTGAGCGAGATTACGTTTCGAAGGAGGAAGGAGAGCGTTTAGTTAAGTGGTGTTCTTTGGGTTCTGCATCGTGATTCTCTTAACCATTGCTTTCCGGAACATCGAAAAATTCAAGGTAAGGGTGAGCGTTTCGGTTTAACATGATTGAGTATATTAGTAGGGTTTTATGGGGTTTGTGGGAATTGGTATTGTTGCTGAATTTGATGATGTTTTGAAGATTTCATGTTTTGGAAAGTATTGATGTTGTTTTGATGCAATTGTTGTTGTTGGAAGAATTTAATGCTTCTTTGGAATGCAAATGTGAGAGTGTTTTGATTAAATTTGATGTTTTATGTTGAGGAATTGTTGATTGTGGTGGGTGAATTGTTAGTGAGGTTTTGATGAGTGATTTGGTGATAAAAACGTGTTTTGGTGTTGTTAAATCTGAATTTTTACGCACATTTATTTGTTGCCGCGCTCGATCCACGCCCCAAGCGCAGTGAGATGCACACGCCTAGTGTGCGTTCCTGCCTAATCGCGCCCGGTCGCGCTCGACTCGCGCTCGGGCGCGCGGTCACTATTTTCCTTTCACTTTCTCACCGTTTCCTTACGTTTTTGTAAATTGAATATCTTTTGAACCGGAACCCGATTGAGGTGTTCTAAAATGCGTTGGAAAGATTATTCAGAGGCCTAACTGAACATTTCGCTGTTGCTGCGCTCCAGTCACGCCCCAAGCGCAGGTGAGATGCACAGCTAGTGTGCGTTCCTGCCCAATCGCGCCCCGGTCGCGCCTGACTCGCGCTCCGGAGCGCGGGTCACTATTTTTCACTGTTTTCTCACTGTTTTCCTTACGTTTTTGTAAATTGAATATCTTTTGAACCGGGAACCCGATTGAGGTGTTCTAAAATGCGTTGGAAAGATTATTCAGAGGCCTAACTGAATATTCTATTTTTAAGGCAAAATAAACCGTTTATTGTTGCTGTATTTATTAAGAAAAAGGTGCTGTTTTATGAAAATTGTGATACTATGTTTATATAAGTGATTTACTGTGAAATGTTATACTACTAGTGTTCTAATTGACTATGGCTAAACTGTGGTTTACCACTAAGGTCAGAAATTCATTCGCTGGTGTATTTTCTCTGTTTGGCTACCATGTGAACCTCACCAACTTTCAGAAAATAATTTCTTCTGGAGTGGCCAATGCCTGTGGTGAGTTGTAACCTGGTCCGGAGAAATCCCATAGTCAACCAGGATACTATTTTATAGCACCCTAAACCAAAAGATAACTGAAATATAGATATATATATACTCTATAATGATGTTGGTGTGTATGATTATGATGATTTGCGGTGGATGTTCTCTATGAGTATGATCATGATGATGTTATGGTATGAATTGTGTGAAATGTGACGAGTTCACTCTATGAGTGATTATGATGAGGTGATATCTATGAGTGATGAATTGCGACGAATACACTCTATGAGTGTTTTATGATGATGATGGTGAGTATTTGGATGAAATGCACATGTGTATATAGCGTCTCATGGCATGTGCATAATTGTGAAGAATAGGCTTCGGCCTCCAGTGAAGAATAGGCTTCGACCTCTTAATTGTGATGAATATGGTACCATCATGCATATGCCCCGGTGGGGTTGCATCTTCATACATAATCATGTCCGTGAATTGATGTTGTTCGTGATTTGGTAGGTCTTTGTGTGATTATGATGTGGTGATGATGACAATATTTTATTAAGTACTCGATTATGTTTTATTGAAATTCTCACCCCTTCTGCTTGAAATGTTGCTCTATTGTGGCAACGCTGCAGGTGACCGCGAGTGAAGGTCTAGCCGCTTCTTTGTTAGTCGTCGGGAAGTCTGTTTGTGTCGCTCGATATCGTGTAGCACCTAGGGGGCGTATTTTGGGATTGATGTTAAATTACTTAAGCGTATGAGGTTTATTTGAGGATTATAAGACGTGTTTGAGTGGACTAGTGAGTCAATATTTATTTCCGCTGTGATGAGATGGTTTTTGAAGTTTTTACTTTATGATGTATGTGTTGTTGCACAAACTTAATGGTGCATACAATGAGTTTAATTTGATGAAGACGTAACATTTCTTTCTACTACTTAAATAATATTTTGAAAACAGTAGAATACTCTGATAATGACGTTGGAAATTAAGGGGTAGAAAAGGGGTGTTACATTAGTGGTATCAGAGCAGTCCGGTCTGTCCGGCCGGTGGTTGAGTCGTCAGGTTGAGTAACATTTGAGCTGTGTTACTCGTTTCTGATTTTTGTTTTCTGTTGTAGTGCTAGAATGGCGGGATCTAACGATCTTTGCGACTTGGCTGCCGCCGCTTGCGGTGCTATTCTTTGAGTTGTGGGTAACATACCCAATGCTATTGGTGATGGAACGCGTAGTTTGGCCACGCCTCGGCGTGAGAACCCTCCTACTTTTGAAGGCGGGTATAATCCTGATGGTGCCCTTGAGTGGCTAAGTGAAATGGAGCGGATCTTCCGCGTTATGGATTGCACAGATGCTCAGAAGGTTCGCTATGGCACACACATGTTGAAGAAAGAGACTTATGATTGGTGGAGGGCAGCTAGTCAGGGGTTGACGACTGCCAATGAAGAGGTTATTTGGACTGTGTTTGAGAGGGAATTCAAGAGAAAGTACAATCCGGAGGATGTCCACGGAAAGTAGGAGGTTGAGTTTTTGAGACTTGAACAAGGTAGTATGTCTGTGTCTGAATATGCTGCAAAGTTTCTTGAGTTTGTCCAAGTTTTATCCGCACTATAATGGAGAAGGTGCTGAGTTCTCCAAATGCATTAAGTTTGAGAACGGGTTACGTGCTGACATTAAGAGAGCCATAGGGTATCAGCAGATCCGTGTGTTCCCATTGTTGGTTAATAGTGCCAGAATTTTTGAAGAAGACAATAATGCCTTCTCCAGAGTTATGAAAGAAAAGCAAAAGAATTTCTCGGGTCGTGGTAAGCCATATGAGGTGCCTGCTGGTAAGGGCAAAGGGAAGTTTGTTGGTAAATTTGTTGGTGGGTCTAAGCGAAGTGGGGAGATCTTTGCAACCAAGTGTTACTTGTTACGCTGCGTGTGGGGAAAGCGAGCCATAAGAGTCCGGTTGCCCAAACAAGGAGAAGAAGAGATGTTATAAGTGTGGGAAGGAGAGACACATGTCCTTCAACTGTGATAAGAAGGATGTGGTATGCTTCAATTGTGAAGAGAGTGGTCACGTCAGTACACAGTGTCCTAAACCCAAGAAGGAGAAGTCGTATGGAAAGGTGTTCGCTCTAGCTGGGTCTGAGGTGGTGAATGAGATTCGAGGTACGTGTTATATCAATGATTCCCCCCTTATTGCTATTGTTGATACGGGTGCTACCCATAGTTTTATTGCTGCTGCATGTGTTGAGAAATTAAATCTTGTACTGTCTGATATGTTGAGGGAGATGGTTATCGGTACTCCAGCTAAGGGTTCGGTGACTACCTCCATTGTTTGTGCCAAATGTCTTGTATCTATATATGGTAGAGAATTTCTAGTTGATTTGATCTGTTTGCCGCTGAGCGGAATGGATGTCATTCTGGGTATGGATTGGTTGGTTGACAACCATGTTCATATCAACTGTAGTGAAAGGTCCGTGAGCTTTGGTTCGCCAAAAGAGGAGTCTAGTTTGCTATCTGCGGGTCAGCTGCATAGAGTGTTGAGGGAAGAAGTTCAGCTGTTTTCTCTGTTAGCGGCATTGTCTGCTGAGAGTCAAGTGAAGATTGATGAATTGCCTGTAGTGCGTGAGTTTTCTGAGGTGTTCCCTGATGAGATTCCAGGTGTACCACCAGAGAGAGAAGTGGAGTTTACTATTGATCTGGTTCCTGGCACTAAGCCTGTGTCTATGGCACCATATAGGATGTCGGCAACTGAGTTGGCAGAATTGAAAAAGCAACTTGAAGATTTATTAGAAAAGAAGTTCGTGAGACCGAGTGTGTCACCTTGGGGAGCTCCAGTGCTGCTAGTGAAGAAGAAAGATGGTAGTATGAGGTTGTGTGTAGACTATCGGCAGTTAAATAAAGTTACAATCAAGAACAAGTACCCGTTGACGAGGATTGATGACTTGATGGATCAATTAGTGGGTGCTAAAGTATTTAGCAAGATTGACTTAAGGCATGGTTATCACCAGATCAAGGTCAAGGATGAAGATGTTCCGAAGACGGCATTTAGGACAAGATATGGGCACTATGAGTATTCCGTTATGCCTTTCGGTGTGACTAATGCGCCGGGAGTATTTATGGGATACATGAACCAAATCTTCCGCGAGTACTTGGACAAGTTTGTGGTGGTTTTCATTGATGACATTCTGATTTACTCTAAGTCAGAAGAGGAGCATGCGGAACATCTGAGGTTGGTGTTAGAAATTCTGAGGAGTCGAAATTTATATGCTAAGTTGTCCAAGTGTGAGTTTTGGTTGAAAAAGGTCAGTTTTCTCGGTCATGTGATTTCTAGTGAAGGGATTGCGGTGGATCCTTCCAAAGTTGATGCAGTGTTGGAGTGGGAGTCTCCAAAGTCAGTTACTGAAAAGGAGTTTTCTGGGGTTAGCTAGCTATTATAGAAGATTCATTGAGGGGTTTTCGAAGTTGGCTCTGCCATTGACCCAATTAACTTGAAAGGGCAAAGCTTTTGTTTGGGATGACCGATGTGAAGAAAGTTTCAATGAGCTGAAAAGAAGATTGACTACATCTCCAGTGTTGACCTTACCTAGTTCGGTTGAGCCGTTTGTAGTATACTGTGATGCTTCCAAGATGGGTTTGGGTGGCGTGCTTATGCAGAATGGGAAAGTGGTTGCTTATGCGTATAGGCAATTAAGGACTCATGAAAAGAATTACCCCACTCATGACTTAGAACTTGCTACTGTGGTATTTACATTGAAAATCTGGAGGCACTACTTGTATGGATCGAGATTCGAGGTGTTCAGTGATCACAAGAGTCTACGATATCTGTTCGATCAAAAAGAATTGAATATGAGGCAGCGTCGGTGGTTGGAACTATTGAAAGATTATGATTTTGAATTGAGTTATCACCCGGGTAAGGCCAATGTGGTTGCGGATGCGTTGAGTCGGAAGACTTTGCACATGTCGGCATTGATGACTAGAGAGCTTGAGTTAATTGAGCAATTCAGAGACATGAGTCTAGTTTGTGAAGTTACACCTCAGAGCGTCAGGTTGGGTATGTTGAAAATTGGCAATGAGTTTATGGCAGGTATCCGAGAAGCGCAGAAGTTAGATGTGAAATTGGTTGATGTGATGAGTGGGATCGGTCAGTCTGGGAATGAGGACTTTGAGTTAGTGTTCGCGTTTGTGTAATAGAATGATTTTTCGCAATTAGAGTGCAAGTATACACATCGTACAAGTAATAAAGTGGATTTAAGTAAGAGATCGTTCCCACGAGGATTGGTTTGCTTTTCAAAGTTCAAGATCAAAGCACAAGAGAATTAAGTAACAAATCGGCAATAAGAGTTGTTTTTAAAGCTAAAGATGTGATTAAAACAAGTAAACAAATGTTGGTTGTGAGTATGGAATGAGAGGTGAGCTGAGTTGTTGTATGCAAAATAAATCCTTTCTAGTCAGACGTTACAACGTCTACACGTTATAACGTACAAATGCTATATTGTATAGACATGGCCACGCCCTCAACGCACAGCAAAAAGAGCTATGCTTTTCAAAGACAAAACGTCGAGTTTCAAGTATAAGAGGTCCTATGTCTAGGTTCTAAATAGGCCCACTCCTGTATTTTAAGCACCCACACAGAATGTTCTATGAACTATTTATCCGTTCTATGTCTAGACTTAGATAAAAATGCCTAAATGTCTTTAGTGCACCGCTCGTTCATATAAATCTTTGATTTCTTTTCATAGACCATGTCCTGCATACCTATGAATCTACCTATTTCAAGAGGCCAACCTCAAAACAAGTTTGGAAATATTTTCACACAAAGATTTAAAACATGCACGCCAATACTTTATAACATTTGACTAGAGATTCATTATAAGCAAAACAACAACTCAACTACAAAGTGCTTAGCTCATGTTGAGCATCTTTCTGAGAATGAAGTGGATTTAGAATCCAAATACCATACATTACAGAAAAGAAACTAAGTGCACAAGATGCAACTAAGTAGCTCTTCAGCATGTACGCTGTATAGACGTTACAACGTCTGAGCTTTACAACAACGCAGAAAATAAAACTAAGTTCAGACCAAGAAAAATACGAAGTCTGCTTTCCGGATCTTCTTTACAAAACTAATTACGAGTTTAATGGGGATGGAGATGAAGTGTTTCTGAAGATGTATGGAAGAGATGATGATCGTGATCGTGGTTGGTGATGCCTTGAGAGAGAGCTGAGCCTTCATTAAATAGCCACCTTGCTTACGCGTGCTGATGTCACTAACTCACCTACCAGATCTGTTTCTTCCCCGATTGTTGGCTCTCACATGTTCTTTGCCGCACGTCACCATGGGAAATAGAAAGATCTTACGACTTTATATCTTTGACTATCATTGCTTAGCGCGCCAAAATTAAGATCTTTCACCCTTTCTCTCTGCACACTTTGGTAGACGTGGTGAGGGACGTGGTAACGTTCAGCACTGAATTTCCTACACAAGCACAAAAAGCATCAAAACGCTCTCAAGGGCACCACTTGGTGCCTAAATGCACAGATTTATCTATTTAAACTCTTATTCACCTAAACTCAGAAATCATTATAAAACTAATTAATTAAACCTTGTATTGCTAGAGAACTTGCATGATTTATTCGTGAGTGAGTATAAATAACTCATATAAATATGAGTTATCACACCCCCAAACTTAAATCATTGCTTGTCCTCAAGCAATCAAGACAACAAAAACAACTACATGAAATCAACTACACTAACAGGTTCTGTTCTACTCAACCAACAGATCAAAATTCACTCTCAAGGGGCTATTTCTTTACACACTCACGCACCAATGCATAATTAAATTCTAGATTCATTAAAGCTCAAAGTGAGTGTGTGACCTCTGTATTAATTCTTCCTCTAGCTAGTTCAGAAACTACCTTAGCTATTGAGAGAGTGGTTTCCAAGTGGTGACAGCAAAACATCTTTCAAAACAGAGAATAGGCTAACACTTTCACATAAGAAATAGGGATTCATTTAGAGCATGACAAAGGGTCTTAATTGGGTGCTAGTGTCATACCCCAATTTTGTCCGGCTTAGGTCAAAACCCTAATTTCCCCCAAAAAATAAATAAATAAAAGAAAAAGCATCATGCATTGCATTTAGGGTCCTAAAAGTCATTTCAAAGTTTCTAAAATCATTTTTAAAGTTGAAATGCACTTTTTGGACAAATTAGGATTTTTTAGGGTGAAGGGCATTTTGGTCATTTTTCGCAACAGGATGATTTTCTCGTCAAAAATATGCACACACCAAAAGTACATTTTTCTCTTATCCAAGATAATTTTTGTACAATTTTTAGAGAGAACATCCTAGCCCAAAATAATTAAAATGCATTTTCCTATTTTTATTGCATAAAAATATTAAAAGATCATTAAAAATTCCCCATTTATTAAGTGACAATTTTGGTTGTCTAAGAATAATTAGGGAGGTTATTTTATGATGTCCAAAAACATGTAACATATGTCAATAGGTGCATTCCCATTTTGCATGCCCAAAAATTCAAATTTCAAAAAACCAAAAATAGGAAGTGTCCTCAATAAGACAAAATACCAAAAAACAAGCATTTTTTTATTTTTCCCCTTCATAATCAGCCCCATGCACGAAACATACCCTCTCTCTCTCTCTCTCTAGAAGCTTCTACACACTTCTTTTCTTACTCACCAAGTTTTGATTTGATCATATCTTCATTTTGCCCATTTTGGTAAATTATTCCACACACTTACACTAACCTCTTCACCCAAAAATGCATTCTTTCCCTTTTGATAACATTCCCTCACCAAATTACCCTTAACCCTATTCTAGATCCTTCTCCCTATGAGTCACCATTCCAAAATTAGATTTTTGTTCACAAAATTCCCTTTCTTTTGTTCACACATGCGCCACCCTCACCCCACCTTCTCACACACTTGTGTTTTCTAAATACCCCTAATCCATGTGACCACCAATCCTAGCCATCCATTCAAAAATAAAATCAAATCCTAGTGGTTTACAAGAGATGCATTGTCACAAATACCCCTAAGTTTTCACTTCATATAAAAGCCCAAAATAAGACCTAGCTCACACACACCCTTTCATTTTTACCTAGCTAGCAACCTCTCCTCCTCTCCTCCTCACCTTGGCCGTAGCTACCACCCCCTTTCCTTCCATCTTTTCTTCATTTTTTCACCATCAAAACTCCATAATTCTTTCATCATTCAAAAGATCTCCTCATAAGCTTCAATAATCATTCAAGTTTGATCAAAGAGAAGCTATTTGCGTGGGGTTTCAAGGTTGTTGAGGTTGTGTTCTTCAAGTTCTTGCTCTCTTTTTCATTTCCTAGTTATTTTGTGAGGTAAGTAAATTCTCCTTTGCATTTTCTTCACCTTTCACCATGTAGATCCCTTCATCTCTCCTCTTTCCTCTCTAAGAGGCTTAGAGAGTTCATTTCAAGCACTATGTCAAGGACTTTGGGAGCCTTGGGTGCTTGAAGTGAACCCTTGGCCTTGAGGAGAGGTTTCTTGTGTTTTCATCATATTGTTCTTGCATTTTTCATACTCATTTTGTCATTTTTGCATGAATAAAAATTTCCACATGAGATATGCATCCCATTGTTCATGTTATAAACTTGCAAGTTGAGATTTGGTTTGATTTGTGAGGTTGAGGTTGAGGTTTTAGGTTCCTAAATTAGGGTTTCATCATCTCTTATTTTCTTTGATTTTGTGAGTTGAATAAATAATGAAATGATGCTTGTTTGAGTGTGATACACATGTGTAGATCTTAGGGTTTATGTGTGTGTGTCTAATGAGGTGATTGGTTGCAAGAAATTTGTTGAAGTTGAGCATTGTTGTATATATATGGGTTCGGCCATAGAGCCATTTTTGTGACCAATTTGCTTACTCAAATTTGTTGTTTGATCTTGTTTGGTAAGTTAATTGTTGTGAATTGTGTTTTTTCACTTTTTACCTTTTAGTTTTTATCATTCACTTAAGTGTTACTAAATAGTAAAAAACATTTACCTTCACTTAAATAATTCACCTCATTCACTTAAGTAAGTTACCATTTCATTAATAATTTACCTTTACTTTTTACCTTCCTTAAATTACAAAAAGACCCAAAACATTTTCTAGTTTACATTTATAACTTTTCAACTTTATAAAATTAACCCAAAAATACTTTTCACCACTCTTTTCTTAAGACTCTAAAACACCAAAACATTTCACCATTTCCTAAGAATAAGGCAACTAAATTCTTACCACTTTTTATGACACACTCTCACCCACTTGCACTTAAATAAAACCTCATTCACTCTCTTGCATTCTCATTTGCTTGTATCTCTTGCATACTCTCTTGTTTTAATCTTCATGCCTTTTCATATATTCATATCTCTTGCATATTCATTTGCACTCTCACTTGTTAGTACCTCATGCATCCTTACTTGTTTATACTTCTTGCATTCTCACATGTCCATTCATAATTAAATAACCATGCATCCTCACATGTCTATGCATTCATTAATCAAATACTCATGCATTCAATAATGTCATACATTGCCTTCCACCTTTTGTATGCTCATGCATTTAATTATGCATTCAATAATATTATGTCTTGTATTTTCCAATTGCATGTTCATACACTCATGTGTTTGTTTAATCATGTATTCATTTGTTCATGGCAACTTGTAAATATTCTTCATGTTTGCTTTGCCTATGCTCATGTTTTGCCTTGGTTTGGATTTGAAAGGATTTGGAATGTTCTATCTCTTCTTTTTCAAACTTGAAATCAAATGTTTTCTAATAAAAACCCTAAGGCATTTTTCATAAATAAATCATTAGCCATCACTCGAAGCCATTGCTTGTTTGATCGTTAATGATGGAGTTATTAGTGGTAGTCACTCGAAGCCTTTGCTTGTTTGACTATCATGAAAGCTCCCACACCTTAATCAAATACAAATTAGTTAAAAAAACTCAAAAACAATATGAGTCATTAGTGGTAATTATCACTAAGATTCATCCTTTTTCCAAAATCGTTTCAAAAAAAGATAATAAAACGTTGCGACTAGTAATCACTTGAGTAATGGCTCGACTGATTATCGGTCCCAACACTTTTTTCAAGTTAGTAATGAACGCCACTCGAAGCCGTTGCTTGTTTGGTATTCATGAACGCTTGAGTCATATTTCCAAAACGCAAAAGATAAGATAAAGATAAAACACAGATCTTCAAAACAAAGAATTAAGAACTACGTAGCTTTGATCCCTCAGTCAATGAGGGTACGTAGGACCGGGTCATATCCCGTCAAGCTCGCTTTCAAAAACCCCCAAAACAAAGAATTAAGAACTACGTAGCTTTGATCCCTCAGTCAATGAGGGTACGTAGGACCGGGTCATATCCCGTCAAGCTCGCTTTTCAAAAATCTCAAAAAGACTCCTTTCTCCCTTGTCTTCTATAAAACTCTTTCAAATAAAAAAGGAAAAGAAAAGAAGTAGAACAAAAATTATCTCAAATCAAACAATCTAAACCACACATCAAATTAATGGTTCCTTTCGGTAGAAAGGAGGTGTGGGAGTGCTAACACCTTCCCCACACCTAACCGAATTTCAACCTACATTTCTGCTGAAAGACCACCCGCCTTTTGTAAAAATGACCTTTTTCTAATGTTTTGGTCTAAAAACTAAAATATTAGTGGCGGCTTCACAATTTTCACGTTGTACACTGAGAAATCCCAAACCGGATTTTTCGGGCGCAACAGCTGGCGACTTCACTGGGGACATAAAAAGAAAAACTTTTTTTAAGAGGGTCAAGCCTAATTAATCCGATGTGTGGTTCAAAATGTTTGATTTGAGATTAGTTTTTGCTTTACTTCTTCATTTCCTTACTTTTTTCTTTTCTTTCTTTATATGCTTATAACTATGCATGCTTTCCCCCATCTATCATAATCCCTTCTTCTCTGCTCCCTTTCTTGAGGTAAGCTCTATATGGTTGTTGATGACACCTTAGGTTAGTTCATTTGTTTTGAAGTGATGCTAAACCTTAGGGTAGACGACATATTACTGTTTGCTTCTGTCTGGACTGGTCTGGTTTTTTCTTGCAGGTGGGGAGGGTAGATTTTAGAAAAGTATGTCCTCAATCACACACTTTCACACCTTGCATTTTGTATGTTATGAGTGGGCTCCTATACCCAGATCCAAAAAACACCTAGGAGAGTGGAGACGATTAGTGACTGTCATTCGAGACTTTTGTCTGTCTGATACTCATGAAAGTCTCAACCAGTGCACTTTCTCATGACGCTTCACACTTGGTAGTTCTCTACATTTGTGGATGTCGCCATGAGGATTCTATAGCTCTGGTAGCCATAGTGAGGGTGTGAATTAGAACTACATGGAAGGAACCTTTGAAGTTGCCCTAGAACTTAGGATTCCCACCTTTGTAGGACACGAGGACATACAAATTGTGTGTTGCATTGTAGTTTAGACATGTCTTTCCTAAAAAAAAAAAAAAAAAAAGAAAAGAAAGATTTTCAAAAAAAAAAGGGGGCATCTTGCATCGTGGCATCATTACATCATTGCATCATTTGCATTAAATAAAGTTTCAATTTTGAAAAAATCATTCATCTTGCATTCCACTTCATTGCATAAAATGAAAAAAACAATTATCATCTTCATAGCATAAGCATTTCATTTATAATCAAAAAGAGGAAAAAGCTCCTCGCCAAGTTCATCCAAAACATGGCATTCATTCATAAGCATTATTTCAAAAAGGACACGGTAGAACTACGTACGCTTTGATTCCTCATCGCAAGTGAGGATACGTAGGAGCGGGTCCACCCCGTCAAGCATAATAAATAAAAATTTCATTTTGAAAAAGCATCATTCTTGCATCATTCATCATCCAAAAATGCATTGGCATTTCATATTTCGTCTTGCATAAAAAGGAAACATCAATGAGAAAATTTTTAAAATAATCACACTTTTCAAGTGAACATGCTTTCATGCATTTCATTTTCATCATGTATACATCATAATGTTTTCATCCATGCATTGCAATAAAGAATTTTGATGAGAGACGAGATTTTCTTGCAAAATAATCTTTCCTTTTTTTGAAAAGTTTTTTTTGCAAACTCAAGGTGTTCCAAGGCGCTTAGTTTTTCACCTCGATAGCTCATGAAAGACTGAAATAGTTCATCAAAAAAAAAAAAAAAAAAGAAGTTTTTATCAGGTTTTTAACCGATGATAACTCTTTGTAAAGCGTTCTTCTAGTAGGCATGCATGCCACGTGCAGTTTCTCTTGTTTGAGTCAGTCAATTTCCTTCATTCATCATCATTCCCCATCCAAGTCTTATCCCGCCCCGTCCACCCATAAAGTGCATGTTCTCTCCCATCAGTGCATACTTGACTTTTTGGTTCATTCTCACTAACACTTTAAGTCCTCCATGCTGGGGCAAGTCTGTGATCACTAATTTTCCTTGTCAATATCGTATTCCTTCAGTGCAAGTCTTTCAAAAAAAATAATAATAAAAAAGGAAAATAAGCTCGCTAGGCTGAAAACCCGCAAAGGGGCGGCTAGGCAAAAAGAGCGCCCGATGGACCAAAACTCGCAAAGAGCAATCCAGGCAAAAGTTAGGGCATAAAAAAGAAAAAATGCAAAGAAATGAGCAAACACATATAGATAGCTGAACTGTTGTCATGTTTTACGAAAAGAAATAAGCAATCGAGATTTGAAATGAAGTTTGGCCATCTCCTCAAAAATCCCAACATCCCAGAAAGTCCTTTTCCTACCCACCTTAAGCCCGGAAAAACCAAAATCCAAAAATCACCCTACACAAGGATCACCTCAAATATCAAAAAAAAAGGTGCATCACTTTTTATCAGCTCACCCAAGTCAAAAAGAAGAAAAAGGAAAGAGAAGAAAAAAAGAAAGAAAGGAAAAGAAAAAAACACAAAAAAAAAGAAAAAAAAAAAAAAAAAATCAAAAAAAGGGATTCAAAAATGAAAATCCCAAAACAAAAGAAATACAAAGAAATGTGAGTGGTGAGCTGATACATGTTGCCACAAAACACAAGAGATCTTTGTCTCAATAAACCTTCAAACACTTCATCATTCCCATACACCCCTCCTTCCATAAACCGTAAACACTTCCTTTGACCTCAAAGATCCTCGCCTCCACAAACCTTTAGCCGAAATAAAACTTCCAAACACCTCATCAAGCCAAATAACTATCATAAATCATCCATCAACAGCCAATGCCGAATAAGACCCATCCTCCCCATCAACCCCAAGCGCTTCATTAAGCCCAATCATCCTTCCTCCACAAAACACAACAATTCCGGTCCATTCCGATCAATGACTGATTGCTGTTGTTTTCTCAAATTTTAAATCTTAGGACAACTAAGTTTATCTCATCTACAATGTGTTTGCTCAAAAGAAAAAACAAACGATCGTAAAAAGAAAAGTTGATCAAGAAAATAAACCCTCGGGAAAAAGAAATGAGGAATAAAAACAAACAGTTAGAAAAAGAAAGCTAATGGAAAAAGAAAGGCTTGCACTTCAAACGCAGATCAAGTCATGTGAAACAAGGTTTAGTGGTCACCAATTGAGGCTTCTTTCATACCAAAGAGAACACCACTTAGATCCAAAAGTTGGGGCATTCTCTTCACCACCCGCCCACCCTGGTCTTGGGAAAGTCTGTTCAATTGCCCATCCCATGTTACTCCAGTTGTCAATACCTCCAAACAGGGGCAAGTCGTTCATTCATAGTTACCAAAAGCTTTGAATTGGAGCAGTTTTGTCCTTGTTATGACTGGGGCAACATCAAACTTTATGGGTTGAGACCAAATCTCTTTTGCTTCACCCTTCATTTCGAAAGCCGAAGCATTCCCAATTCATTATCTTCTACACCCCTAGTTGTTGTCACCACTAGACAGGGGCAAGCTATTCACTCATCAAAGACCTGAATTGGGGCACTCATGAGCTTTGGCAATAACCATGTCTGTCATTCCTTCACTTGCCATAAATGTCCATTCCAAGTTGACTGACTCATTCATTCACATTTGCACCTCTATGCATGCTTACTAGACAAATGCTTCAAAGAGAGAGAACACAAGTTATCTACATGATATCTAAAATTCAGTCATCATGGAAAGGAAGAGAAAGAATAAATGAGCTGGTTGATAAATAAAAACCTTGAGAACACCGGGTTTAAATCAAAATTGTTTTTTTTTTTTTTTTAAAAAAAAAAAAAGAATGATCCGATTCACCTCCACTTTTTGCATCAAAGTCTCGTGTCTCATCATTACAAAAATGTTTATCAAAACTGCTCAAATACCCAAAAATTCATGTCATATCATGCATCAAAGCATTGCATTTCCATTCTCACATAACAAAATATGGAAATTCTTTAACCAGATTATCTTGGCGCGTGAGGGTCGCCTAAAGTTGACCGCTTGTAGGGCTATAGTGCTCGCTTCTTCATCCTTAGGGATTAGGTTGTTATCTTGTAGGGCTTTAGTGCTCGCCTTCATCCTTAGGGATTAGGTTGTTATCTTTTAGGGCTTTAGTGCTCGCTTTCATCCTTAGGGATTAGGTTGTTATCTTTTAGGGCTTTAGTGCTCGCTTCATCCTTAGGGATTAGGTTGTTATCTTTTAGGGCTTTAGTGCTCGCTTCATCCTTAGGGATTAGGTTGTTATCTTGTAGGGCTTTAGCGCTCGCCTTCATCCTTAGGGATTAGGTTGTTATCTTTTAGGGCTTTAGTGCTCGCTTTCATCCTTAGGGATTAGGTTGTTATCTTGTAGGGCTTTAGTGCTCTCGCCTTCATCCTTAGGGATTAGGTTGTTATCTTTTAGGGCTTTAGTGCTCGCTTTCATCCTTAGGGATTAGGTTGTTATCTCGTAGGGCCTTAGTGCTCGCCTTCATCCTTAGGGATTAGGTTGTTATCATGTAGGGCTTTAGTGCTCGCTTTAATCCTAGGGATTAGGTTGTTACCTTGTAGCGCTTAAAAGTGTTGACCCTCAAAACATAATATCCAGCATTCCATGAAATCATCGCATCACATGCATTCGCATAACCTGTCTTTGCATTGCATTTGCATCATATAGATATCTGTATGTCAAAAAAAAAAAAAAAAAAAACACAACAGAAACATTCCTGTCATCCAAAGACTGTATCATCCATCATTTCACAAGCATTCCTTTGTCATTCAACCATTAAGCGTTAAAGCAGTGCATTTGCATCATATTAACGTTAGCATTTCCATAAAAGAAAAAAACAAAAATCATTACACCAAAACCATATCATTGCATGCACTCGCATAACATGCATTTGCATAATAGACCCTGCATAACATGCATAGCATAAAACCATGCACTCATCAGACATAGAAAATAAAGAAAAGAGAAATTTAGGCATTTGCATTACATTCATCATAAGAAAAAGGAAAAGAAAATAGCAATCATGGCATTTGCATTGCATGCATTGGTTCATTTTTCAGGTGCAAATAAGTGGGAGAGGATGAACACCTCGGTGTTAATGCTCGCCTTCCGCTTCTAGAAAAAGCGCCCTAGTTAAGAGTTTAGAGAAAAAAAGAGAAAGAGTCTAGAGAAAAGGAAGAAAAAAAGAGAGAAACAGAAAAAAGATAGAGAGAAAAGAGAAAGAAAGGAAAAAGAAAAGAAAGAGAGCGCCCAAGCGTGCAAAGGAGAAGAGAACGCCCAAGTGCGCAAAGGAGAGTTCTCGCATCTTATAGAGCCTATATGCTCGCCCCTATACTTACAGAGATTATATGCTCGCCCCTATACTTACAGAGATTATATGCTCGTCCCCAGACTTATAGAGCTTATATGCTCACCCCCAGATTCCAGAAAATGTTCCCCAAGTTGGGAGTTCAGAAGAAAAGAAAGAAGAAAGAAAGAGAGAAACAGAGAGAAAAGAAAAGAAAAAAAGAGTCCAGAAAAGAGAGAAAGAAAAGAAAAGAAAAAAGAGGGTCCAGAGAAGACAAAAATAAAAGAAAAGAGAAAGAGAAGAAAGGAAGAAAGCGCCCAAAGAAGAAGAGAGAGAAAGAGAAAAGGAGAAATAAGAGGAGAGCGCCCAAGCGCGCAAGAGAAACAAAATAGAAAAAGAAAAGAGGAGCAGAGCAAGAGAGAGCGCCCAAGCGCAAAGAGAAGAGAAGCAGAGCGCCCAAGCGGCGCAAAGGAAAAGATAAGAGAACGCCCAAGCGCACAAGAGAAAGAAAAGAGTGCGTCCAAGCACGCAAGAAAAGAAAAAGAAGTGCGTCCAAGCACGCAAGAGAGAGAAAAGAGTGCGTCCAAGCACGCAAGAAAAGAAAAGAGAGCGTCCAAGCACGCAAAAGAAGAAAAGAGAGTGTCCAAGCACGCAGAAGAGAAAAGAGAGCGTCCAAGTGCGCAAGAGAGAAAAACAGAGCGCCCAAGCGCGCAAGAGAAAAGAGAACGCCCAAGTGCGCGAAAGAGAGGTCTCACATCGTATACGAGCAACGCGATGGACCGCAGCCCCATGCGAGGCATAGTGGAATAGTTGTATCAAGCCTAAGATACAGTGGACGCCGCAGATTGATCGGTATATCGATTCGGAGTCGATAACGATCCCCTGGCCGCCGAAAGACCGTGAGATTTCAGGAAGAACGTGCTCCTCCAAGCCGCGTGCAAACTCGGATTCGCCAAGAGTTCGTTTAAGGATTACAGGTTTTAGGCAACCTGGGCATTTTACCGCTTTTTGCACGCCAAGTGTCCATTTACTGCTTTCAGCACGCCAGGTACCCCTTTTATCTTTTCTGTCAAAAAAAAAAAAAAAAAAAAAAAAAGAAGAAAAAAAGGAAATCCGAGTTTCCCCAAATGGACAAAATTGGCATGATTTCTGAATTCTTTATTTCTATTTTATCTTCGAAATATGTCTTGCGCGATTCATATTTCTTGATAAAATCCAAATAAAGAGGGGCAGCTGTCATACCCCAATTTTGTCCGGCTTAGGTCAAAACCCTAATTTCCCCCAAAAAATAAATAAATAAAAGAAAAAGCATCATGCATTGCATTTAGGGTCCTAAAAGTCATTTCAAAGTTTCTAAAATCATTTTTAAAGTTGAAATGCACTTTTTGGACAAATTAGGATTTTTAGGGTGAAGGGCATTTTGGTCATTTTTCGCAACAGGATGATTTTCTCACAAAAATATGCACACACCAAAAGTACATTTTTCTCTTATCCAAGATAATTTTTGTACAATTTTTAGAGAGAACATCCTAGCCCAAAATAATTAAAATGCATTTTCCCTATTTTTATTGCATAAAAAATAATTAAAATGCATTTTCCATATCATTAAAAATAAGACCTAGCTCACACACACCCTTTCATTTTTACCCTAGCTAGCAACCTCTCCTCCTCTCCTCCTCACCTTGGCCGTAGCTACCACCCCCTTTCCTTCCATCTTTTCTTCATTTTTTCACCATCAAAACTCCATAATTCTTTCATCATTCAAAAGATCTCCTCATAAGCTTCAATAATCATTCAAGTTTGATCAAAGAGAAGCTATTTGCGTGGGGTTTCAAGGTTGTTGAGGTTGTGTTCTTCAAGTTCTTGCTCTCTTTTTCATTTCCTAGTTATTTTGTGAGGTAAGTAAATTCTCCTTTGCATTTTCTTCACCTTTCACCATGTAGATCCCTTCATCTCTCCTCTTTCCTCTCTAAGAGGCTTAGAGGTTCATTTCAAGCACTATGTCAAGGACTTTGGGAGCCTTGGGTGCTTGAAGTGAACCTTGGCCTTGAGGAGAGGTTTCTTGTGTTTTCATCATATTGTTCTTGCATTTTTCATACTCATTTTGTCATTTTTGCATGAATAAAAATTTCCACATGAGATATGCATCCCATTGTTCATGTTATAAACTTGCAAGTTGAGATTTGGTTTGATTTGTGAGGTTGAGGTTTCGGTTTTAGGTTCCTAAATTAGGGTTTCATCATCTCTTATTTTCTTTGATTTTGTGAGTTGAATAAATAATGAAATGATGCTTGTTTGAGTGTGATACACATGTGTAGATCTTAGGGTTTATGTGTGTGTGTCTAATGAGGTGATTGGTTGCAAGAAATTTGTTGAAGTTGAGCATTGTTGTATATATATGGGTTCGGCCATAGAGCCATTTTTGTGACCAATTTGCTTACTCAAATTTGTTGTTTGATCTTGTTTGGTAAATTAATTGTTGTGAATTGTGTTTTTCACTTTTTACCTTTTAGTTTTTATCATTCACTTAAGTGTTACTAAATAGTAAAAACATTTACCTTCACTTAAATAATTCACCTCCTTCACTTAAGTAAGTTACCATTTCATTAATAATTTACCTTTACTTTTTACCTTCCTTAAATTACAAAAAGACCCAAAACATTTTCTAGTTTACATTTATAACTTTTCAACTTTATAAAATCAACCCAAAAATACTTTTTACCACTTTTTCTTAAGACTCTAAAACACCAAAACATTTCACCATTTCCTAAGAATAAGACAACTAAATTCTTACCACTTTTTATGACACACTCTCACCCACTTGCACTTAAATAAAACCTCATTCACTCTCTTGCATTCTCATCTGCTTGTATCTCTTGCATACTCTCTTGTTTTAATCTTCATGCCTTTTCATATATTCATATCTCTTGCATATTCATTTGCACTCTCACTTGTTAGTACCTCATGCATCCTTACTTGTTTATACTTCTTGCATTCTCACATGTCCATTCATAATTAAATAACCATACATCCTCACATGTCTATGCATTCATTAATCAAATACTCATGCATTCAATAATGTCATACATTGCCTTCCACCTTTTGTATGCTCATGCATTTAATTATGCATTCAATAATATTATGTCTTGTATTCTCCAATTGCATGTTCATACACTCATGTGTTTGTTTAATCATGTATTCATTTGTTCATGGCAACTTGTAAATATTCTTCATGTTTGCTTTGCCTATGCTCATGTTTTGCCTTGGTTTGGATTTGAAAGGATTTGGAATGTTCTATCTCTTCTTTTTCAAACTTGAAATCAAATATTTTCTAATAAAAACCCTAAGGCATTTTTCATAAATAAAATCATTAACCATCACTCGAAGCTTCGCTTGTTTGATCGTTAATGATGGAGTTACTAGTGGTAGTCACTCGAAGCCTTTGCTTGTTTGACTATCATGAAAGCTCCCCCACCTTAATCAAAAACAAATTAACTAAAAAACTCAAAAACAATATGAGTCATTAGTGGTAATTATCACTAAGACTCATCCTTTTCCAAAATAATTTCAAAAAAAGATAATAAAACGTTGCGACTAGTAATCACTTGAGTAATTGCTCGACTGATTATCGGTCCCAACACGTTTTTTTTAAGTTAGTAGTGAACGCCACTCGAAGCCGAAGCTTGTTTGGTATTCATGAACGCTTGAGTCATATTTCAAAAAACCAAAAGATAAGATAAAGATAAAACACAGATCTTCAAAACAAAGAATTAAGAACTACGTAGCTTTGATCCCTCAGTCAATGAGGGTACGTAGGACCGGGTCATATCCCGTCAAGCTCGCTTTCAAAAACCCCCAAAACAAAGAATTAAGAACTACGTAGCTTTGATCCCTCAGTCAATGAGGGTACGTAGGACCGGGTCATATCCCGTCAAGCTCGCTTTTCAAAAATCTCAAAAAGACTCCTTTCTCCCTTGTCTTCTATAAAACTCTTTCAAATAAAAAAGGAAAAGAAAAGAAGTAGAACAAAAATTATCTCAAATCAAACAATCTAAACCACACATCGAATTAATGGTTCCCTTTCGGTAGAAAGGAGGTGTGGGGTGCTAACACCTTCCCCACACCTAACCGAATTCCCGAACCTACATTTCTGTTTTGAAAGACCACCCGCCTTTTGTAAAAAAGACCTTTTTCTAATGTTTTGGTCTAAAAATTAAAATATTAGTGGCGGCTTCACAATTTTCACGTTGTACACTGAGAAATTCCAAACCGGATTTTTCGGGGCGCAACAGCTAGGACTAGGTTAGTGCAACTAATTTATTGACTCACACACGCAAAAAGACTGAAACCCCCTCATTACTGAGCAACTCTCCTTTATTAGCTCCATTTTGGAGTTTTTTTTTTCTTCTTTTTTTTTTTCTTCTTTTTTTTTTTTTAGAGATTGGAGTTCTTCAGCATTTGTTTCAGGGTATTACAGGGAACATAGCATACATGTGGATTTTTCACTTATTTGTAACAACACACTCTTTTTGGTATTTTTGGGAATAGACGTTACCACGCGTTATGGGTGAGACGTTGCAACGTCCGACACACTACACAACACACACACGGCAGACGTTATAACGTTACGGGTAGACGTTACAACGTTGCACTCACACTACACCTGCACTTAACCATCCTATAGTCTTTGCACCCAGCCTTAGTACGACTTGATTCACCCCCAAACTTAGCTTCTACTGCTATTCTAGGTTTTTAATCAAGTTTTACTTTCACCACAGTTCACCAAAACTAACTTTAGCACAAAAATATTCCCTAGCTAGCTAGATTCTTTCTTAAAAACAGAGCTTGTGTAGGAGCAGCAAACAATTCTTTCCATCTAATCATGCATAGGCTACTCACACACACATTTTCACTGTCTTTAGCCCAAAGAGAGTTATTTTCATGCTTGACAGAGTAAGAACAGAAATTGCTTTTGCATTTGATTACATGTACACACAGAACAAACTTAAAACATTGAGACCCCACACTTAAAGTTGAGCAGTGTCCCCACTGCTCAAAGATAAACAAAGATGATTTCTGTGTGTTTTTTTTTATAGGGGTCTCGTTGTAACATGAAATAAAATTACTGAAACTTCAACTAAAATTAAAACTAAGAACAAAACCAAAAAAATAAAAACTACAACTACTTTTGAAATTAAATGGGGACTTACTTGTTTTTACGCACTGCACCTAAGCCTTCCGCTTTGTCCGTGGATACTCTACTGACCTTCACCTTTCTTCTTTTCCTTCTTCTCTTTCTTGACCTTTACTCCTCCTTGCTCACCGTGGTAGTTGTTGTTGTCTCCTTAGACTCTTTTCTTTTGAGAACTGCTCCCACACTTTCATCAAGAACACTTGACGCAGCCATGAACCCTCTTCTTAGCTTCCTCCCACATTCTCATTGCCAAATCAAGCAGGGTTAAATTGCATTGGATCGCCGGGGATCACCGGGCTTTTTCCACCTCGCTCTTTAGACGTTGCCACGCCTGTGGATGATCCTCCAATTCCAAAGAATCGCCCCCTGGGCTTGCTTCAACAGTGCTCTGCCGGTTTAGAGTGGCCTCCTCCATTGCTTCTTTGTCTTACTCTCTCCATGGCGACTTCCTTTCATTATTGACTTGCATTTACGCAAGTTTGGCTGCAACCTCTTTTTGGCGAGACGTTACGGCGTGCTGTAGGCGCTTCTTCAAAGAATAGCGGGGAAGGGGTTGTTCGAAACACTAGTGGCAACAAATTCGTCGCACTAGTAGCGATGCGAGTTTCCTGCAGCACCTTGAGCTTTTCTCTTCACAGGAAGCTTTGGCCTTATTGTTGTGGGGGCTACAACTTCCTCTTTTTCTTCACTCCTTTGAGCTTGTTTTGACTCAGCTGCTAGCTCTTGTCTTTTCTTCCTTCCAAAGGGGTTGTACGTGAGTGCACTTTTCACTCGTGTCTTTTTGGGTGGGCTAATGGGTTGGGACTCTGGGTTGCTTTCTGTGTTTGGTGGCTCAGACGTGGCCACGTCTGGTTTCTGGGGTGAGGGTTGCTTTTGAGGTTCAGGTTGGGTTGGGGGTGGTTGTGGGATTGGTTGGTCTTGAGCTTTGGATTGTGGGGTCTTTGGTGTGTTTTGGTCATGGGTGGAAGTTTCTTTTGGTGAAGGTGGTGGTTGTGTGGCTTGTGGGGATGGTGGTTTGGGGCTAGCTGCTTTGGATTTTGGTTGGGCTTGCTCTTTGTTTGTTTGATTTGGTGGGGATTCACTCACAGTCTTCTCACTTGAACTCCCTTTCTCCTCAGGGCTCTCCTCCTCTTCCTCCTCACTAATTACTTCCATGCTTGCTTTCTTTGACTCCTCTGCATCAAAATCAGAAATATCATCCAAATCATCAGAATTAAAATCCTCTTCACTACTTACCTTCTTTTGTTTCTTTGCTGGGCTTTGTCTCTTTGGTGGGCTTCTTGCTCGCTTGGCCCTTTCCTTCTTCACAGCCCTTCTTTGGATTGTAGACAGGGGGACATCATCCTCATCTTCTTCCTGCATCCAGCTCGGCAACACAGGCTCTTCAATCACTTTCTTACCCTTGGACACTTCGACAAATACCTTCTTTTGCCACTCAAATTGCTCCTTGACAAACTTGGCCAGGGAGTTCTGCCTCTCCTCCAGACGTTGCAACGTCTGTGTATCAACAGAACTTGCAGCACCTGCCGTCTTCACCCTAGGCTTAAACTTTGTTGAAAAGGGGCCTTGAGGCTGCTCCCTGAGCTCTGAAGCTTCAATCTCTACTCCTGCCTCCATACACAAGTCAGTAATCATACATGGAAAATACAAATAACCATCCTTCCTATTCTTCCATTTGTTGAGCTCACGGTTGATCAGCTTTCCAACCTCCACTTTGTCTCTTGACATGATTGCATCAATCACAATCAGCCTCTCTTTGTCTACCCAGGATGTGTGAGAGGTAGGGATTAAGCGATTGCCTTATGAAATGAAACCAAGTGTTGGCTTCATCACATAGGTACCTCTTCATTATTTTGAATTCACTACCGTGCTCTCCACTCCTCTCCCAGACAGCACCCTCAACACATATCCTCTCCTTAATAGCATCCATTTCAGCCAGACCATAATTCTTTTGTTTGGTCTCCACAACTTTGCCATAGTACCCTAACCCAAAATAGTCATTGATGACTCTCACTCCAAACTTTACTTCCTCACCTCTCACCTTGGACACAATGGACGGCTCTCCTTCAGGCCTCTCAACGATTCCCTTGTAGAAATCGTGAACCAGAGTAGCAATGTATTCCTTTCTGTGCACCACGAACTTCTGCCAGCCCAACGCTGCGACGGTTGCGAGAAAATCAGGATTGGGGCTTTCTTGACTAAAGCCCCTTTCAGGAAGTAGGGCTTTTTTCTTGGATGGGTTAGGTGTTTCAGGGATGGGGGCTGAGGATGAACTCAGTTCAGCATGCTTGCCTTTCCCAGAGGATTTGGTAGCTGATTGCTTCACTTTTGTCATGGTAATTGCGCAGAAAATTGCTTGGAAGGGAATGGGGGATTTCTGGAAATTTAGGTTTTCTGAGAAAGAAAGGGGAGGTTTTGGTTTCAGAGAGATAAGGAGAAGAAAGAGGTTGCAGGTGGTGGGTTTATGGTGAATGGTTAGATTTTATGGGGAAGTGGTTATGGGGAGTTGAGAAATGGAAGAGTGGAGTAATGGAGAAAAGTAACCGTTGATTAGACAAGTTAGGGAAGGGAGATGACGTCGTGGTCAGTTACCACGTTCGTGCTCAGAGGGAAATCATTTCTGACATGTCATCACTTACGCTTCTGACTTAATTTAAATCTGCCCTGACTGCCCAGACGTGCCCACGTCTAGTGAATACTGAGACGTTACGACGTCTACCACCTTTCACTTCCACATTTCTTTCAACACTTATTCTGCGCAAAACAAAAATTAAAAAGACACAAAAATTTGTTAATTAAAAATCATTGGGTTGCCTCCCAAGAGCGCTTGCTTTAAGAGTCTTCAGCCAGACTTTTGTTTCTTTCATTCAAGAATTGGTGAAGGACATTTGGATCTTATCCCTTTCCACATGCTCTCCATGATATTGTTTCACACGTTGGCCATTAACTTTGAATATGGTGTTTGTCTTTTCATCAAATAAATCCACAAAGACCATGAGGATAAATCTTTATTAATTTGAATGGACTCGACCACCTTGACTTCAACTTTCCTGGAAACAACTTAAGCCTTGAATTGAATAGCAACACCTGTTGTCCTTCTGCTAGCTCTCTCCTTTGGATTCTTTGATCATGCCACTTCTTGGTCTTTTCTTTATATATTGCTGAGCTCTCATAGGCATGGTGTCTAAACTCTTCTAGCTCATTCAGTTGTAACAATCTTGCCTCACCAGCCTTTGCATGATCTAGATTTAATTGTTTTATTGCCCAATAAGCCTTGTCTTTGGAGCTCAATTGGTAGGTGACAAGCCTTACCATAAACTAGCTTGTAAGAGACATGCCCAATGGTGTTTTGTATCTTTGTTCTATAGGCCCAAAGTGCATCATCCAAGTGTAATGACCACTCCTTTCTATTGGGACCAACCATCTTTTCAAGTATTCTTTTGATCTCTCGGTTGGATATTTCTGCCTGGCCACTGGTTTGGGGGTGATAGGCTGTAGCAATTCTGTGTCTCACTCCATACTTAGCCAGGAGGTTCTCAATTAACTTATTGCAGAAATGAGAGCCTTCATCACTGATTATGGCCCTTGGAGTACCAAACCTTGTGAATATATTCTTTTTCAGGAACTTGCTAACTGATTTAGCTTCATTGTTTGGTAACGCCACTGCTTCAACCCACTTTGACACGTAATCCACAGCTACCAGAATGTAGAGATTTCCATGAGACATAGGAAATGGTCCCATGAAGTCCATTCCCCATACATCAAACAATTCAACTTCCAGAATGTTTGTGAGTGGCATCTCTTGCTTGCTTGATATATTTCCTGTTCTTTGGCACTTGTCACATCTCCTAACCAGCTCATGTGCATCTCTGAATAATGTTGGCCAATAATAGCCTGATTGTAGGATCTTTGCAGCTGTTTTAGTACCTCCAAAATGTCCACCATAAGGTGCTGAATGACATTGTTGTAGCACATGGAGTTGCTCTTCCTCAGCTAGGCATCTTCTTAGTAGCTGATCTGGACACAATTTGTACAAATATGGTTCATCCCAGAAATAGTGCTTTATAGTGTGGAAGAACCTCTTCTTCTGCTGATAGTTGAATCCTACAGGCACAATCTTGCTAACAAGGAAGTTAACTATGTCAAGATACCATGGTGCGATGAGTATCGGGCGTTATGACGTTTGGCGAAAGTGTCATAGACGTGGCCACGTCTTCACTCACGAGGCTACTAACAATAGTCTCTCATCGGAAATTTTTCTTGTATATCCTTTTCACCTGTACCTGCATCAACATTCTCAAGCCTAGAAAGATGATCGTGAACTTGGTTCTCCACCCCCTTTTTGTCACGAATTTCCAAGTCAAATTCTTGGAGGAGGAGAACCCATCTAATAAGTCTTGGCTTTGCATCTTTTTTAGAAATTAAGTACTAAATGGCTGAATGATCAGTGAAAACAATAACTTTTGCACCCACTAAGTATGATCTAAACTTATCAAATGCAAACACAACAGCCAAGAGTTCTTTTTGATCCACGAGATAATTTAATTGGGCATCATCTAAGGTTTCTTGGCATAATAAATAGAATGAAAAATTTTTCCATACCTTTGCCCCAATACAAATTTCACGGCATAATCACTTGCATCACACATCAACTCAAATGGTTTGGAATAATCTGGAGTGACTATTATTTGGAGTCGCTACCACAAGCGATCTTGATTTGTTGAAAGCTTCATGACATTGCTCATCAAAATTGAAGACGTGGTCACGTTGCAACAACAGACACAAGGGTTTTGAAATCTTTGAGAAATCCTTGATGAATCTTCTGTAAAACCCTGCATGTCCTAAGAAACTTCTGACTCCTTTGATAGTTGTGGGTGGAGGTAGCTTGTCAATAACATCAATCTTTGCTCTGTCCACCTCTAACCCTTTCTTTGATATTCTGTGCCCTAACACTATTCCTTCTTGTACCATGAAATGGCATTTTTCCCAATTGAGCACTAGATTGTTTTCTTCACACCTTATCAGAACTCCTTCCAAATTATCCAGGCATCCTTTGTACGAATCTCCATAGACTGAGAAATCGTCCATAAAAACCTCCATGGAATTCTCAATAAAATCAGAAAATAAGGCCATCATGCACCTTTGAAATGTTGCAGGAGCATTGCACAGTCCAAATGGCATCCTTCTGAAAGCAAAGGTACCATAGGGACAAGTGAATGTTGTCTTTTCTTGATCTTCGAGTGCTATAGCTATCCGGTTGTAGCTGAATAACCATCAAGGAAACAAGAGAAATCTTTGCTGCGAGCACATGTCTAGCATTTGATCAATGAATGGAAGAGGGAAATGATCCTTCTTAGTTGCTTTGTTTAACTTTCTGTAATCCATGCATATCCTCCAACCTGTTACTGTCCTTGTTGGAATTAGCTCATTTTTCTCATTTGTTACCACAGTAACTCCTCCTTTTTGGGTACACATCGAATGGACTCACCCATGAGCCGTCACTAATAGGGTAAATGATTCCTGCATCCAACCACTTGATGATTTCTTTTTACCACCTCCTTCATGATGGGGTTCACTCTCCTCTGTCCTTCAATGCTATTCTTGGCATTCTCCTCCGTGACAATTCTATGCATCTGATTGTGGGGTGATACCTTTGATGTCCGCCATTTGCCAACCAATTGCCTTTTATGTCTCTTCAGGTATTAATGAGATCATTTTCCCGCTCTTGGGTGAGCTTGTAAGAAATGATCACGGCGAGGAATCATTTTCCCTAAGAAGACATACTTTAAATGATCAGTAACACCTTTAATTCCAAAGTAGGTGGCTCTTTAATGGAGGGCACATTCTTCTTCGGATTTGACTCCTCTTGCCTAAAGATTCATACTTCTTTGTCCATGACTTTGGTGCGGGGGCTCGGGCGTGGCCACGTCTGCAATGAGCGTTCTGACGTCTAGAGGAACATCTTCTTCTGCCAATAATTCTTGTATTTCATTGTTGCCCAGAATTTTCTCCAAATGATCATTATCCTTGTTGAATTGTTTCTGAACCATATGATCAATGGCAACCACGTACGAACATTCCTCTGTGTTTGGATCTGGATATTTGAGTGCATTGAGGACGTTGAACTTGACTTCTTGGTCATTGACTCTCATGATTAATTCTCCTTTCTGCACATCAATGATTGTCCTTCCAGTAGCTAAGAAGGGTCTTCCCAGAATGATGGGAACTTCTTTATCTGCATCAAAATCTAAAATAACAAAATCCACTGGAAACACAAACTTGTCAACCTTAATCAAAACATCTTCTAGTATGCCCTCAGGATAAACTCTACTTTTATCGGCTAAAGTTAAGCTTAAAGAGGTAGGCACAGCAGTTCCTATACCAAGTTTGTCATAAATGGACTTGGGCATCAAGTTGATACTTGCTCCCAAGTCACATAAAGCTTTTGCCAATGTAAAAATCTCCAATGGAGCATGGTATAGTAAAGTGCCAGATCCTTGAGTTTTCTAGGAAGTTTATTCTGCATAATTAAACTACATTCTTGATTAAAGCAACGATTTCAAACTCCCTAGCCTTCTCCTTTTGGTGATGATGTCTTTCAAGAACTTGGCATAATTTGGCATCTGCTGTAAAGCATCAACCAAAGGAAGGTTGATGTGTAACTGCTTTAACATTTCCATGAACTTGCTGAACTGCTTATCTTCATGGGCCTTCTTCAATCTTTGAGGGTATGGTGGAGGAGGATACTCGTGTACAAGCCTAGAGTGCAGATCTTGATTCCTGGTTCAAAATTAGACGTTGTAACGTCTGGAGTATCCTTCACACCACTTGTGCTTGCTTCTTTCCCTTTCTTTTTCTCTTTCTCTGGCACTTCTTTTTGCTTCTCCTGTAATTCTTCTTCCACAGGCATAGTTGGTTCAGGATATTCAGTACCACTTCTTAAAGAAATTGCATTTACTTGACCATTTACCCCATTATTACCATTAGGGGTTGATGATGATGGTGTTTACATTGTAGAAGGAAGAGATCCATTCGCGCTTTGAGTGAGGGCTTTGAAAATCTATCTGTCCCAATTTGATTTTCCGAGTTTTGATTGAAGACTCATGAGTTTGAAGGGTTGTCTTGCAATCACTTATGAAGTTCTTCATCATGGCTTCCAAGCTACTATTGTTGTTATTCTGCACGTACTGCCTCTGTTGTTGTTGAGGAGGAAATCCTGGAGGTATTGCAGGAGCATTGTTGTTGGTATTCAGTGCATTGTTGTTTCTCCAACTGAAATTTGGATGATTTCTCCAATTTGAATTGTAGGAGTTGGAGTAGGGACCATTTCCTTTGTTACGAGAGACAAAGTTTACTGATTGAGGTTGTAGGGACACTCCTCATACATGCCCTTCTTCACAATAAACACACACTACTCCACCAGACTGGGTAGGTTCAACTGCTGCAACAGTCTGCTTCTCAGACGTGGCCACGTTTGAAGTACTCAAAGTTTTGATCATGTTGGTCAGGGTAGCCACTTGAGCAGAAAGAGCAGTTACTTCACTTATCTCATGCACACCTGCCTTCTTTCCAGGAGTAAATCTATCTGATGGCCAATGAGAGTTATGGGTGGCTATTTCATCAATGAGCTTGCATGCCTCAGAAAAGGACATGTTTAGAATGACACCACCTGATGAAGCATCAAGTATCAATCTTGTAGGTTGATCTAGGCCATTATAAAACGTCTCCATTTGGATCACCACAGAATGCCATGGTGAGGCACATTCTTAGTAATTCCTTCCACCTCTCCCAAGCTTCAAATAATGATTCCCCTTCCCTTTGTTTGAAGGAAGTGATATCATTTCTTAGCTTAGCATTCTTGTTGGGAGGGAAATATTTGGCCAGAAACTTCTCTGCTAGCTCATCCCAAGTATGAATTGAATTTGGCTCCAAGGAATTCAGCCAATTTTTAGCCTTATCCTTGAGTGAGTATGGGAAGAGTTTCAATCTAAATGCATCCTCTGAGACTCCAGGGATGATAAAGTTGCTGCACACATCCAGAAATTGCCTCAGGTGAGAATATGGATCTTCTTGAGGGAAACCTCCAAATTGGCCTGCAGTTTGCAGCATTTGGAACATCATGGGCTTGAATTCAAAGTGACCCGATGAAGGGTTGGTCTTGCAATGCTGTTTGTAAATGAGCGAGGATTAAGCACGGCATAATCACGCATAGGCCTATCCCCATCGCTGACCATATCTTGTGGTCCCGCATTGATGAGTTCTTTGCTTTGGTAGTGTTCATCATCAACAACTATTGTCTCTGTATGAGTCTGTGGTCCAAGACCTTGTCCTCTGACTCCTCTTGGTGTATGTCCACCTCTAGAACCAGTGTTATGTTCAGACATGGTTGGGTGTTGTTCTTGTTGTTCTTGCCGCTTCTTCTTAACCTTTGTTGTCTCCTTAGTTATGCGAAAGTTCTTTCGAGTTCGGATCAAACTCGAGTTCGATTCACTCCTTGGTTCACTTGAACTAGAGCTTGAGTTGGAACTAAGCATACGTTTATAACGTCTACTGTTCAAACACGAAGCAAAGAAACAACACAGTAAAATTCCTTCAACTTGTGTTTTAATACTTTGAACAATGAAAATTATAACAATCCCCGGCAACGGCGCCAAAAACTTGTTCGCGTTTGTGTAATAGAATGATTTTTCGCAATTAGAGTGCAAGTATACACATCGTACAAGTAATAAAGTGGATTTAAGTAAGAGATCGTTCCCACGAGGATTGGTTTGCTTTTCAAAGTTCAAGATCAAAGCACAAGAGAATTAAGTAACAAATCGGCAATAAGAGTTGTTTTTAAAGCTAAAGATGTGATTAAAACAAGTAAACAAATGTTGGTTGTGAGTATGGAATGAGAGGTGAGCTGAGTTGTTGTATGCAAAATAAATCCTTTCTAGTCGGGCGTTACAACGCGTCACGCGTTATAACGTAAAATGCTATATTGTATAGACATGGCCACGTCTGAACGCTGTTGCAAAAGAGCTATGCTTTTCAGCACAAAACGTCAGAGTTTCAAGTATAAGAGGTCCTATGTCTAGGTTCTAAATAGGCCCACTCCTGTATTTTAAGCACCCACAGCAATGTTCTATGAACTATTTATCCGTTCTATGTCTAGACTTAGATAAAAAATGCCTAAATGTCTTTAGTGCACCGTTCGTTCATATAAATCTTTGATTTCTTTTCATAGACCATGTCTGTACCTATGAATCTACCTATTTCAAGAGGCCAACCTCAAAACAAGTTTGGAAATATTTTCACACAAAGATTTAAAACATGCACGCCAATACTTTATAACATTTGACTAGAGATTCATTATAAGCAAAACAACAACTCAACTACAAAGTGCTTAGCTCATGTTGAGCATCTTTACAGAATGAAGTGGATTTAGAATCCAAATACCATACATTACAGAAAAGAAACTAAGTGCACAAGATGCAACTAAGTAGCTCTTCAAAGATGTATGTTTGTATAGACGTTACAACGTCCGAGCTTTACAACAACGCAGAAAAATAAAACTAAGTTCGGACCAAGAAAATACGTAAGTCCGCTTTCCGGATCTTCTTTACAAAACTAATTCTCGAGTTTAATGGGGATGGAGATGAAGTGTTTACGAAGATGTATGGAAGAGATGATGATCGTGATCGTGGTTGGTGATGCCTTGAGAGAGAAATGCCCTTCATTAAATAGCCACCTTGCTTACGCGCGTCTTGATGATGTCACTAACTCACCTACCAGATCTGTTTCTTCCCGACAATTGTTCACGCACTGATGTTCTTTGCCACGTCACTCATGGGAAATAGAAAGATCTTCTGACTTTATATCTTTGACTATCATTGCTTAGCGCGCCAAAATTAAGATCTTTCACCCTTTCTCTACTGCACTTTGGTAGACGTGGTGAGGGACGTGGTAACGTTAAAAGATCGAATTTCTGCACAAGCACAAAAAGCATCAAAACGCTCTCAAGGGCACCACTTGGTGCCTAAATGCACAGATTTATCTATTTAAACTCTTATTCACCTAAACTCAGAAATCATTATAAACTAATTAATTAAACCTTGTATTGCTAGAGAACTTGCATGATTCATTCGTGAGTGAGTATAAATAACTCATATAAATATGAGTTATCAGTTAGATGCGCAGAATGTGTTGAGATATCGAGGAAGAATTTGTGTTCCCGAAGATGAAGAAATGAGGAAGGCGATCCTCGAGGAGGGCCACAAGAGTAAGTTGAGTATCCATCCGGGAGCAACAAAAATGTATCAAGATCTGAAAAAGATTTTCTGGTGGCCTGGATTGAAGTGTGATGTGGCAAAGTTTGTGTATTCGTGTTTGACCTGTCAGAAATCGAAGGTCGAGCATCAGAAGCCTGCGGGAATGATGCAACCGTTGAATGTTCCAGAGTGGAAGTGGGATAGTATTTCCATGGATTTTGTGACTGGGTTACCCAATACGGTGAGAGGGCATTATTCGATTTGGGTAGTTGTGGATAGATTGACGAAGTCGGCTCATTTTATTCCTATCGGTATTAAGTATCCGGTGTCGAGATTAGCTGAAATCTACATTCAGGTGATTGTGAAGCTGCATGGTGTTTCTTTGTGTATTGTGTCAGATAGAGACCCAAGGTTTACTTCGGAATTTTGGAGTAGTTTGCAGAAGGAGTTGGGTTCGAAATTGAGGTTGAGTTCAGCTTATCATCCTCAAACTGACGGGCAGACAGAGAGGACAATTCAATCATTGGAAGACCTGTTGAGGTCGTGTGTTCTAGAGCAGGGAGGTGCGTGGGATACTCATCTTCCCTTAATCGAATTTACATACAACAATAGTTATCATTCCAGTATCGGGATGGCGCCGTTTGAAGCATTGTATGGTCGGAGGTGTAGGACTCTGGTATGTTGGTATGAGACGGGGGAAAGTTTAGTACTTGGCCCTGAGCTAGTTAGAGAGACTACTGAGAAGGTAAAGATGATCCGAGAGAAAATGAAGGCGTCGCAGAATAGACAGAAGAGCTACCATGATAAGAGGAGGAAAGATTTAGAGTTTGAAGTGGGTGATCACGTGTTCTTGAGGGTCACACCTATGACTGGTGTCGGGCGTGCGCTGAAATCGAAGAAGTTGACTCCTCGTTTCATTGGACCGTATCAGATTATGGAAAGAGTTGGAAGTGTTGCATATCGGGTGGCCTTGCCACCTAATCTTTCGAACTTGCACGGCGTGTTTCACGTGTCGCAACTTCGGAAGTATATTCCGGACCCGTCCCATGTGATGCAGCCGGATGATGTAGAGGTGCGGGATAATCTCACTGTGGAGACCGTGCTCATGCAATTGAGGATTGGGAAGTGAAGACCCTTCGAGGTAAAAAGATTAATTTGGTGAAGGTTGTTTGGCTCGGAGCAACTGGAGAAAACCTGACTTGGGAGCTGGAGGATAAGATGCGAGAGTCGTATCCGGAGTTATTTGAATCAGGTATGTTTTCGAGGACGAAAAATCTTAAGTGGGAGAGAGTTGTAACACCCCGGAAATAATTTAATTAAATTGTTTAATTGAATTATTAAGTTCATTAGAGGTGTGATTGATCAAGAAAAATAAATGTGTTATTCAGGAGGTGGATCGAGTAATGGAAGGGGTGTTGGCGTGGAGGGCCCAGTGTTCACTGAGCCCACAGTTTAAACCCTAGGGAGTCTAAGCCAAAGCTCTCATTTTCGCTGTATTGAGAGAGAGCTGCGAAAATTTGAGAGAGAGTGAGAAGGAAGAGATCGCACGGCGCTAAGAAGGGAGAAGGAAGAGGATCATCTCAAGTTTCGCCTGGTAAGAGTTCTATGTCGTTTTCTTCTCTTTTCCACTGTGTTGTATCATTCGATCCTTACTCCATTGTATTGATTCCTCGTTGATCAAGAAGGTGAGCGAGATTACGTTTTCAAAGGAGGAAGGAGGCGTTTAGTTCGTGGTGTTCTTTGGGTTCCCTGCGTGATTCTCTTAACCATTGCTTTCCTAACATCGAAAAATTCAAGGTAAGGGTGAGCGTTTCGGTTTAACATGATTGAGTATATTAGTAGGGTTTTGTGGGGTTTGTGGGAATTGGTATTGTTGCTGAATTTGATGATGTTTTGAAGATTTCATGTTTTGGAAAGTATTGATGTTGTTTTGATGCAATTGTTGTTGTTGGAAGAATTTGATGCTTCTTTGGAATGCAAATGTGAGAGTGTTTTGATTAAATTTGATGTTTTATGTTGAGGAATTGTTGATTGTCTTTGGGTGAATTGTTAGTGAGGTTTTGATGAGTGATTTGGTGATAAAAACGTGTTTTGGTGTTGTTAAATCTGAATTTTTCGCACATTTATTTGTTCTTTGCGCTCGGTCGCGCTCGATCCACGCCCCAGCGCAGGTGAGATGCACAGCTAGTGTGCGTTCCTGCCTAATCGCGCCCGGTCGCGCTCGACTCGCGCTCGGAGCGCGGGTCACTATTTTTCACCGTTTTCTCCTTTGTTTTCCTTACGTTTTTGTAAATTGAATATCTTTTGAACCGGGAACCCGATTGAGGTGTTCTAAAATGCGTTGGAAAGCTTATTCAGAGGCCTAACTGAATATTCTATTTTCAAGGCAAAATACACCGTTTATTGTTGCTGTATTTATTAAGTAAAAGGTGTTGTTTTATGAAAATTGTGATACTATGTTTATATAAGTGATTTACTGTGAAATGTTATACTACTAGTGTTCTAATTGACTATGGCTAAACTGTGGTTTACCACTAAGGTCAGAAATTCATTCGCTGGTGTATTTTCTCTGTTTGGCTACCATGTGAACCTCACCAACTTTCAGAAAATAATTTCTTCTGGAGTGGCCAATGTCTGTGGTGAGTTGTAACCTGGTCCGGAGAAATCCCATAGTCAATCAGGATACTATTTTATAGCACCCTAAACCAAAAGATAACTGAAATATAGATATATATATATATACTCTATAATGATGTTGGTGTGTATGATTATGATGATTTGCGGTGGATGTTCTCTATGAGTATGATCATGATGATGTTATGGTATGAATTGTGTGAAATGTGACGAGTTCACTCTATGAGTGATTATGATGAGGTGATATATATGAGTGATGAATTGCGACGAATACACTCTATGAGTGTTTTTTATGATGATGATGGTGAGTATTTGGATGAAATGCACATGTGTATATAGCGTCTCATGGCATGTGCATAATTGTGAAGAATAGGCTTCGGCCTCCAGTGAAGAATAGGCTTCGGCCTCTTAATTGTGATGAATATGGTACCATCATGCATATGCCCTGGTGGGGGTTGCATCTTCATACATAATCATGTCTGTGAATTGATGTTGTTCGTGATTTGAGCCGGTGCTGTGTGATTATGATGTGGTGATGATGACAATATTTTATTAAGTACTCGATTATGTTTTATTGAAATTCTCACCCCTTCTGCTTGAAATGTTGCTCTATTGTGGCAACGCTGCAGGTGACCGCGAGTTAAGGTCTAGCTGCTTCTTTGTTAGCTGTCGGGAAGTCTGTTTGTGTCGCTCTCTGATACTGTAGCACCTAGGGGGCGTGTTTTGGGATTGATGTTAAATTACTTAACTGTATGAGGTTTATTTGAGGATTATGAGACGTGTTTGAGTGGACTAGTGAGTCAATATTTATTTCCGCTGTGATGAGATGGTTTTTGAAGTTTTTACTTTATGATGTATGTGTTGTTGCACAAACTTAATGGTGCATACGATGAGTTTAATTTAATGAAGACGTAACATTTCTTTCTACTACTTAAATAATATTTTGAAAACAGTAGAATACTCTGATAATGACGTTGGAAATTAAGGGGTAGAAAAGGGGTGTTACAAAGGTGGAAAAGGTCCCATGAAATCCATGCCCCAAACATCAAATAATTCAATTTCTAAAATATTTGTTCTAGGCATTTCATGCTTATCAGAAATATTTCTGCTTCTTTGACATTTATCACAAAGATTTGACCATAAAATAAGCATCTTTAAATAAAGTAGGCCAACAATAACTGGTCAGAATACCTTAGTTTCTTTGTTCTAGTGCTTCCAAAGTGTCCTCCATAAAGTGCGTAATAATGGCAATGCGTAAGCACCGCTTGTTGCTCCTCTTCGGTATGCATTTCCTCATTAATTGATCGGGGCACATCTTGTAAAGGAATGGATCATCCCAATAGTATTGTTTGACTATGTGGAAGAATTTTCTCCTTTGTTGATATGTCATATTCATCGGTACTATTTTGCTTGCAAGGAAATTTACAATATCGAGAAACCATGGTGCGGATGCATTAGATGCTCTGCATTGCTTATAGCAAATGCGCTTTCATGTTTTGCATTGATCAGATTGCCAATAGTTTCTCATCCGAAAAACTCTCCTTGATTTCTTCTCCTTGTGTACCAAGTGATTCTCCTTCAATCCTTGATAAATGGTCTCGCTACTTGATTTTCTACTCCTTTCTTGTCTCTAATTTCTAAATCAAATTCTTGTAGGAGTAAAATCCACCTTATCACGACCTTGGTTTTGCATCCTTCTTTGAAATTAGATACTTAATGGCAGAGTGATCAGTATAGACAATAATCTTAGTGCCAACTAAGTATGATCTGAATTTTTCAAATGCAAATACCACAGCTAATAATTCCTTTTCTGTAACTGTGTAGTTCACCTGAGCTTCAATTAATGTCTTGCTAGCATAATATATGGAATGAAAGACCTTATCATACCTTTGCCCTAGGACTGCTCCTACTGCAAAGTCACTAGCATCACACATTAATTCAAATGGCCTACTCCAATCTGGAGTTACTATAATTGGTGCAGTCACCAATGCCTTTTTAAGTTTATCAAAAGCTTCTATACAAAAGTTATCAAAGATAAATTCTACATCATGTTGCAAAAGCATGCATAATGGTTTTGAGATTTTTGAAAAATCTCAAATAAACCTTCTATAGAAACCAGCATGGCCTAAGAAGCTCCTGATACCTTTAATTGTATTGGGTGGTGGTAAATTCTCAATGACATCAACCTTAGCTTTGTCTACCTCTAGACCTTTCTTTGAAATTCTATGTCCTAGCACTATGCCCTCTTGTACCATGAAATGACACTTTTCCCAGTTTAAGACTAAATTTGTTTCTTCACATCTCTTGAGAATTTGTTCCAAGTTTGTTAAGCAAACTTGAAATGTTTCTCCAAAGATAGAGAATCATCCATGAATACTTCCATTGATTGCTCAATGAAATCTGAGAATATAGACATCATGCATCTTTGGAATGTAGCAGGTGCATTACATAAGCCAAATGGCATCCTTCTAAAAGCAAAGGTTCCATAAGGGCATATAAATGTGGTTTTGTGTTGATCCTTAGGCTCAATGGCTATTTGATTATAGCCTGAATAGCCATCTAGGAAACAATAAAATTCTTTCCCTGCTAGTCTATCTAACATTTGGTCTATGAATGGTAAAGGAAAGTGATCCTTTTTGGTAGCTTTGTTGAGTTTTCTCTAATCCATACTGATTCTCCACCTGTGATGATTCTAGTTGGTATCAACTCATTCTTTTCATTGGCTATTACTCACACACCCCCTTTCTTTGGTACACATTGACAGGACTTACCCAAGCAATCGTCTCGATATAGGGTATATGATTCCAAAGATCTAGCCACTTTATGATTTCCTTTTTCACAACCTCTTTCATAATAGGATTTAGTCTTCTTTGACTCTCTATGTTGTTTTTTGGAATTTTCTTCCAAAATAACCCTATGCATGCATATAGAAGGACTAATTCCTTTGATATCTACCATTTGCCAACCTATAGCTTTGGTATGCTTCTTTAGAGTACTAATGAGATCACTCTCTGTTTTGATGTTAAATTAGAAGCAATGATAACAGGTAAAGTCTCATTTGTTCCTAGGAAAGCATACTTAAGGTGTTCAGGCAGTATCTTCAATTCTAATTTAGGAGGTTGTTCTATTGAGGGTAAGTTCTTCTTGAGAATTGGATCCTCAAGATTGAGTGGTTCATAAGTTCTAGCCCATACTTCCTTACAAGAGTTTTCTATTGGCGGACTCTCTTTTCTAGTATTTCATCATCTAGCAATGCAAATGCATCTAATGCATCCGCATTGGCTAAGTGATCATCTTTGTAAAATTGTTTTTCTACCAATTGATCTAGAGAGAATAAGGATGAACACTCTTCCGTATCCTCCAAGGAATCTTCATAGCATTCATTACATTGAATTTGATCTCTTGATCATTCACTCTCATAGTGAGTTCACCTTTCTTGCACATCAATTATGGTTTTACCAGTTGCTAGAAATGTTCTACCTAGGATAATAGGCACTTCCTTATCTGCATCAAAGTCAAGGATAACAAAATCTACAAGAAATACGAATTTATCTACCTTAACTAGGATGTCTTCTATGATACCTTCAAGATAGGCTATTGATCTATCAGCTAATTGAAGTGTCACAGTGGTTGGTTTTGCATTTCCTATTTCTAACTGGTCAAAAATAGATTTAGGCATCAAGTTGATGCTTGCACCTAAATCACATAAAGCTTTACCAGTATAGGATTTTCCTATAGAAAATGGAATTGTAAAACTACCTGGATCCTTCAATTTCCTAGGAATCTTATTTTGCATAAGCAAACTACAATCTTCTGTCATGGCAACTGTTTCAAACTCTCCTAATCTTCTTCTCTTAGTAAGCACATCCTTCATAAATTTTGCATAGTTTGGCATTTGTTGGAGTGCTTCTACTAAGGGAACATTGATGTGTAATTGTTTTAGTACCTCTAAAAATTTACCAAACTGCTTCTCCTCATGTGCTTTTTTCACTTTGAGGATAAGGAGGAGGAGGGTATTCAGTACTAACTTAGGTAGTGGACTTTGAACTTTTTGTGATGCAGAGCACTAGATGCTTCTCGCATTGGTTTCTTTTTGATTTTTGGCTTTTTCTCCCTTTTCTACACTTTCCTTCTCAGTTAACTCTACAAGATCCTTACCACTTCTTAATGAAATAGCCTTAACCTGCTCCATTCCTTTGGTTTGAGAAGGAGTAGCTTCTGTATTTGAAGGTAAGGCACCTTGTGGCCTTTGATACAGAGCTATGGCTAATTGACCAACTTGATTCTCTAAGTTCTTAATGGAAGCATCTTGATCAGCGGTCGTACGCGGGTCAAAATAATGAAAAGTGTAAAATATAGTAACAAGGTAAGTTAACCTTGGTCGTCTCACAAGGACCTCTAAAACTAAGATTACCAAAATCAAGAACGATCAAATAACAATAAAAGGGGGTTTTGTGGAAAACAAATTCAGTTTATAAAGAAAATCAATTCACGAGAACAATCAATTCACCGGTTTTGGGGTGTGCTTCTTGGATTCATCATAGGTTCAAAAGGATAACGTCTCTAATGATTTCTGAATCTTGATTGGTATAAACTAACTAAAACAAGCGTCCAATTAGTTTATGAGAATTCACCGCTTTAAAGCAAGCGTCAAAGCAGAGTGTTCAATCGATTCTTAAAGTGGACAAGCGCCGCTTAAAGCATAACCATTATCATAACAAAATCCATACCAATCCTCTCTATCAATTTCTATTTAAATCAAATAATTTAAGCAATCAAATAATTTAAATAATCAAAAGGTACGAAACATATTGCATACAAGCAAGCGCGTACACAAACGAATCGCGTTTTGCAAAAACTGAATACGAGTAAATCAAGCGTAACACGAAAATCAGAAATTGCAACAATTAAGAGTGAAACGAAATTGATAGAGATGAATTCAGAAACTAAGACAAAATAATGTTAAACATTCAAGCACCGAACCTCAAAATCCGTTAACAAATGACACCTTTTTCACCGATGAATCGATCTAGGGGGTTAGGCTTCCATGGAGGTTAGGCCAAAAAGTTTTGTAAAGTGTATGATAATGCGTAAGATGGTAAAAGACGGCTGCTCCAGCCAAGTCTATAAGACTAAAACGAAAAACCTAATCCCTTAATGGGTTCTTGGATAAAAGCCCGTTAACAAACTAATATCCGCCCAAACCCGTTTTACATTAAACTGCTTCGGTATTTTGCCGTTTTGGCCTTTGAAACTTCCGAATTGGGTTTCGCGTTCAACAGAAGATTTGTAGCCCTGTTCCTTAGCTTTCCAACGCATGCTTGCACGCCTCAATCGGATAATCTTAGCCAAAGTTATGGTCTGAAGAGTAGACCAGGGTCAATATGCAATAAAAAAAAAAGAATTAAACAATAAATTGCTATACTGCTCCAATAAGACTCAAAGTCTAGAAACGTGCTAAGACTCAAAAATTAGGTACAGAGAACAATTAAATCACCAAGTGAAAAGCTATAACGAGTGCATTAGAATGCACTGATCAAATTCCCCCACACTTAAGCTTTTGCACTCCGGGCAAAACACAAAAAACAAGACATTAAAGCAAAACATTAATTTCCAATGAACCCAATGAATGCAAAGTCATAAGAGAGATACTTTTCCTAAGATTCAAGGAGAATGACATTCAGAGATAGCACTTAATTGCAATCAAGGTAAGAAAAAGAGGATAGAGCACCAACGAGTGAATCATAAGTGATGAGTCCTCACAGATTTATATAAGTAATGCTCTCAATCACTCAAGTGTCTAGGCTTGTGTTTACTCTCATATATATATTAAGCACATCAATGAAAGTTAGCACTACCATATGCTTGACAAGCTTCTAACATCCACACTTAAGAACACATGCACATAAGATCAAAAGGTCTTTATAAGGGTTGTAATGGGGCCAAGGTCAAGGTGGAATAATCCTAAGTGGGAACTAAGCTAAAAAGAATCAAAGAGGGCAAAGAAGCAATGAAAATCAATTGTAAGGTGAGCATGAGAGGGTCCAATTTGAACAAGATATGACAAACTTCTCTATTTTGAGACTTCTCTCCATAACTCTCTTCACACAACATTCACTCTCCTTGATACAAAAATAAAAAAGATATATACACTTTCCAATTTTTTTCTATTCTTTTTGACTTTTTTTTCTTTTTCTATTTTTTTCTTTTTTTTCATTTTTTTTCTTTTGAGGAGTATTTTTCTATTCAAATGTACTTTCCAAACTTTCCTTTGAAAACCCAAGAATCAACCCAAGTGAGAACCACAATTACACAATTTGGACACCCCACACTTATGGATATGACAATTTTCAAATCAAAGCTCCTTCACCCTCTAAGATTGGGTAATATCATTGTTTTTCTCTTTTAGGCTTGTAATGAGCTATAAAACAAAGAATGGGATAAAAAGGCTCAGAGGGGCTTACACAAAAGGATAAATTCAGGGTAGGCTTATTTGGCTAGTAGCTAAGAAAAACAGAGTTGCCTAGATCATTTCAAACATGCATGTGAACAAGTGTTTCAACAAGAATCGAGTCAAGTTCTAGAGTAACTAACAAACATGAGTGAGTCACACACAAGAAAGCAGAGAATGGTAAAGTGTAGTCCATCCATAAAACGGCTCAATTCTCACCAGGGACAATGACTATCACAGATGATGCAGTATTTAGTGCTCATACCCAATTTATTATACCAAGAGCAACAAGAAATCAATCAAATCATGCCAAATCACCCATGGTCCTAGAATAGTCAAAATCACTCACAACTCGTACAGACATAGAATTCATGGAAAAACATGCAACAATTTTTTTCTTTTTTTATAGTTAAAAATTAAAAACATAAAAACAAAAAGACACACCCCCACACTTAAATCACACATTGTCCTCAATGTAAGAAACAAATATAACTTAAGAATAAGGAAAGAAAACTCCCTCTTGAAGGTGGAGAACTTGAAGCATGTGTGTAGTTGGTATTTGCCAAAGAAGGTTCTTTTATGGTTACAGCACACATGTTTGGTCACCTTCTTCTTCCATACATCCAGAATCAAGGGGTTGAGTTGTTGTTGTGTTTGCCACACATTCGTATTAGGAATGTCCGCCAAGGTCCATCCGATACCTTTCCTATGTTCCCTTAGAATTGGAGGCAGCTTTTCCTGCTTAGATTCAAGGTTAGATGAAATAATCACAGAAAAATATTCACTTCCCTCCAAATATGCATATTTAAAATTTTCAGGGAGTGGTTTCAGATCCACAACATGTGATGGCTCAATGGTAGCAAAGAACTACATCCACAACATCATTTATAGAAAGTGTATCAACCTGCAAAGTATTTTCAATCTCAGCACAAAGAGAAGGATTATTAGAACATGTATAATCAACCAAACTATCAAGCAACTCCATTTTACAAAAGGAATTCTCTTCCATGGGGTGGTTTTTAGTCATCACTTCTCTTTGAAGGAGAGGGAGTGGTGGTGTGTACTGCTCATCACCAACATACTCAGCAACCTTGTTATTTTTCACAGCAACAGATTTAGGTACCTCTAGAGTTTCAACAACATTTTCAGATCTTAAAGTAATAATAATCACATTGGGGTTGGTGCATTTGGATTAACTCATCAGTATGGGCGTGCATGATGGTTTGATCTTTGGGATTGTATCCGATTCAATGAAGTGGTTAGTTGTTCAAATATTGTCTCCAATTCCCTAAGAGTGGAATCTGTTTCTTTGTTGGAATATAAGATTTTGAATAGCCATCTGCTTTTACAAGGTCTTCAAGTGAAGGTTCATATCTAGTAGACATGTTATGAATACCGGAATAAAAGAAAGGAGAACCACTAAACATAAGGAAAATCGAAAAATATCAAAATAAATAGAACAAATCAGAAAATTCCAACTATGTCCTAATGGTAAAATTAAGGAAGAAAATAAAAAAGCGAAACAAATCTAATCTAAAAAAAATTAAAAACAGTACTAAAAATCTAATAAAATAAAACAAAGATACTACAAATTTTTTTGGATTTTTTTGAGGATATAAAAAATTAAAATAAATAAAAAGAAAATGCAAAAGAAGGAAATTCGGATTTTTCGGCCTTAGCTCCCAAAGGGAGTCCTGCTCCTTGATTTTTTTGTGATTTTTGACCAATTTTCGAGCAATATGAGGAATTTGCCTCAAAACCGCTTTATTTCTTCTTCTCTGTTCTATGATAGAACCGAAAGATGCCGTAACTAATAGAACTCGTAAGTGCAAGAAAAAACTAAAAAAACAAAGGTTAGTGGTTAGTGAGGTTCTTAAGCCAGTAATTCCTAATTAGAGGTCCCCTAAGACCTGCGCCAATTTGATCAACGGCCAGACGTGCAGGGGTCAAAATAATGAAAAGTGTAAAATATAGTAACAAGGTAAGTTAACCTTGGTCGTCTCACAAGGACCTCTAAAACTAAGATTACCAAAATCAAGAACGATCAAATAACAATAAAAGGGGGTTTTGTGGAAAACAAATTCGGTTTATAAAGAAAATCAATTCACGAGAACAATCAATTCACCTGGTTTTGGGGTGTGCTTCTTGGATTCATCATAGGTTCAAAAGGATAACGTCTCTAATGATTTCTGAATCTTGATTGGTATAAACTAACTAAAACAAGCGTCCAATTAGTTTATGAGAATTCACCGCTTTTAAAGCAAGCGTCAAAACAGAGTGTTCAATCGATTCTGAAAGTGGACAAGCGCCGCTTAAAGCATAACCATTATCATAACAAAATCCATACCAATCCTCTCTATCAATTTCTATTTAAATCAAATAATTTAAGCAATCAAATAATTTAAATAATCAAAAGGTACGAAACATATTGCATACAAGCAAGCGCGCATACACAAACGAATCGCGTTTTGCAAAAACCGAATACGAGTAAATCAAGCGTAACACGAAAATCGAAATTGCAACAATTAAGAGTGAAACGAAATTGATAGAGATGAATTCAGAAACTAAGACAAAATAATGTTAAACATTCAAGCACCGAACCTCAAAATCCGTTATTGAAATGACACCCTTTCACCGATGAATCGATCTAGGGGTTAGGCTTCCATGGAGGTTAGGCCAAAAAGTTTGTAAAGTGTATGATAATGCGTAAGATGGTAAAAGACGGCTGCTCCAGCCAAGTCTATAAGACTAAAACGAAAAACCTAATCCCTTAATGGGTTCTTGGATAAAAGCCCGTTAACAAACTAATATCTGGCCCGAAACCCGTTTTACATTAAACTGCTTCGGTATTTTGCCGTTTTGGCCTTTGAAACTTCCGAATTGGGATTCGCGTTCAACAGAAGATTTGTAGCCCTATTCCTTAGCTTTGCAACGCATGCTTGCACGCCTCAATCGGATAATCTTAGCCAAAGTTATGGTCTGCAGAGTAGACCAGGGTCAATATGCAATAAAAAAAAAGAATTAAACAATAAATTGCTATACTGCTCCAATAAGACCCAAAGTCTAGAAACGTGCTAAGACTCAAAAATTAGGTACAGAGAACAATTAAATCACCAAGTGAAAAGCTATAACGAGTGCATTAGAATGCACTGATCACATCTTGGGTTTGTCTAGCAGTTCTAGATTCACCTATAAATGCTTTAAGCATGGTTTCTAGAGAATTCTCAATGGTAGGTTGAGAGTTTCTTTGGTTATTTTGAGCTGGGAATCCTGGTGGGTTGGTTGGTGTAGTTGGAGCAGTTCTAGGTGCAGGTGCACTATTGTTGCTCCATCTAAAATTTGGGTGGTCTTTCCAACCAGGATTATAAGTGTTGGAATAAGGGTTGTTATTCCTATTATAACCTACATAATTTACAGAGATAGGGTTGCTAGAAAACTCCTCATACAAGTGACCTCCTCCACAAGACACACAACTAGGTGTGCCCGGAGGTACTTGTTCTCATCACTGCAATAGCTTACATGCAGTGATGCAAATGCATTAGATGCGATAGCATTGCCGTAAGTGAAGTTTTTCATTAAATTAGCTAGAGTGGCTACTTGAGCGGATAGAGGCGTATATGTCATTAACTTCATGTACCCACGATGGTTTCTTTTGGGCACTCACCCTCTCGGTAGGCCAACTAGAGCTATTAGTCGCTATTCTATCAATTAATTCACATGCTTCATTGTATGACAGATTTAATAACACTCCACCGATGATGCATCAAGCATTATTCGCGGTTTGAGGTTCTAAACCATTATAAAATGTTTCCATTTGAATAATAACAGTAAAACCATGATGAGGACATTTTCTTAAAAGTTCATTCCATCTTTCCCATGCTTCAAATAAAGACTCAAACTCTTTTTGTCTAAAAGATGTAATATCATTTCTTAACTTTGGCATTTTTGATAGGTGGGAAATATTTTCTTAAAATTTTTTCACCATTTCATTCCATGAATGAATAGAGTTAGGCTCTAAAGAATTTAGCCAAGCCTTAGCTCTATCTCTCAAAGAATATGGAAATAACCTTAATCTAAATGCATTTTCACTAACACCAGGTATAATAAAATTACTACATACTTCTAGAAATTGCCTTAAATGCAAATGAGGATCTTCATGAGGAGATCCTCCAAATTGACCAATAGTTTGAAGCATTTGAAACATCATAGGTTTAAATTCAAAATGCATGGCATCAATATGAGGTCTATTTATACTAGTTTGCATATTTTGATGATCAAACTGAGGTCTATCTCTATCATTAATCATACCTATGTGATCCATGTGGATGAGATTTTCTCTATGAACTTCTTCTTCAAAGAGCATGTCAGGAACTGGGCCTCCTCTCACCGAGTGTGGCCTTGAGCTTTGTTCTTCACCGAATGACATGTTGCAAGCTTGTTGATTCTGCTTTTGGAGTCTTAGCAATCTCCTCGAATTTTCTTTCTATTTACGGATCTAAACTAAATTCTCGTGTTCTGTTTGCAGTTCTCAGACATATACTAAGTACCATGTACTTTTGTATGACGAAACTTTAAAGACCAGAATTTATATACAACACTAAATTACTATATATCGTAATTTTAAAAGAATTTACTTCAATCCCTAAAAAGCGCCAAAAACTTGGTGTATGGAAATCACATACACTTGTGTGCAAGTATACACTTGTCCAAAAACAAGTAGTAAAAAGATCGAACCCACAGAGATTGAAAAACTCACTTTTAAAATCAATATAAAGTAATAAAGTGTAAAGTAACTAAGTAACAAAATAATTTTGGATTTTGTTTGATGATCACAACTAAGTTAGAAAGCAAAGTAAAAATGTTGATAGTGTAAAAGAGAAAAGCTAGTTAGAATGTCTTCATCAAGTAATTTACTTATAAGTGTATGATGCAAGATGTGTGATGCATTGCCAGACCGAATGTTGTTGCATTAGCTATGTGCCTTTCGGTCACTTTCTTCAGAGTATCATTACCACTCTTATGATCCTTGTTCTATGCAAGAAAGAAAGAAAGGGGTGTTAGTGCCAATCTTGCCTCCTAACAATTATCCAATTTGCTTAAATAAATTCACTCTTGTATTTTAAGTACCCACAATTATCCTATGGACTATATTATCCTATCTCTAGGACTTAGCATGGTTTTCACAAAGTTTTCTTTATGTAAAACACTCACCCATATTAGTTCTTGAGTTCTTAATTGTAAGCCATTTCTGGTCATTTACAAATCTTACTTATTCTAAGTGATCAAGTTCAAAATAAGTTTGGAAAAAGTATCAAGCAAGAACTAAAGTACAAACATACATACATGCAACATACTTACTTAAAAGCTCATTAAATAATTAGAACATTCCAACTAAGAAAGGTTTAGCTAACAAGAGACATTGCAAGATATATATAAACTGAATAGACCATGTTTATATATATAGAAATCACAAAAGAGAAACAACAAGAGTAAAGTTACAAATGTTGAAAACCTTTGTATGAAATCTTCTTGCAATGCACTAGCATTACTCCTTAGCACTATACAAACACTATGAAAATGAGTTAAGGAGGATTTGTCACTTCCTTCCTCTTCCTCTAAAAATATAAAATCTAACTATGTATATTGAAATTTTGATCTAACTTATGGATTGTGATATATTTCTAAATGAAGATGTGAGGTCCTTTTATAGCTTTCAAGTGAGGTGCTTCCTTTCTTCATGTTGAAGTAATCTTGAGTGGATCATAGCTGTAGTTGCTTTTCAGAGGTTTATCCCATGTTGAAATCTTTGACTAATGACATAGGGCGGTTCCATGGTGATAGAACATGTGTCCCTATGTTGGTGACTCTTCAAAGCTATGCCTATAGCTATGTGTGAATGGTAGGCGCCTACTATACAAGGTGGGATGGCATCGAGAGAACCAGCAGAGGTCATCACTTGCAAGTGGATGCATATGAAACAGTCGCTTATTCACCAAGTAGTGTAGATTTGATGCGAGGATCGGTCAGGAGCATTGATGCGATTAGCATTGAGACCAGCACCAACAAAAACATCAAACATACCACAATATATCCAAAATGGCCTAATAATAACTATAACCATTCAAATCACTCAAGTTATCATATATCACATAAAATACTATATAAACTATTTATTATTACTTGAAAGAGAGCAAATACTAAGTTTAAACATATGAAATACTCTATATAAAATAGAGTTATCAATACCTCATCCCAAGTTTCCGGTTCTTCCTCAAGGCAACAGAGTTTTGTATGTAGGGTTGGAGTTTAACCAACACTTGATCTCCTATGTCATAAGAAATATCTATACACTCTTTTTGTCAGCCTGAGTTTTCATAGCTTGTTGAGCCCTCAATAAATTGTGTTTCAGCTGCTGTAAGGTCCAATCTCTGTCCAATAATTGTTGTTGCAGCATCGTAGTGTCATTAGTAGTTGGATTGTATCCAGTTAACATGGGAGGGTCCCTTCCATACATGGCCTTGAAGGGAGTCATTCCAATGCTAGTATGCAGGAAGAGTTATACCAAAATTTTGCAGAGTTCAGAATCTTAGACCAAGCCTTTGGATTATCAAAAGTATAGCATCTCAGATACATCTCTAAACTCTTGTTAACTGCTTCTGATTATCCATCCGTTTGAGGATGATAAGTTGAGCTCATTGCCAAAGTGGTACCCTGTAATTCAAATAGCTGCTTCCAAAATCTAGTGAAGACTCTATCTCTATCAGAGACAATGGATTTAGGCATACCATGCAATTTGACTACATTACTCATGAATGCTTCAGCTACTGATTTACTACTATAATCAGTCTTTAATGGCATGAAATGGGCATATTTTGTCAGTCTATCGATAACTCTATTTTATATAGAGTTATTTAGACTCTTAAAATTAAATTCTTGTATGTAGCTCAGTAGTTTTGTATAGTCAAATGTAGAAATGAAGAGTAAAACTAGCATCTCTTGCTTTGAAATGCATCATCATTAATTTCTATGACTTGTGGTATTTTTATGTGTTTGCTCAATTGCTGCAGCAATCATTGCTCCTGCAGTAGACCCAACAACCATTGAACCTGCAATGTATCCAGCAGTCATAGCACCGACAATATGGATATTTCAAGCAGAAACAGAAGCATTGCACATGCAATCAGTGCATCAGCAATAAACTTCACACTCAATGCTCTAGCACTCTGATGATGAAGTCAGAATGTCAAGTTGCAAGTGCAAGTTGCACAAGTGGCAAGATGCGGCGCCAAGTTCATGTTTCTAACCAACAATTTGGAACTTCACAAGTACACATGTCTTATGGTTATTGGACCTCCCTTCTTAGTTAGTGAGGCTTCGAATCAATCTTTTTGAAGCAAGTTGAAGATCCACTCGACCCCTACTTGGCGCAAAAGGCACTTCACTTCTTGGAGCCTATAAATACTCCTCATTCTCTTCATTCAAATCATCTCTCAAGTTTTTAGTCTACTTAGGAAATACTTTCATATAGTGGTAAGGAAAGAGAGAAAGTGACAACTTCTCTCTACTTTAGTTTATTTTCTTGTTGTTGTTCTGTCGATGAGAGGTTCATTGCCCCAACATTGTTAGGCAGAGTGTGCAAAGGAGTTGCAATTGTGTAATGTTCATCTTCTCTTTTCTCCTTTGTACTTTCGTTCTTATAAACATGATATCGCTTGTTTATATGAGTTTAACAATGTCAAGCATGAGCTAAATTACTCATGGTTGGGACGCTTTAACTATGTAATGGATCTTTGATAAGTTCTTATGTTACTTTTGATGTTCTGCAATTTAGTTCTTGTATTTTAATTCTTTCAAGGCTTGTTTTAAGGTTGATCACTTAGAATAAGTAGGATCATAAATACAAACATGGTTTATGGTTTGAACTCAAGAACTAATATGGATAAGTGTTTTAATAAAAGAAACTTTATTAACTCCAAGCTAAATCCTAGACATAGGCTAGCTTAGTCCATAGGGTGAAACTGTTGGAGCTTAAAATACAAGGGTGAACTAACTTAAGAGCTTAGACATAAGACTTGTAATGAAACCCTGAAGTTAAATTGCTGAAAAGCGTCATTTTAACAGCATGCATTGCAGGTGCAGTCATTTCAAGAGCAATGATTGCAGGAGCATCATAAGTAGCATAATGCTTTCAAAGTGAAATTACTTAGGAAAGTGCCTTCCAACCATCTCTCTCTACTGAAACACAACATATTTGTTATCTTTACTTCAATTACACATGGAAATTCATATCTTTCTCGGAGTCTCTCACTTCTAAAAACTACTCCTTTCGTTTTTGTTTATTAGCAAAAAACGGTCGAACACATATGTTAATAAAATGTAAAAACTTTATACAATCTTCCAATTTTGCCCCTATTTATTCTGCTGCCTTTAATTGAAAAGAGTGAAAATGCAATCATATTTTTCTGCCAACTTGCTTTCATATGCATATGCTACAGGCAGTTGGCTTACTGCCTTATGCATACTCTTCAGATGTTGATTTGAACTCTCCTTATAATCATATATATATATATATATATATAGTAATCTGATACTCCCTCCGTCCCAAATTGTTTGTTATTTTAGCAAAACTAATTTGTCCCAAATTGATTGTTGTTTTAGATTTCCAATGAAACTTTTAAGGTTCTTTTACACTTATACCCCTATTAATTATGACAACTTTTTATCAACAATAAAAGATTCACATTTATCAAGATAGAGAAATAAATGGTTAAATTGTAAATTACACAACATTTTTTAAAGAATCTAGACTCCCAATCATTTTTCTTAAAGAATGTGCCAAAACCTTAAACTGCAAACAAAGTGGGACGGAGGGAGTACATGATGAAGGTAGAATTTTTTAACTATTGAATACAGCATGCCTTTAGATGTTGATTTGAACTCTCCTTATAATGATTTTGAAAATAGAGCACCTTCCATTGATTTAAATTATCCTTCTTCAAACATGTTTGGTTTGCTTCCTATTGATTTAGACATGTCACAAAATAAAGAAAATGCTTCAAATAATGAGTATCATAGTGACCAAGATGTACACAGCAACATGGATAACATTTCTTTGGAAGAAGTTTTTGAAGCCTAACATTGGACAGACGAAGGCAGCAACAGCTATGATGAAGATTGTGGAAGACAAGAGAAAATAAAAATAAAAATAAAAATATTGTCAAAAAAATAAAAATAAAAATAAAAATAAAAATAAAAATAAAAATAACCTACGGGATGAGAAAGACAAAGCAAACCAAAGGTGATTTTTCATTTTGAGACTACCTTTTCCCTTTTTAAAAGCAAGCTACGACAATCATACGAAAAAAGTGACTTTTCATTTTTTATGAAAAAAAATGCATAGAAGAAAGGAAAGATATTAGAATCTTAAAAAGTGGTTTTTATTGGTAAGAGTAAAAGTAGAGTTGTAAATAAAGGTAAATTTAGTATATTGAGTGAAAAAACTTTGACTTACTTATTTTTAATAACAAGAAAAAGTAGTTATATTTGCTTATATTTGAAAACGGATGGAGTAGCTAAGAAAACATGAAAATTCATGTCACTTCTAAAAACTACTCCCTCGGTTTTTGTTTATTAGCATAAAAAGGCCCGGAACATAATTTAATAAAAGGTAAAACCTTGATACAATCTTCCAATTTTGCTCTTATTTATGTTGTTGCCTTTTTTTTTTAAGAGTGTGAAAATGCAATCATATTTTTTCTGCCAACTTTCTTTCATACGCATATGCTACAAGCAGCTGGCTTCCTGCCTTATGCATACTCGTTCAGTGATTGAACAGTGAGTGAGTTTGCTAATGTGCTGCATCATGCATACTAGCAATGAGTGGAACAACGGTTTGTCTTCTTCTACCTTCTTCCAACCATAACATCACTGCAACTTTTTTTACTAAATTAACTTCTTTAAAATTAGATTAGCGCCAAATGATTACCAAACACAAATCTAAAAGTTAAAGTTAGCGCTAAAGTTTCATGGCACCTCTCTCTCTCTCTCTCTCTCTCTCTCTCTCTCTCTCTCTCTCTCTCTCTCTCTCTCTCTCTCTCTCTCTCTCTCTCTCTCTCTCTCTCTCTCTCTCTCTCTCTCTCTCTCTCTCTCTCTCTCTCTCTCTCTCTCTCTCTCTCTCTCTCTCTCTCTCTCTCTCTCTCTCTCTCTCTCTCTCTTGCGATGCACGAGAATCCGTTTTTGTGTTAATGTAAATTTAAATAATTGTGAAAAAACTAATATAGTTAGTAAATAAAAGAAGTCAAAAAAATGTATAAATTTGCCTAATGCCAAAAACATTAAAACTAACTCCATTTGCCTAAGAGTGAATCTATAAATTTATGAAAGTTCTAAAGATGGACTATGAAGAGTGGTATATATGGCATTGCTTTAATGGATGTTGATCAGGGATTCAATATTTGCAATAAAAACCAACATGTCAAGCATCAAAGTTTGGAACGATCAACATAAATATTACTAATCCCGTAAAAAAAGTCTTACTAATTGTTTTCAAAATTGCTAAAAAATGCAACTAAATGAATCAATATCAATGATTTTGGGTTTCATCAAAAGTCACTTATAAACAAACATGAAAAGACCATTTAATTAATGTTCACAAAGGATTGCTTTGAAAAGACACCAACACGACAATAGCAAACTTACCTCTGGGAAAAATCTATCCCTTAATTGAATCAGATTCCACTTCAAATTTCTTCCCAGATTTTCTTTACGCAAGTGAATATGAGTTTTTCTATAATTGGCGTTCTACGTACTAACCAAGTTGACAACTTAACTTTAATATACTTCAAGAATCAAAACTAACAGACACTTGAAATGAAAAAGTTGAAATGAAGAAAAAATGAATTGCCATAACAGACACGTGATTTTTTTTGACAGAACAGTTACCACTTGATAATTGTTGTAGTAATTGTCATAATAGATATAATAACCAAACTTCACCACCATAACCAAGTTCAAAAAAAATGTCCAACTCTTTGGAACAAAACACTTGCCATATTTGAATATTTATATTTATGATAAACAAATAGAAGATCTAGAATAACATCAAAAGAGAGTGTACGTACATGACTACAATGGTGAACAAAAGTAAGATAACTTACCTTTGTTTCCATCTTACAGTGCCATTGTAGTTCTGGCATTCTCAATAACACCATTTGCAATCTCAGACCTCTAAAATAAAATAAAAATGACACAATTGAAAGACTAATTTTTTTTTTTTTGCCTAAATTACCATTGTGAAGCAGCAAGTAACTTTGAAAAAATAAAATATTATATATTAACCATGAAATAACATACATACATTTGTCTTAATCCTCTATGGTTAATTAGAATATGTAAAAAAAATCATAAAAAAACAAAGAGTAAATAATTAACCCATTACTCAGAAACATTGAGAGAAACTATACCAATCATAAAATGTATGAAATGATTAAATACTCTTAGAAGCCTTGAAACTTGAAAGCAAGAATAAGCTAGTACCTCACAATTATGTATACCTTTTGCAAAGCTTAAGTGACAAATGATTTTGAATCTTGACATGTACAACTTCACAAAAAACAAAGACTCAAACAAATGAATGTGCAAGGAGGTATTAGAGCTTCATGGTGAAAATGCTTAACTACATCTATGAAAATTTAAAGAAAAATTTTCATTGTGAAAATGTAAATAAAAGTGTTTGAAGATTAAAGGAATAAGAAATGCATTAATAATGTGTAATGAATGAGTCAGCAGCTGAGTTGGCAAGGCCACGTAAGAGCACACGAGAAAAGAGAGTGAGCACTCGACTTCGTGATTTCGTGGGAGCATAAAGGGAACAGAATCACACGCACTTTGATTTTATGGATGATTTAGTAGAACCTTCTTTTCTCTCTCTATAACTGTATTCTCTCTCCTCTCATCTGTAAGGAATTTGCTTCTGCATATTCCATTCCCATTCTACTGTTACATTGAGCTTGTATCGTGATTTCTTATTACTACTTGAAATTGAAATCACCATTTATCCATCGTATCTGATTGTGTTAAATTGTAGTTAGCAACTGTTAGTTTGCTTACATTGGTGCTTTCATTCGGTGAACCATGGCTGATGGAACGAGAATTAAAGAGTTGAGCATGGAAGTCAAACGTATTGCTGAGAAAGCAATTGGAGAAGAATCATGCCGGGCGCATTCGCATCAAAACGCTCGGGAAGTGGCGAGCGGAGCAAGATTTGAGAAAGTGGAAGTTGCGAATGCAACGAGATTTGAGAAAGTAGAACAAGCAATTGCAGCCCAGAACGATATTCTCCAGGAAATCCTTGCTACGCAATGAACGAGAAGAAACCGAAGGAGCATCTTCAAGTATTGTGATCGACGATATAGCGGGAAGTTAAAGTCTCCTGTAGGAAGCAAGTTCACCCATCAAGCTCCACCTCGTACGCCATTTCAAGTAAGATCGGTTAAACTTGATTTTCCTAGATTTGATGGAAAAAATGTGTTTAGTTGGATCTTGAAGGCACAACAATTTTTTGATTACTACAACACACCGGATGTAGAGAGACTCACAATTGCTGCTGTTAATTTAGATCAGGAGATTGTACCTTGGTACCAAATGATGACTAGAGTTAATCCGTTTCAATCATGGTCACAATTCACTAGAGCTCTTGAATTAGATTTTGGACCATCCCCGTATGAATGTCCTAGAGCAAATCTGTTTAAACTGCAGCAAAATGGTTCTGTATCTGAGTATTATTTAGAATTCACTGCTTTGGCTAACGGATATGAGGGTCTAACCCATGAAGCCTTGCTTGATTGTTTTATTAGTGAATTACAAGAGGAGATTAAGAGAGATGTTAAGTCTCTTACACCAAATACTATGCTAAAAGCTGTCTCACTAGCCAAACTATTCGAAGAAAAATACTCAAACCAAACAAAACAGAAACCAAACAATTACTCACACAAACCTTACTCAAATACTAGCTACCAAAGACCTGCCAACACTCCACCAAAAACAGATATAAGTCAGAGCCAAAATAAGCCTACCTTACCACCCTTGCTACCTACACCAAGTAGTAAGCCATTAAACACAAACCAGAGAAATATAGCTGTTAAAAATATATCACCAGCAGAAATGCAATTACGCAAAGACAAAGGATTATGTTACTTCTGTGATGAAAAATGGTCCTATGCTCACAAATGTCCAAATAAGCAACTGATGCTGATACAATGTGATGAAGAAGTGGAGGAAAATGACAAGGAGACAGCTACTGAGCAAGAGAACAAGAGTGATAATGGGATCCCTGGTGGCCATCATTTGTCTCTCAATGCCATGAATGGGGGAAATGGTGTGGGAACAATCAGATTCACTGGTTATATTGGGCAGATTCCTATTCAAATACTAGTGGATGGTGGAAGTTCTGAAAATTTCTTTCAACCAAGAATTGCAAAATGTTTGAAACTGCCTGTAATGGTTAAGCCAAATTTTAAAGTATTGATTGGGAATGGTGAAACAATGCAAACTGAGGGTTGGATTGATGCCTTGAAAGTAATGGTGCAGCAACAAGAACTTGTAGTGCCCGTGTACCTTCTGCCAGTAGCTGGAGCAGATTTAATTTTGGGATCTTCGTGGCTAGCTACACTTGGCCCTCACGTGGCAGATTATGCAGCAGCCATACTGAAATTTTTTCATCAAGGAAAATTCATTACATTGCAAGGGGACAAGGACATGAAACCGACTCAGGCACATTTTCATCAGTTGAGAAGGTTGAGTAATACTGATGCAATTGGGGAATGCTTCACTGTGCAACCAGTTCCTAAAGAGTGTGCAGAAGATGAGTTATTAGATTTGCCTGACAATATAGATCCTGAACTGGCTCTATTATTGCATACATACAGGACTGTATTCAAGACACCTACTGGATTACCTCCTCAAAGATAGCATAATCATGCTATTTCTTTGCAACCAGATGCAAAACCAGTGAAGGTACGTCCTTATAGATATCCACGCAGCCAGAAAGAACAAATTGAAATCATGGTTAGAGAGATGCTGGAGCAGGGCATAATTCAGAATAGTACAAGCCCTTTCTCATCCCCTATAGTGCTAGTGAAGAAGAAAGATGGTAAGTGGAGGTTCTGTACAGAGTATAGAGCACTCAATGCTATTACAGTTAAGGATAGCTTTCCAATGCCAACAGTAGACGAATTGCTTGATGAATTATTTGGAGCAAAAATTTTCTCTAAGCTGGATTTGAGATCTGGATACCACCAGATACTGCTACAACCAGAAGACAGACACAAGTCAGCTTTTAGAACACACCATGGACACTATGAATGGCTTGTTATGCCATTTGGACTAACCAATGCACCAACCACATTCCAAAGCCTGATGAATGATGTGTTTCAACATGAACTCAGGAAATTTGTATTGGTTTTCTTTGATGATATTTTGATATACAGTGACTCTTGGGCATCTCATTTAATTCATTTGGAAGTTGTATTACAGACATTACAGAAACAACAACTGTTTGCTAGGCTATCCAAGTGTGCTTTTGGATTGCAACAGGTTGAATATCTGGGTCATCAAGTATCTGGTGATGGTGTTGCAATGGAGGAGACCAAGTTACAAGCTGTGAAACAGTGGCCTAGACCTAAGAATGTCAAAGAACTGAGAGGGTTTCTAGGGTTGACAGGATATTACAGAAGGTTTATTAAGGGATATGCTGGAATTGTTGGTCCTTTAACTGATTTACTAAAGAAAGAAGCTTTTGCTTGGACAGAGTTAGCTCAAGAATCTTTTGAGAAACTCAAGGAAGCCATGACTTCAGCTCCTGTACTTGGATTACTAAATTTCTCTGAGCCTTTCACAATAGAAACAGATGCTTCTGGAGTAGCAGTGGGTGCGGTGTTAAGTCAGAAGGGTCACCCAATAGCATATTTCTCAAAGAAAATGGTCCCTAGAATGCAGAGACAATCTGCATATACAAGAGAACTATTTGCCATCACTGAGGCAATAGCAAAGTTCAGACATTACCTGCTGGGACACAAATTTGTGATTAAACTGACCAGAAGAGCTTGAGAAGCTTGTTAGACCAGTCTCTTCAAACTCCTGAACAACAAGCTTGGTTGCATAAATTCATTGGCTATGATTTTAGCATTGAGTACAAACCGGGGAAAGAGAACATACCTGCAGACGCATTGTCAAGAGTATTAATGATGACATGGTCTGAACCTCAGCATACATTGCTTGATAGAGTAAAGGTGGCACTCCTTGAGGACAGTGAGTTACAGGAGATTATGAAATGCTGCAAGAGTATAATGCAGGGAAATATCAAGAGTATAATGTCAAAGATGAATTGTTATTGTACCAGGGGAAAATAGTGGTGCCACAGAACTCTGTGTTAATGCAGGACATTTTGAGAGAATACCACAGCTCTCCTATTGGTGGTCATGCAGGCATAGCTCACTCGATTGCTAGGATTTCTGCTCAATTTCATTGGAAATCTCTGAGAAAAGATGTGACAGAGTTCATTCAAAAATGCTTGATTTGCCAACAAGCTAAGACACTCAATACACCACCAGCTGGGTTATTACAACCTTTACCAATTCCTGAGAGAATATGGGAAGATATAGCGATGGACTTCATCACAGGTTTGCCAAATTCTCATGGTTTTACTGTGATTATGGTGGTGATCGATAGGCTTTCAAAGTATGCTCACTTTATTCCAATGAAAGGTGATTATACTAGTAAGTCTGTTGCTGAGATATTCATGAGCCAGATAGTGAAATTACATGGCATGCCTAAGTCCATAGTTTCCGATAGAGATAAAGTCTTCACCAGTGCTTTTTGGCAACAACTCTTCAAATTACAAGGCACTACTTTAGCAATGACCTCAGCATATCATCCTCGATCGGATGGGCAACCGAGAATTTGAACAAAAGTTTAGAATTATACTTGAGATGTTTCACGTTTGAAAATCCCAAGAGCTGGTTTAAAGTATTAGCATGGGCTGAGTATTGGTACAATTCTTCCTTTCACACAAGCTTGGGCATGACACCTTTCAGAGTGGTGTATGGTAGGGATCCACCTCAAATACTTCGACCAGCTAGCACTAATGGTGATAGTTCTGAAGTGCTGGCACAGATAGCAGAGAGAGATGTGTTGCTGCAACAACTCAAAGTTAATTTACTGAAAGCACAAGACATAATGAAGACACGAGCGCATAAGAAAAGAATTGATGTTCAAAGATCGTTGGTGACTTAGTCTTTGGTTAAGTTGCAACCCTACAGGCAGCATTCTGTGGTATTGAGAAAGAATCACAAGCTAGGCATGCGTTATTTTGGCCCGTTTGAGATTGTGGCAAAAGTGGGAGCTGTGGCTTATAAGCTGAAACTGCCTGATAGTGCCAAAATACACGATGTGTTCCATGTGTCTCAATTGAAGAGTTTCAAGGGAGACAACTGCAGTGCTGCTATATCTCGCCTCTGCGCCACTTACTACCACCGAGATGGGTCCAATTCTGGTGCCAAAGGAAGTGTTGCAGATACGTAATGTCCTGATAGATGGGCAGGAAACACAGCAAGTGCAGATTTTGTGGGATGATAATGACATAGCAGCTGCAACATGGGAAAATGTAGATGAGTTTAAAGTCAATTACCCAGATTTTAATCTTGCGGACAAGATTCAATTGAAAGAGGGAGGCATTGTAATGAATGAGTCAAGAATGAGTTGGCAAGGCCACGTAAGAGAGCACACGAAAAAGAGAGTGAGCACTCGACTTCGTGATTTCGTGGGAGCATAAAGGGAACAGAATCACACGCACTTTGATTTTATGGATGATTTAGTAGAACCTTCTTTTCTCTCTCTATAACTGTATTCTCTCTCCTCTCATCTGTAAGGAATTTGCTTCTGCATATTCCATTCCCATTCTACTGTTACATTGAGCTTGTATCGTGATTTCTTATTACTACTTGAAATTGAAATCACCATTTATCCATCGTATCTGATTGTGTTAAATTGTAGTTAGCAACTGTTAGTTTGCTTACATAATGCATAAGGATGATTAATTCGTGGCATTACTGAACAAAAAGAAAAAATGAGACATATAGTAGGCCAACCTTAAATTAAGATAATCGAATATGAAAATGGAAGTACCTTGTTGGTGAGGTCGACATGGAGGCGGTTAGAGACAAAATTGAGGTCGACATCAAGAAGGAGAATAGGCATGAGAATTGAAGTTTCTACTCAATGAATATATTCGAAGCATAAATATAGTGCAGAAATGCTTAATTTTCTTTCTTGTTCTGCATTCTTGAGCTATATTTTTACAACCATAAGAAAGAAGTAAAGCATAAAAATATGTGCTAAAAATTAATTTTATCATAGAAATTCGAGATATCAATAAGAGTATAGTAATTCTAGGGGATATTACAAATACAAAAATAAAGGCAAAAGAGAGAAATGAGGAAATCAAAGATGTTTCAGGCTCATTCTCACGAAAAACGACATCTTCTTCCATATGCCCTTCTCTCGGGTGGTGGCTATCTAGCTACATGACCTTCTCTCTGCATTACTCCCTTCTTTAGGTCCTTGAACTTTTCTCACTACGCAAATGTCTCTTCTTCAATATCTCACCCCTTTTGCAAGATTGAATGATGTCAGTTACTATTATGAATGGCCAACTACCTCTCATCTAAATCTTGTATTACCCATTGACAAAGAAAAGATAAGTATCATAAACAACAATAAGAATAAAAAAAGGAAAGAAATAAGAAACTAAGAAAGAGAGGGAGACTGAGAGAAAAATATCGAAGAAACTAAGTTCAAGAGTTATTACCGCCCCACCCCTGAACCGGACCGCTCACTCACCAGATATTCTTCTTGCAAGTCCTCCGGTTCCCGCAGGTCGAGAAGCCGATCGTGGGATTCATACGATGAGTTAGACGACTATCGTGTTGGTGAAATCAGGGATGTCTCCCGGCGGCCGAAGAATCATGACCCCGAGCGACGCAGGGGGCAATCGTCCCAAATGCCACCTTTATATGGTCAACCGGTCGGCGGTGGGTTCTACAGAATGCCGGCCAATGAGGCATACCTCAGTACGCAACCTTTTGGGCCGAATGAAATCCTGACCGGCCATGGACCGTTTACAAGGGAAATCCGGCGTTATCGCATTCCAAAGGACCTAAGGAAGCCGCCCAACTTGAAAAAGTTTGATGGTCGCAGAGACCCAGACAAGCACATCAGGTACTTCAACAACTACTATAGTTACAGAGAGCTGGGGCCGACGATGAAGTGCCGGCTTTTCCCTCGCTCGACGGCCGTGCGTTGGAATGGTGGGAGTCCCTACAACCCAACACCATCTCCTCTTAGGAAGGCTTGATAGGGATATTCTTGGCCAATTACACGACCAATCGCTGCCAATACCGGTACGAGGAACACTTGGACACGATCGTTCAAGGCGACACTGAGTCATTAAGGCAGTATATCGACCGGTTCAATGTTGAGGCCGAGACAGTTTGCGACCTATCAGGCAAAGACAAGCTGAAGTACCTCAAACATGGCATTGGACCGGACCACATGTTTGCAAAAGAGTTTGGCCTAAGTCGGTACATGGACCTAACCATGTTCCTTTGAAGGGCCAACGACCATATGGCCTATGAAGAAACACTGCTTGCTAGAAAGGACGCCCACGCGTGGCCCATAGAAGAACAGGATAGGTCGCTTAAAGGACAAGAAAATCCTCGTGATAACGGGGCGGATTATTGACATATGAATAAATATCAGGCGGGAGCTCTTTTTCCCCACTGGGGTTTTTTACTGAGGCCCGACCTTTGAAATTCGTAATTTGTAATTTATTTTGCATGCAAAAATGTATGATCGGTCGCTCGCCATGCAAGTAGTAGCAGAGCGGCCGTGAGGCCACCGATCGGCCTACAACGAGTGTCATCAAATGGCCCAAACAAACGTAAGCCAACAAAGTGGTTCAATACGAGCGTAAGCCGTCGAACGCCTACAACGAGCATGGGTCACGGAGCGACCTACAACGAGGATGGGCCATCGAAAGGCCCACAACAAATGTAGACCAACGAATGACCTACAGCGAGGGTAGGACGTCGAACAACCTACAACGAATGAAGCCGCGGAACGGCCTGCTACAAACATCGACGATAAGCGTGGCCGCTACGACAGCGACCACATTCCAACATGTGTCAGCGACCACATTCCAACGTGAGTGGCAGCGACCACATTCCAACATGTGGCAGCGACCACATTCCAACATGTGGCAGCGACCACATGCCAACGGGAGTGGCAGCGACCACATCCCAACAGGAGTGGCAGCGACCACACCCCAACGGTTTACGACTGATCGCCCTCTTTAGGTCGGCCACACGAGGCTAGACAGGGGGGCAACGAATCAAGCCTCGAATAGGCTGCGCTAGGTCGCTCCCGGTAGGTCGGCCGCTCTTCGCATGCCATCACTACTTAGCATGACGAAGAGATGAACAGGCATGCCTTGAAAACCTTAAACGTCATCTTGGGAAACGGGAAGTCACATCGTTAAATCACCTGTCTCCTCAGTAGTTAGGGGACCGATATTTTGAAAATGGTCGGATGGCCGCGCAGGGGGCAGCGACCTCAAGACAGAGCTCGGTCCCATGCGACCCAATATCTGGCCCGCGAGCCAGATCGCAGCTTTGTGTGTCAGCGCCCACACCTGACGGAGAAAACATCGGTCGAAATGCATAATTCGATCGCACGTTGTATCAATCTAGGGCAACGAGTCAAGCCTTAGCCCGCTCACAAGCGACCCAGGCTTGGGGGGCAACTGTTCCGGAGTGGGCTCGAAGCCCACTATTGCTTAGAAGGCCCAATATGGCCCAATACTGTTGCTATATATAAAGGGGGCACAAATTCTGAGAATCAGGTACGTCATTCTCACTTGTGGTCATGTTCGCTATTCACTGCTGACTAGAGCGTCAGAGTGTCTTTGCAGGTACCACCCGCGTGCGGCCAAGATTCAAGGACCTCGGTACAACCAACGACCGAGCGGAAAGACTACATCAGCACTACACCTCTATTGGTCAGGTACGGTCGCATCACAAATGTAGGGATAAGATCCGATCAAAAGAGCTCCTAAAATCAGGTATGCCTCCAGAGAAAATACAACTGTTCCTTAAGTCCCAAATGACCCAGAGAATAGTATGCCATATGAGCATCAGGCCATGCCTACATCTAGTAGGACCTCCAATATGAGAAAACTGAAGGAACAAGGATGGAATGTCTTGCTACATCACAAAATCAAAACTCATCCAACTGACATTAGCATACCACATCGTAGAAGCGAATCTGCATCTAAAAAAACGAATGAAAATATGACTCCTGAAAATCCCCACACATAATGCAAAAGGTTGTGGCAATATTCAAGATCACCCCTCTTCTAGACAGGTTAGTCCGAGTAGGCACTCTATCCAAGAGTACCTGCCAAGAGAAGGCAACAACCTTGGAAGGAGAAAAAATCTTCCAAATCATGTTTAGAGTCCTAAGCCTTGATCGGAGAGCCTCAAACCTGCAAAAGACGGCTCAGAGAGGAGACGATAAGCAAATGATACCGAATACAGAGAAGAACCATGACCTGACCGAACCCAAGAATCTGGCACTGCTGATAAAGAAATAGATCCTAGCAATAAAAGGAGCTCTCCTTTAAGATCCTCCTCCCAAGCAAACAACTGGCGCCTCCAAGGAATCACCCAGCTCCAGACCCCCTGACGACCCAAGAACCGCAAGAACTAACTAAGTCCTTAGGATCAGTGGCCACTAAGAAGAGCCTAGGGTATCTAGCCCTAAGCGAAGAACCCCCCACCTAGACATCGTCCCAAAAGAGGAAGAATTATGATCACCCGCTCTCATCCTAATATTATCCGAGAACCAGTCTCACCGCTCCGCCCCCAACTGCCAATACCACAAAGATCCTTCCATTAAACCGATGTCGAGGAATGAGTGGGCGGGTGCTCAAAATAGGTCGAAGACCCAATATGTTGGACATAATTAGACACAAAGGCTTGCCTCCACAAGGCATCTCCGCCCATAAGAAGCCCTCACCGCCACTTACTAGCAGACAAACATTAACAACCTGAAGATCCTTCACACTGAGGCCTCTAACACTTTTAGGTTTACAAATATCTAACCACTTAACCCAAGGTATTTTCTTCACCCCTACGTTCCCCCAAAGGGAGTCCTTTTAGAGCGAAACTACCTCCTTCCACACCCTCACAGACATCTTCATATAGGAGAGGTAGAAGATTGGAATACTAATCAAGACAGAGTTGACCAAGACTAATCTCCCGCCAAGACTAATAGACCTACTTTGCCAGCTTTGAAGTCTACCTATGATAATTGAATCACGTGGTCACAAGTAGAAGCTCTACAAGGATTTTCTCCGCCGAAAGTCCAAGATACTTGAAAGGAAGAGAGCCTCTCTTGCAGTTGAGGAATCTGGCGCCCATATCCATAAAATCATCTGACGCAATAACACTGATCGACTACTCTTTGCAAAGTTCACTCTCAGACCCGATGCGAGCTCCAAGGTCCGCAGAACAGCCTTCATAGCCCACAAATTGCTAAATGAGGCCTCACACATTAAAAGGGTGTCATCCACATACTGCAAATGAGAAACAGATAACCCCAAGTTTCTGAGAGGCAGACCAATAAAGAGATGGCTTAGTGAGTGCCTTAGTGACAAGAAGTGTGATTGCTTGCCACTCTAATGTTGTAGGTTTGAATCCCACCTGCCATTTGTGGATTTTATTTTCAATAATAACAGGCTGCCATGTGAAGGTCACACTACGCTAGATTTGTCAAAAAAGAGCGCCCCTATAAGCAGCGCTTTGAGTAAAAATGCCACGGATGGCCAAAACAGCTAACCTATACCCAACGTTTTTTAAAAAAATGCTGCCCATCGCCTTTAAACGCACTAGTCATACCCAGCACTTTTTAAAAAACGCTGGGTATGGGTCACACGTTCTCCCAATACCCAGCGCTTTTTAAAAAACGCTGGGTATTGGATCACACGTTCTCCCAATACCCAGCGTTTTTAAAAAACGCTGAGTTTCTTTTTCTCTCTCACGGACCCAAGCGTCGCTACTTCTCTTCTATCTTCTCTCACTGCTTCTCTTCTATCTTCTCTCACTGCTTCTCTTCTATACCTAAGCGTCGCTTCTTCTCTTCTATACCCAGCGTCTTCCCCCTCATACAACGCTGAGTTTCTTTCAACTTTCAATCTATCGATCTATCAAATACACCAAACAACGCACCGCACATATTCACGAAAAGCAAAGAGAAAGAAAAGAACATAAACTCCTCCGTAGAAGCGTTTCCAAGAAGCAGAGTGATCTGTAGAATCCATTACGCCGAAGATGGAAATTTCGACTCCTAGCTATTCGAAGCATCTGTCTATTACATCGGGTTCTAGGGTTTTGAAAAGCCCTCTCTCCGATGAACAGATCTGAAGCGTCTCAAAGACGCCGGCTTTGATGAGAATCCATTAAACATAAAGATAAGGCTGCGCTTGTAGCTTATATCGCTAAGCTTGAAGTCGAGGTTCGTTTCTTTTTCATGTAATCTGTGAGACTTGAATTGGGGAAATAGTTAATTTGAAGATTCACCGCAATCAAGCTTCTTGATTGCGCTTTTTGACATTGTTTGTTTGTGGTTGGATGATTTAATTTATTGTTATTCATTAATAATAATATTATTTTGTCGCTTCATATGGTATTTTGTTGATTCTAATGTGGATACTGAATTTCATTGTAGTGGAAAACAATTTGTTATCACTTATACCAGTCCTTTTCCCCCATCAATTTATTTGTATTTTCAATTGAATACTCTTTAAAAGATTTATGGGGTATTCCATTTTTATGAGATATAGTATGATCATTCCTGTTATTGGTGTCAACAATATTTACTTCTCCTTTCTTGTTTTCACATTGTATCTGAACTGTATATTTTATGTAGATATATGATCACCAGCACCATATGGGTCTTCTCATATTGGAGAGAAAGGAATTGGCTTCCAAGTATGAGCAAGTTAAGACCTCGGCTGCTTATAAAATAATTAATGCCTGAATTTATGTGATCTTGAACAAGTAGGTACAGATTAAGCTCTTATAAAATAATTAATGCCTGAATTTATGTGATCTTGACCAAGTAGGTAGTAGGTACAGATTAGGCTATGTGCCTCAACATTGTGCTGCTTTGAGATTCTTGTCATGGACAATACTAAGCAATTGTTGCACATAAATCTTATATTTATTGATGAAGTTGTAAAAAACCCCGGGAGTCAAATTTTGATTTAAGCGTTGGATTCCATGGCTGAATGCTTCTTGTACTTAATATAATTACTTGCTTATTGATATCATTACAGTTTACAAGATTATGCACGATGAAAGTTTAGCGTACCTCATTTTTTAATATAATTACTCTCTTTAGCAATGAGCAGCACATCAACTGAAATGTGATCAAGCTCTGTAGTTATTTTAAGTTCCATGCATCATGTGTGATCTTAATCCACTAGCAATGACATAAAATTATAATAGCTTGATATTTTCTCAGCAAGTATGTTGATCTCTCACACTTTTGCCCCCTCTCTCACAGTTGTGATGAAAAAGATAAGGAGACGACTCTTGAGAGGCAATCCCTTTCTGAAAGGCAAAAAGTTTTGCAGCAAGAGCAGGAAAGGTTACTTCAATCACAAGCTTTGCTCAACCAGAGAGAGGACCACCTTCTTAGTAGATCTAAGGAGCTGAATCGTCTTCAAAAAGAGTTGGAGGACACAAAAGGGAAAATTGAAAAAGAACATGAAGCCCTTCAAGATGAGAAAACCAGTCTAAAACTACGGGAGGCCGCCCTAGTCCAACAAGAAGAGGTTCGTATATTAAAATTTGGGTCCCGACTCCAGATGGAACTAAAATTTAGTCGTATTTACTATCTCTGTCTTGTTCACTTGTGGATGTGTTGTGTGAAAACAGGCACTCACTAAATGGAAAACTGAGCTAAACAAGAAAGAGCAAGAGTTGCTTGAATTCGAAGTAAAACTTCCTAATAGAGAATCTGTATGTTCTATTCCCATAGAAAAGACAAGGGTAATCCTGCTGAGCAGCCACATGAACAAGGTATAAAAAGTTAGCATGTATGTATATATAATATGCTTTGAAATTTGCATTATGGAAGTTGAAATTGACTATCTATTTGTAGCAATTGAGGGTTGATTGCTTAATTCAGAGATTGAATTTTCTGAAAATTCAGTGTTTTCTCTTTCTGTTAAATCCCATAGATTAGAGACAATTTTGTATAAAATTCTTGGAGGAACATATGGATTGAAAGCTTAATTAATCTTGGTTAATGAGCTTTGTAAATTGATTTTTGTATTTTTTTTCAACTAGTTTTATGTTGAAACTAAGTTTTAGGATATGTTATGACTTCATTTAATAATATAAGCATAGGTGCAGTTCTTTACTTTTTCAATTCTAAATCAATCTCATACAGTCAAAAAGTCAAACCATGGCCACACGTTCTAGTTAAATTTCAAAATTGCAACACCAGGATCTATCTGTTGCTGTGAATAATTAATTGCAACTCAACCCTGAGGTCAACATGCAGAGTTAAATTTGTTGCATCTTGTGAGGCATCATTGACTTGGACATTTTTGTCCTAAAACTGCTACACATTTTTGATCCTTTTCAAATGTTTACTGGCATCATTAACTTTGCATTCTGTGATGACTTTGTTTTAAGCTTTATGTGTTGGTGATTGACAGTAAAGGAAACTAAAAGCTTTAGCTATAACTCATTGAGATCTGCTACAAGAGATTTTCACCCTTCAATGTAAAATTGGTGGTGGAGGTAGCAGTTCCACATGATTCCTACAAAGAAGAGGTGATATGGAGATAGCAGTTCCACATGATTTGAGAGCACAAACTCCTTGATGCACTTGGCATGCTCCACATAGCTGACGGCCATTATCAATCAAAGAGTAGAGATGTGAGTTTCTTTCTTGTTTCATATCTCTTCCTCCCCTATGCTTTCCTTTCCTTTTTCACTAAATAAAAAGACTTTCATAAGTAAACAATAGATATTTGAATGTCAGGGGTGCGAGCATCGGTGCACGAGTGGGATAAACATCCAAAATGGAAAGAGATAGGGAGAACGCAACGATGGAGCTGCTTGAAAAACTCATTGGAAGCAAGGTAGTTGGAGCAATCGTTCAAAGAATGCAAAAATATCAGATTTCAGTAGCCACTTAATTCCCATTGCAAATCTTAATACTCAGTTTCAAGTGGGAATTTCCTATGTTATTTGTCCCTTTGGATGTATGATTTAATTTTTGGATGTATGATTTAATTTTGGATGTATGATTTAATTTTTTGGATGTATTTTGGATGTATGATTTAATTTTTTTATGATGTATGATTTAATTCAGGTTTAAATACAACAAATTCATAGATATCACTATTAAAAAATATTTTGGATGTATGATTTAATTTTTTTTGTTGCAAATATAAAAAGGAAAATACACAAAAACTGAAAAAAATTAAAAAAAAAATTAAAGAATGGGCAGCGCTTTTAAGGAAGTGCTGCCTATAGGGGACAAGTTTGGGCAATGGGCAGCGCTTTTTAGGAAGCACCGCCTATCTAAGGACGTGTTTGGGCAATGGGCGCGCTTTTTAGGAAGCGCCGCTATTTGAGACGCGTGTTTGGGCAATGGGCGCGCTTTTTAGGAAGCGCCGCCTATCCGAGGACGTGTTTGGGCAATGGGCAGCGCTTTTTAGGAAGCGCTGCCTATTTGAGGACGTGTTTGGGCAATGGGTGGCGTTTTTAGGAAGCGCGCCCATTGTTGGAGTGGAATACCCAATACCACGCGCTCAAAGCGTCGCCAAAAGCGCTGCCCATGAATAAAAAAAAGCGCTGCCTATATACTAATTCTGTTGTAGTGTCATCTATTGGTCCATGACATAGGGGTGGTGACATGGCATGTCAGTTCCACGTGGCACTATTGACGTTGGGGTGGTGACATGACATCAGTTACATGTGGTAAAGCCATCCAATAATAGCATGACACGTGGTGTCGTCATGCTGATGTCACATCTGTTTGCCACATGATCACTTTTTTACGGAAAGTTAACAGAGGGACCAAACATGTTGCGTTTGGTTTTTGCAGGGTATATATACTAAAACCTTTTTTTGCATTGACGAAACTAGATCAACGTGATATTTGAAAGGACTAAACATATATCACTACAAGAAAATCGCTGATTTGCCACGGACATTTCCGTCGCAAATGTACAAATTTCCGTGGCAAAACAACATTTGCCACGGATTTTCCACGGACAAAAATTGGTGACAAAAACGCTCGTCGCAAATCGTTTGCCACGGACTTTTCCGTGGCAAATTTTTCCGTCGCTAATCCGTGGCAAATATCCGTGGCAAAGTCGTCGCGAATTTCATCGCAAATCCGTGGCAAATCCGTCGCAAAAATAAAAAAAAATTTTAAAAAAATTTTAAATCTTCAGAATTAAAATAAATGTTGGATAACTCATTATGATGTTAACTCCACCCATTTTTTTCAAACTTCTCCCAAAATATAGTTATTGGGGAACAAGACATAAAATTTGGACTCAATATCTACTTGAAAAATATGGCCATATAGTTACAACAAAACTTCTCTGAAGGGAAGAAAATCCCGTTCATCCAAAGACACAACCGGGAAGTAATCGACATCCTGAAATAAGCTCTTAAGTACTTCAGAACTTCTAGCTTAAGCAAGTGCACCCGGATATTGCTTTTTCTTCTCAGAAATTTGCACCAGTGTGTGTAATTTTTGAAGAACTTTCTCATCAATTCATCCACACCTCCTTCTCTAACCGATAGGACAAGAATGACTTAGTTTACAGAGTCAATGTGATAAAGAAAAGCCGTAAGATGCATTTTCAATAGAACACACCTTCAAAACAGAAGTCAGTTTGTGAGTTTGCCAAGTCTGCAAGTTGGCTAGGAGTAGAATCGGATGTTCCTCCGTTTGCCACATTGGCTTCCTAATATAGAACAAATGAAATCATATAGAATGATAATCTTGAAATCCTAGTTGGAGCAATGTCGACTATGCATTCTACTATCATTTCCTTAAAAATGACCATATGTGGAGTTAATTTTATGCAATAATCGAAGTATACGTAAGTGCAACGGAAAGTTAGTCCAATTTAACGGACACGGAATCCAAAACAATGTTGAAGAAAATCAAACAGATCTACAAAGGCCCCATGTTTGTTGAAATCTTGGTGAGGGTAAACCACGGACATTGCGAATAAGCGCAATGGCGGCCTTAATCTGTATCAAGTTATCGATATAATCACCCATTATATTGCAATTGAGTCTTTCGTGACTCTTATATGGAATATCAACAAAATGGATAAATGTATCGGACCTCAGTCGCTTTGCATGATTACATGTTGAATTCCCCCTTGCTCAAGCGGAAGAATGTTATACTCGGTTTTTGTGCATTGCATTTCCTTCAACTAGTCCCTAGTTTGGACAAAGTGAGAATTATTAAATAAAATGCTTGGGAAATTGATAATCTACTTATTTCTCGACAAGATTATGTTGTGACTTGTGAAAAAATCACTAGAAAATGGAAGTCAAGATAAATGAAGAAGGGGATAGACAATATACTAACATCTTGAACTTGATAGTTAATTGTTTTTTCAAGTGACCACAGAATCGCACTAAGGTCATTCCTTTCCCACTCTAACTTAAACTTCAATTGTGATAATTCGTGTTCTTAAGGCAATTCTGGACTAAGATTAAGGTAATTGGATAAAGCGACCACTTCTTAAGGCAACTCCTGGACTTAATTTAAGGTAATTGGACTTCAAAAAAAAAAAACAATGAAAACTTGAGTAGCCATCACTCAAAGATGTAACAAAATTCCCATTCAACACACACAACCAAGAAAAGAACAAGAAGAAATTTCTTCTTTTTTTTTTTTGTTTTTCAAGCAAGTAAAAAGACAAAAAAGTAGTTACCTAAAGAAGTCCCTCCATAGCAACTCAAACATCAACCAATTAGTTCCAATTTTTGACGAGCCACCATCATTTCGGCTTGATGAAGCGGAGATGGATCTATCGGTGATATAATTCATTAGCGGAGACTGAAAATTACGCCCCAAACACCGCCTACATTCATCATTGAAAACACTGCAGAAACTCTTAATGGAGTTGCAAATTTGCAAAACATCAACATCCAAAAACAGAAATGAGAACTAGGAAGGATCATCATAGGAAACTGGATGTCATTGACCACCAATGCCATTAAAACAGACAAAGATGAGAAAGGAATGAACTTAAATATACTTACAAAAATTGCAGGATCAAGATACATTACCTAAAAAGATAAAAAGGGAATCAAAAATGTTAAAATTTCATATAAAAGCAGCCTCAACTTTGACCCATACCACAAGTCTAGTACAACAATTTTTCGAATAGAAGTGCTCACCGATGTATGAAGTGCTCACCGATGTTTGATTAACAACTCAAACCAAGCATAAAAAATGCTGGAGTAATAATGGAAGCAAATAGCTGTAATAAGTTTCATTGTGTCGGATAACAGTCCAGCAGGAAAGGTCACCTAGGACAAGAAATGCTACTAAGCAGAAAGGCTGTAAGAATTTATACCAAAGCATATATACAGAAGGGCGAAATCTAAAATTGTGAAAAGGGCACAGAACACAAAGCTACCTAGATTATCATCCAACATATATGGTTCACTCATAATCATAAATAATATCATGAATTGACTTGTAGTACAAAGTCTGAATATTATATAATTGATGTGAAAACTGTCCCTATTCAAAATTTGATTAGTCTAACATAACACTTACTGATTTCCAAACTCCAGTTGGTGTCTCGCCAAATATATCATCACAAAACTTGTCAGCTGACACTACAAGAAAATATATCATCACAAAACTTAACTGAATCATTTTAAAACTCAAATAACAAGATGCCAACATTGCTAAAACAGGTCTGGGAGCAAATCTGTCATCAGGATCACTATGATATACAAAGTATCATCAAAGTTATTTACACAAAACAAAGGCAGATAGATTTAAGATTAAAGACATTAGCAACTTGAACTTCTTTCCAATACCTTTGTACACAAATGACAGCTTCAACCATGCCCAATTCATGGTTGGGCGAGAAGAACTGCCTTTAACTAGTTGTCTACCATCACGATGAATTTTCTCAAGAGGACAATACAGTGAAATTCCTCCCTGAAAGTTCAAATTCAAATTTAAACAAATGTAACTAAAACTACAACAAATCATACTGAACTAATGTTCATTAATGCTCATAAGCTTCATAATAAAAGCTGAACCAAGAAACACTTCATTTCAGATTTGCATTAAGGACAGCTGGAGAAGGATAAAACCCAAGAAAGTGAATAACTAGAAGAAAATTAAAACAACTCAGTGTTATAATCAACATCATAAAAAATCTACCATTTTTCATTGATCTAACCTCCATAACTTCTGCACATCACATGCAACATGTATTTGGAAAATAGACATCATTCTAAGGCTAAACTTGGTATTATCAATCCTTTTGGTGGTAAGATAACTCTAACAGCTTCATTCAAAGCAATTTTGGTTAAAAGTGGAGATTGTTAAATATTAAGAGCACTTTCGATTTTTTTCAAAATAATGCACAAGTAGTTTCTAAAAGAAATTCTCAAGGAGAGTGGTTTTAGAAAATAGTTTGAGGAATAAAGAGTTAACCCACATTTTGGTACCTTACCATAAACAGAAAGCATTCACAAAAACAAAACATAACAATTACAAACAGCGAGATAATAGTGCCTTAGCTGGAAATTAAAATGCCAACAAATTATGAATATGACTTTAGATATCGGAACCTGTATAGAAACTTACAAAGTTCGTTTCATGGAAACTAAAATGTTTTCCAAAGACTCCATCTGCTTTGCCAAAAGAGCCTCTCTCACACCACTGACACAATTTAGAACACCATAACTGCTGGAATTTTGAAGAACCTGCTTGCAACCACACCAATTAGTTCAACACCCCAAGTACTTTGAGAACTATAACACTGTCAATAATACCAATGTCAAAGCTACAAATAGGATAAAATTAAGCAAGATTACCTGAAGTCTATCCAAAATATGGGAAGCATTCCTAAACTGTGAAATTAAACGAGATTGAAGTTCATCCCACCTATTCATTTCCTCCCTAACTTGTCTGAATTTTGATCAAACTTTTCACCATCGCTTCCATTTTCAAACACCTTAAACAAAAAAAGTCATACAAGAAAGAACAAGCCTTAGATCTCTCAGTGACTCAGTTACAGTTTAGGAGGTGATTTTTCACCATTCTTGAACCAACATTACGCCATATTAGTTATGAAATGTAGCAAAGAAGGCAAATCTGTAAACACGCTAAAATCAGTATCGTTATGTCATGAAACCAAATCATTCAACGACATTCTCTCAAACATTTTGTATGCATCATTGTTATGCTTATGTTTCACATGCTCACTGAACCACCCGCACAGAGTGCTAAAAATCTAGTTATAACAAATGGCGAAGGCACTTCTTGTAAATTAAGAGATTGGAGGACTGGGATGATACTAAAATTTACACACAAGAAAGAAACATAAGTTGAACATCAAATAGATACACTCACCAAGCAGTGGCAATCTGCAATGCAGAGGAAGAGGAAGCAACCGTTCGCAGTTCGCAGTGCAGTGACCGTGCAGAGGAAGCGGCACAGTGAAGTTCTCCGTTTGCAGTCCGTATGCATCATTGATATTCATTTGGCAATTTTCTCAAGGGACTACTCAATAAACTGATAAGTGTTCAGAACAAAGATAGTCTTTCATAATCATCAGATCATCGTAACAACTCAATGTAAACCTCATCCATTAAACCCAACAATACAAGTGGAACAAAAGAATCATAAAACATTGAAGTTATAAGAAATTAAAGAACGATGTCCAAACAGTTAAACCCAATAACTGAAATTGGGATTCAAAAAAATCGGGATTCTCTCAGATCCAAAAAAATTGGGATTTAGGGTTTTACAATAACTGAAATTGGGGACAAATTAATGAAATTGTAAAGTCTTACCTGCAGTAGAGAAGAATTAGTGAACGGAGGAGAACGGTGGCGAACCGGAGGACGGTGATGAACGGAGCAGAGCCATTGGGAGAAAGGGCGCGAGGAAAGATAATGGTTGTGGCTGTAGAGAAGGCTTATCGACGGAGGAGGGCGGAGGAGGACGAAGGAGGACGGCGGAGGGAGGCATGTGGAGGTCGTGGGAGGGAGAACGGAGGAGGACCTGCGTATTGTTAAGAGAGAGTCTATTCTGCGTATTGTTTAAGAGAGAGTCGTGGGTTTTAATTTGGGGTTCAATATTTGCCACGGGCTTGCCACCACATGTCCGTGGCAAATTAGCGACCAACATCATTTCTGTGGCAAATTAGCGACCATTATCATTTCCCGTGGCAAATTTGAGCGGGATTTTTAGCGCCTTCTCTAGAAAATTTTTTCCGTCGCAAGTCCGTGGCAAATTAGCGACGGCCAGTCTTCCGTGGCAAACTTTGGTGGCAATGCAAGCTTATTCTTGTAGTGTATTAAAGCATTATTATAAACGAAGTATATTTCAAAATATGTGTGAGAACATAGTAACACATACGAAACCAACATCCTTAGTCCAGTGGCTTGAGAGCTACCTTGGGACACAAAGACCGATTTGGTGCTCCAAAGTTCAATTCTTGTAGTGAGAACTCGATGGTGCAAGATTTGCTTCTAAGAAATGGGTTCTGGCTAGTTGACTTACGAAATGGCATGATTATATTTCATTAAAAAAACTACAGATATTAAATTCAACGTTTTTGTGATAAAGTCCACGTAATCTAAATTTAAACATCTACAACTATTTTACTTCTGGAACAAGAAACTATATGTGGTTTGTGGTTTGTGTACATACACTAACTGAATTTTTTCTTATTCAATACACTCCAATTAATTAGGTCAATTTTAAGAACATGTGCAATCCTGATTCTCCCCCATAAATATTCGATGTTATATATAGTCTTATAGACTATAGTATATATCACGCGATCTAGATTTAAGTTATTACGTGTATTTCGACAGTTTACGAAATCATCACGTGGCACATGTAATCCCATCTTGCACGGTTTACAGTTGTTTATGATCATCAACAGAATCAATTTATCATACCAGTTAATAATTCATTAATTTGCCACATTTCTATATAAAAAGCCACCCTCATGCATTTCTAATACATACAATACAATACAATACAATAGAAAGAGACAACAAAAAAATGGCATTGCATAATCTCTTCAAAATAATATTTACTCTTCTATTCATCACAACCTTTCTTCACTATACAGAATCTGAAGCCATTTCCACAGATACCACCAAATCAACTTCAACATACAAGAGATTCATAAGAAGTCAATGCAATTCAACAACTTATCCAAGTGTTTGTTACAAATCTCTAAGCCCATATGCAGAGAAAATCCAAAAAAACTATTTAACACTTACAAAAGTGTCTATTTATTTAGCTTTAAAAGCAGCTAGAAGTTCTTCTACAACATTGAAAAAGCTATCAAGTTCAAAGGGTTTAACACGTGCTGAAAAATTGGTCATTAAAGATTGCAAAGAGAATATTGATGATACTGTTGATTTGATTGAACAATCAACTGATGGGCTTATACATTTGAATGGTACAACTACTCCTGAAGAAAGATATCAATGGGATGATATAAAAACTTGGATGAGTGCTGCTATAACTGATGAATCTACTTGTACTGATGAGTTTGAAGAAATGGAAGTGAGTGGTTCAGTTCAGAAAAAGATTAAAACAAGTGTTGGTAAACTTGCTTATTTGACTAGTAATGCCTTGGCTTTTATAAATAGGCTTAACTTCTGAACATTATAGCAAAGGAAGTTGATATTCTGATATATATATACTATGTTTTAATGTATACGAAAAGTGAAAATTTGTGTGATTTGTTTTATTGTAAGTTACTAAAGTTGATGTAAATTTCTGGCTTTTTATAGCGTGATTATTAATTATGTCATGTATATGTCATCATTCTTGAAATCTATAGTGATTGATCAGTATTATGTTGGGCATCTATTCAATTGGAGGAAACAGATGTGTACTAAATAGCACATGCATTAAATAAAGGCACATGCATCGATAGTTATGGTTTCGTTTTTTTTTATAAGTCAAATTTTATTATTGGATATGGTACAAGGGATACCTCAACCCGAATATAACGACAATCTCATAGTTACGGTTTAGTTAATTTGCCCGTGTGAACTCAGCAACAGAGAGGCTACACTTGCTCTACATAATTCATATTAAGTCTAAACTTTGCTAACCAAATTAGTACACAGGTTTCCCTAAGAAGTTTGTGAACAAAGGTCAAGTTTTAGGCCTTGCGAGAATGATATTTGATGTAGGAAATGATGGAAGCATAGCTTCAATCTCCTGGAACAATCAAAGACAAAGAGGTTTCAGAGTTCGATTCACAAATAATAGACCTATAACCTTTCAACCAAGTTAAGTTCAATCCCTTAGTAAATGCATAGATCCCTTAGTAAATGCATGGAGCTCCACATTGAAGTTAGTAGCAATACCACAGGTCCCCAAGAAGCCAACCACATGTATGATCTCGAAGCAAACCACCATATTCACTACGGGGCCTAGCTAGGTTAATGGAGCTACCACCAACATTGAGTTTAATAAAATTGTTAGTAGGAGGAAACCAACAAACCAGTCTAGGAGGACGATTTGACACCTAGTAGTCAAGAATTGAACAACACTATTGCAAAGTTGTTTAACTCTATTAAGAATATTCTAAGCTGGCCATTTTGCATCATTAATTGAAAACTTCGTCATTTCGAACCATCCAGAAGGACCAACAACAATAGATAAAAAGTATACGTCGATCACCATAGCATGATGTTTGAACCTAAAATGAGCATTGTCATTAACCTTGCCTACATCGGTGTTAAAAGACAATAACCTCCAAGCATTATGAGCGCGAGAGCAGTCTCGAGCAAGTGTATAACATCGTCTCTATTAGCCCCACAATGATGACATGACCCATCTTGAGTAAGATGTCTATAAACTGAAACTAATTAGTAGGAAGACTCTTATCACTACAAGAATTAAGGGTATTACTGGCTAACTCAATCCCCCAGTAATGGTATAAATCAGCCAGAAATTTCACTTTACTGGCGGATTTAGTCCGCCAGTAATCAGCCAGAAAAACACTCGCAGTAAATCTGCATTCGTTGGCGAATTTGACCAAGATTATCGGCGGATTTCTTCGGCGAATTTCACTAAGAATTCTTGTTGAAATTCACTTGATAATGTAATATATATTTTTTAAAAAAAATATTTTTAAAAAGCTTTTTTATATTTAAATTTTTTTTTTATAAAATGCGTTTTTTTATTTAATTTTTTTATAAACTAATTCTTAATATTTAAAAATGCGTTTTTTTATTTAATTTTTTTTAAAAACTAATTCTTAATATTTTAAAAACTATTATATATATTTTATTTTTATTTAAACTAATTTTTTATTTAATTTTTTTTTATAAAATGCGTTTTTATTTAAAAATATTTTAAAAATGCTTTTTATATTTAATATTTTAATCCTCTATGTGGTGGTGGTGGTGGTGGTAGTGTGGTTGGTGGTGGTGTGGTGGTGGAAGAGAAGAAAAGAGAGTGGTGTTGGTGGTGGTGGTGGTGGTTGGTGGTGTGGTGGTGGAAGAGAAGAAAAGAGAAGAAGAGAGAGTAAATGAGAGAGAGTAAATGAGAGAGAGTGGAGTGAAAAGAGAAGAAGAGAGAGAGTGGTGGTGGTGGTGGTGGTGGTGGTGTTGGGTGGTGGTGGTGATGTGGTGGTGGAAGAGAAGAAAAGAGAAGAAGAGAGAGGAAGAAGAGAAGAGAGAGTAAATGAGAGAGATTGGACCTGAAAAGAGAAGAAGAGAGAGTGGTGGTGGTGGTGGTGTTGGGTGGTGGTGTGGTGGTGGAAGAGAAGAAAAGAGAAGAAGAGAGTGGAAGAGAAGAAGAGAGAAGAAGAGAGTAAATGAGAGAGAGTGGAGTGAAAAGAGAAGAAGAGAGTGGTGGTGGTGGTGGTGGTGGTGGTGGTGGTGGGTGGTGGTGGTGGTGTGGTGGTGGAAGAGAAGAAAAGAGAAGAAGAGAGTGGAAGAGAAGAAGAGAGAAAGAAGAGAGTAAATGAGAGAGAGTGGAGTGAAAATAGAAGAAGAGAGTGGTGGTGGTGTTGGGTGGTGGTGGTGGTGTGGTGGTGGAAGAGAAGAAAAGAGAAGAAGAGAGTGGAAGAGAAGAAGAGAGAAGAAGAGAGAAGAAGAGAGTAAATGAGAGGGAGTGTGTTTGGTAATAGATAGAAATGGGAAAGCTGTGTTGATTTAAAATGTGGCGCGAATGCATCGGAATTGAAACATTCTTGGCGAAACTCGTGTCGAGTGTGTCTTTGCATTCATCTTGTGAATCGATACATTCTTGGCGGAACCGGTCATTTCTTGGCGGACATGTCACGAGCTTGAGACGCGTGAAAGTGGCGCGGATAATCATGTCCATTTATGGCGGAAATTGCAGTTACTAGCGGAATTTCACCCGATGAATTATCGGCGGATTCTTCGGTGAAATTCCGCCATAATTCTCGGGAAAATCAGCCGATAATTCATCTTGTGAATATTCCGCCAAGAATCGCAATTATCTTGGCGGATTGCCTTATTGATAATTTTTTTTTATTTCCTAATTATATTCCGCCAGTAAATCCGCCAGAAATGTTATGGTATACGCGAGAATCGTCTTGGCGACTAAATCCGCCGATGTCGCCAAATTACGCCAGAAAATTTACTGGCTGACTGATTCCGCCAGAAATGTTTAGCCAGTAATGCAAGTAATTCTTGTAGTGTATCCATGATAAGCCACACAGAATCTTTCAAATTTCCCAGAATTCTCAACATCCAAATCCAAGACCAATTGTCTATATGACTCACACTACAACAGATCTAGTAGATGGGCAGCGCTTTTTTTCATCCATTGGCAGCGCTTTTGAGCGCTGCTGAACGTGCAGCGCTCCCTAAAAGCGCCACCCATTTCCAAACACGTCCTCCCAGATACGCAGCGCTTTTTAAAAAGCACTGAATATTGCCCAAGCGTCCTACCAAATACGCAGCGCTTGTTAAAAACCGGTGAATATTTCCCAATTGCCTTCCCAGATACGCAGCGCTTGTTAAAAAGCGCTGAATATTGCCCCCAGATATGCAGCGCTTCCTTAAAAGCGCTGAATATTGCCTATTTGCGTTACCAAATACGCAACGCTTCATTAAAAGCGCTGAATATTGCCTAATTTTTTTTTTTTAATTTTTTTCTGTTTTGTGTGTTTTCCTTTTTATATTTACAAGTTGCCTGCCTGTACAGCCAATCTAATCAAATACATAACAGAAACAAATACATAAGAGTAACCAAAACAAAATTGCTAAGAGGAACCAAATTACATATAACAGAAACAAATTACATAAGAGGAACCAAAACAAAATAGCTAAGAAGTTTCATTATCTAATTCATATGTATCCAAAACAAGCTATCAAGTTACAATATTATGAACCAAAAACTAGCTAGCTAACTTATATGTATCCAAATCAAACTTTAAAAACAATGGGAGACATAACTGCATCAGTCTCCCCTAAGCTCAGCAAGCTGCTCAACAGAGTATGTCTGGTACTGACAATCGCGAAATTACTGAAATTATATAAATAAATAAAATTAGAATTGAAATGGTTAAATATTGGAAAGAACCACTATTAAATCAAAATCATATAAAAATATATTAATATAAGTAGATACCTGACGGGGGATAGTCGTTTTCTTTTGGGTAATAATATCCTTCATATATTTCATGACGTAATACCCACAATCAATGTTATTGAATTGTCTAGGACACTACAAAACATAAGATTAGTTAATTGTTAAATTGAGTTGAATACAGTTTTTTGACAAAATAATGTAATGTATAAGTTACAAACTTACAATTATTGGTAACCATTTGACCGTTAATTTATCCACTCCCCAATATGTGCTTAAACAACTGAATAGAATGTCATATAACTATATTAATAAGAATACATACATATATAAGTAAAAGTAAGAAATATGCACGAATGAACAGAATAAACACACTGTTAAAAAGCTCCACAAACTCGATGTGGTTTTGGTAATGATTTTGAAGTGAGTCAAGGTAATACACGGTTTGTTTGCTAGGATTAATTGCAAACAAAACCCAATGTCTCCTACAAAATAAATTTACGAATAAGTAATTGACTACTATTTAAAAAATGCATGTTATATAAGAATGGGTAAAACCCTAACATTTGAAATAGAATGCAATCACAGCCAATGGACCCTAACATTTGTTTTGCATCATACGTCCGAGAAGGGAGCACATTATCCTTCGGCAACATTTCTTTCAATAGTGTGAGTAATTCAGTAAAGCTCTTATCCGTCCATCCGTGGCAAGTTTTCAAGTTATACAACTTTATCACAGCCAATAATTTTGTGAACAGTACAACCCTCATACAACGGCGTCTTTGCATCCGTTATCAACTTCTCAAACATTTGAGGACGGTCATTAAGATCGTCTTCAAAAGCCTTTGCCATCTCTTCAAATTCGTCCCCAACAAATGTAGGTATTTCGGTGTCAACCGGTGCACATCTCTCAGTACTATTACCCATATTCGAAGATTCAACTCTTTCCTCACCATGCATTGTCCAACAAGTGTAAGTTTGATCAATTCCATTACCCTTTAAATGTCCTGTCAACTCGTCTGCATTAACTGATTTTACATAGCAACAACGTAAACAGGGACATATCATATTATTAGATCTCCCTAAACGTTTAACAACACAGTTCACAAAATAATCCACTCCATCTCTATATTCCTTGGACAGACGATTGTCAGACATCCACTTTCTATCCATAATGTCCCAATATCTATAATAAATTCCGGATAAGAGAACTTAAACTTATTATATATATAGATGAAAAACAAAGAATTTACAATTTTATTGAAGCTAAGACATTCGATCAACTAGCTAGTAGTTTCAACTAAACAAATCAAAGACTTTGATGTCTTCTATATAGTCATTAATTCTTCATATAAAAAAAACAAAAGAACAAAAAAAGTACCTGAACAAGTGGAAGCAATTAACACTGACAAAATCTCCAACCAGCTGTGAACTCGAACTAGAACGAACTCTCGAACCAGGACAAACTCGAACAACGATCGCGAAGCTCCGACAAAAAAAACTCTCAAAACCTAACAAACAATTCGCATAATATTTTTTTACACATTTAACTAATTTTACACATATCAAACACATACAACTACATTCAACATATTCCTCTCCTATCAAATTTTTTTTTTCACACATTCAACATATTCCTCTCCAATCAAACTACATTCATCTCCAACCTATCAAAAAACCTAAAAAACAAAAAACAAAATAGAGAACTAACTTTTGAGAGAAGATGAAGACAAGCAATGAAGACTATGGGTGCTGGAGAGGATTCACGAGAGAGAGGGATTGAGAGGATTCACGAGACAAGCAATGTGGGTTTGGGGGTTATTGGGGGTTATTGTGGGTTTGAGGGTTATTGTGGGTTTTGGGGGTTTGTGGGTTTGGGGGTTTGTGGGTTTGGGGGTTTGGGGGTTTTCTGGGTTGTGGGAGATCGCTGAGAGTGAGGGAGAGCTCGCGGGTTTGTGGGTTTGTGTGGGTTTGTGGGTTTTTGCTGAGAGAGAGAGAGGGAGAAGAACGCAGAAACACGCAGAAAGCCGAGAGAGGAGAAGAAGCGCGAAGGGAAATGAGAGGTGAGAGAGAAACACGAACGGGCAAAAAAAAAATTAAAACAATACGCAGCGTTTCTAAAAAACGCTGAATATGTGGTTTTTCGTTTTAAAATAAGCAGTGTTTCCTAAAAAACGCTGGTTATGTGGCTATCTCGTCCTCTCTATACGCAGCGTTTGCTGAAAAACGCTGGGTATGTGGCAATCTCGTCCTCTCTATACGCAGCGTTTGCTGAAAAACGCTGGGTATGTGGCTATCTCGGAGTATGTGGCTATCTCGTCCTCTCTATACGCAGCGTTTGCTAAAAAACGCTGGGTATGTGGTTAGCGTGTTTGGGTATAGGTGGTGTTTCTTAAAAAACACTGGGTATGGGGTTAGCGTGTTTGGGTATAGGTGGCGTTTTAAGACAAAACGCTGCTCATGGTAGCGCTCTTTTTTAGCCATTCTGGCGTAGTGTCACCTTTTGATCAAAGAAGAAATGACCTTAATTAAGTGGCTGTAAGCCACACATAGGCACTCTTGAGGGAAGTCAGCCTCTAATGGAAACGAAGCCCAAGTCAGAGTGTCACAGAGATTAGCATTAAGAAATAAACTTTGCATTTCTAGTTGCACATTCAAAGGGGTTTAAGTATAGAGATGATCAAAATTCTACCAAAAGTCCACATATATATGCCCCTAACCCTAACCGAGAGGTGTGTCATGAATTTGAAAAAAAGGAACAAAATCACATAACCGCCCCTTATGAATCCATTTCTCATACCAAAGAGAAATATTAACCTGTTTCACTATGCTAAAGGTTCTAGTGTGGTACGTTACATTAACATACGCTACTAGATATAAGATTTAACTAGCTAATGACAGATTAAAAAATTAGACTTGTTTGACAAGTGCTAGCATATATTTGGGATAGTATTTAGCATAATTTTACAATTTTTTTTGGTAGAATATTTTTACAATTTATATCAAGCGTTTATTTTTATTTATTTTTTTACTCTCATCCAACTTTTTTTTGTCAATATTGCGCTTATTATTTTTATTAAATTCTTTTTCTATCGGTTTTTAAGCAAAAGAAACGGATATGAAGCCGCGTTAAAGCTACTGATGCAAAACTCTCATTAAGAAAAAATCATCAAGAAGGAAAAAGATTACTACCCCCAAAATTTTATTAATAAAAAAAGACACAAAAATATAAGGGCACTAGAAAATATCCATGAACAAAAACATCTAAATCAAAAGGAAATAAAGGTAATCATATTAAAAGAAAACTAGTTCAAAGAATCCTTAAAAGTTAAGTCACCTAAAATAGAATAATTACGCATCAACCGATCATCCACCAAAATAGAGGGAATAACTATTTACATTCTAAACTTTTTGAAAATCTAGTTTTTTCTAGACTTGTCGACATCAAATAACTGTTCATTTTATTTCTTTTTATATGTGTCTTCTAGTGTTTATTACATGATGATGGTGAGTTAGGAACATGCAGGAAAAACCTCTTATATGATATCTTTAAGGACAAGGACTTCGATTTGCTTCCTAATTAACCATACTTTTCAAGAATGTTGGTAAGGAGTTTAAGTTTGCACCGTCATTTGTAGAATCATTATCGATTGATGCTAATGACGACCCTTCCCTCTAGAATATTGTCTTGGAGATGTAAAAAGGCTCAGGTAATAGCAATGATACGAGTGTATTGTAGGGGCAACAAATGAATTTGGAAATTTTTGGTTGAATTCATCACAAGGAATTATTAATGATGTTTGATATTGCGCTGCCAATTTCGTGACTCGATTCAGGGTCAAATTATCGAGTATAAGCAAAATAATTAGTCTTTAATAATGTTTGACATTGTACTGCACTTTAAATTATATTCTCTAATTGGAGTTTTAATTTAGATATTTTAAATGTTAACTTAGTATTTTAAATTATATTCTAACACGTAAAAGCAATCTATATCTATATAAATATCTAAAGGAAGCTTTTTTCCAAGCTCTAGGATGCTCCACATCATTTCCATTTATTTTTCAATAAATTTTTTAATTTTATTAATATTTATTTATAATTTACAATTAAATGAGACTTAAATTCATTATTACCACTAACTTATTATTATTAAATGCTACTCTTAGTGGAATAAAATATTTGGTGATGCCTATGAGCATTCTCAAGAAGAATAAAAACCTACGATTATGGATTGCTAATAGGAATTAAACATAAAATTATTCATAACACAATGAAGGGAAATGTTTATCTATATCTATCTATATATCTATAAAAATATCTAAAGGAAGCTTTTTTCCAAGCCTCTAAGATGTTCCACATCATCCTCATATATTTTTCAATTAGATTTTCAATTATATTAATATCTTTTTATAATTTACACATATAAGGAGACTTATATTAATGATTACATATTAAGGCTAAATTATTAAGACCCTTTATATTTTTTCAGTTATTATATAATTAAAGACAATAAGTGTATTGATATGAGTTGAATAAAAATAAAAAGACATAAAGTTTGATGACTAGGAGAATTGAGCATTATTTTATTATTTATAAAAATAAAAACCACATGAAACATAAAAAAACGTAGACTTTAGCTTCATATCTTTTTTAAAAAAATTGTGTTCACTTCTATATTTATATTTATTTATAATTTTCATGGATTTTTGTTGTAAGAATAGTGTATTTTCCTCTTTTATTTTTAGAAAGGAAAAAGAATCTTTGGGCGATGGTTAATCTTTGGGTTACATTTGGTAAAAAAGAAAACTTTTTATTACTTTGAGTTTATTAATTTAAATTTTGTTTTAATAGTTCTCTTATACTTTATTTGAGTTTTTTTTATATTACATTTTTAATCAGGAATACGAATGGTTTTAAGAAAAAAAACAATAGTTTCAAAACGTCATATATTCTAATCTATTAACTTAATCTCATATTTCATCCCCTTTTTCTTTGACATTTCCAACAACTTAATCTCTTATCTAAAGAACTAATTATAATATATTAAAGTATATAAAGTATATAATTATAATATTAATTTCAGACACTTTATGTTTTGTAACATCCCATATTAAGTTGTAATAATTATTTTATTTATTATTTAATTAAGACTTGCAACCACATACATATTCCATCCACTTTTTCTTTGACGGTAGATATTCCATCCACTTTATCAAAAATAAACTAACTATATGTAATATATTGACATAATTATTATAATAATTTCAATCAAATTACTATTGTCTTTATATATTATTATATTATTATATTATTATTATTATTATTATTATTATTATTATTATTATTATCACTTTGTGATTTAAGGTTTCACACAAAAGAAATTTTTTGTCTTTTACGTTTTTAAATAAATTGTGCTTTACATTAATAAATAAACACTATTTGTATTCCTAAAAAAAATACACTATTTGAAAAGCATTTATAACCACTATTTTAATTTCCACTGGGCCTAAAAAAATTGATGACATTAATATTATATTACTATTATTAATCACTTATAACTATTGGACTCTAAAAGTCACATTCTTACTAACTATATAAACTCTACACACTCACACACCCTACTTGCTCTTCTTAATTTCATTCCCTTTTTTATGTTGAGTTAGTGTCATTAGTGTAGTGAGTTTGTTTTTGATGTTCTCTAAGTTTGAGTCACTTCATTTTTTTTCATTTCCTTGCAAGTTGGGAGATTTATTCTCAATTTGTGATTGTTGAATATTGTTGTTTTGTTTGTGTGATGCTTCTCATGAAGAGTTAATTGTAGGCGATCAAATTACTTTAAATCTATATGTGATTGTTGTATATATTGTTCTGTATCTAATGCTTCTCATGGAGATTTATATTGTAGGTGATAAAATTATAGACTTTTCTAGGTTGTTTGTGTGAGTTTCGGAAGTTCCTTTTAGGTCGTGCCAGTTTGAAAATTGGTAATTGAATCCGTAGAAAACTTTTAATAAGAGTTCCTCAGACTGTCTATAGAAGATTCTAGCTATTTTAGATACATGTGTGTTTGTGTAGGTTATAAATTGATCTTTTTGTAATCATGTTTACACCGACTTCTAGATCTATTTTGTCAATATATAATAAGGCTTGGAGGATAAAAAGATAAGGCTATAAATTCTGATGATGGTATTTTTTTTTGGTTTGTTTATTTGTATTCAACAAGTGATTTCATTAGGCTGATGGGGGTGATAACTGATTCAATTAATAGACATGGCTACATTAAATAAAACTTAGTGTGTTATTAGTGTTAAATTATAGTGGGTAATTTAATAATGCATTTGGTTTTTACTTTAGTTATTTCTTGCTCCTTGGTGTCTTCTTGATTGCCTAGACCGTTACACTAATACTTATCAATTATATTTTAAGAAAAAAGCTTAAAGAATAATTAAAATACATATTATAATATTTACCAAAATTTATTATTTTAATAATTTTCTTTAAAATAATTAGATGAAACTGAATATTATTAATTAAATAGTTTAGATAAATTTAAAAGATTATGATACACGTGCATTTTACTTTTTTTATTTGCAACATTAAGTTAAGTAGATATAATTACATAAATGATAAAATAAATGAGTGTAAAATAAACTAAATAAAATATTGATTATTATTTTGAATGAGATGTTTTCTCTAATATAATTTTTATACAAGATTGTGTATTGATAACCTATTGCTTATTAATATTAGAGTTAAATATGTTTTTTTTAAGGAAGTTAAATATGTTTTTAGTTCCTAAAAAATTGCAATTTTTGATTTTAGTCCCTATAAAAAAATTCACTCACTTTTAGTCCCCACATGTACCCTGTCAATGCTTTTAGTCCCTTATGACTTAAGAGATGCTCTAAAAGGCCCCAATTAAAAGTTATAAGACTAAAAGCATTGACGGAGGAAAATGTGGGGAATAAAAGTGAGTAAAACTTTTTATAGGGACTAAAAGCACAATTTGTAAAATTTTTAAAGACCAAAAATATGTTTAACCTTTTAGATTATACATTGTAGAAAAAATTATTATCATTATTTTTTAAAATAATAATTCTATTTAATATTGTAAATACTAAATACCATATATTTCTTTTAAATCTTCTTCATATTATTGTAAAAATAAATAATAGAGAATGTATTTGTTTATTATTATTGTTTTCTAAATTCAATTTTAAATCAAAATTCTTTCACTTCATTTTTATGTTGAATTTCAATTTATTTTAAATTTCAATTTATGAATAATTAATTGGTGATGAAAATAAGAAAGAGTAATAACTTTTTGCTTTTTATGATTTATCTTTCACCATAGATATTTATCTATCTATATTTTAAATTTACGCCACTAAAATCCACATATTAAATAGTATTATAATCTTCTTACTAAATATAATGAAAAATATTGTATTAAGTTAAAAATTAATTAACATGAAAATGTATTTACAAATATTTATACCATATCTATCTATCTATGAAAAGGAATCCCCAAAGGAAGCTCCACAATTTTTCTCAACAGTTTTGAAAGAACTTTCTCTATTCATTTCACTTTAATAATAAAATAATATTTCGAAACAGATAATCTCATAAAAACTATTAAAAATTATTTATATTACAAACCACATACACTATATAAGGAACGTCTAAAATTTATAATTTATCTATAATATTTAACTCATATTTATATTATATATTATACAAACTTTTAAAATACATGATTTATACTTTTAATTATATATTTTATGAAAAAAGTTAATAAATTAAATTTGAAAAAATATAACAACCCGTGCAACGCACGGGTATTCCTCTAGTAAATATCTAAAGGAAGCTTTTTTCCAAGCTCTAGGATGCTCCACATCATTTCCATTTATTTTTCAATAAATTTTTTAATTTTATTAATATTTATTTATAATTTACAATTAAATGAGACTTAAATTCATTATTACCACTAACTTATTATTATTATTAAATGCTACTCTTAGTGGAATAAAATATTTGGTGATGCCTATGAGCATTCTCAAGAAGAATAAAAACCTACGATTATGGATTGCTAATAGGAATTAAACATAAAATTATTCACAACACAATGAAGGGAAATGTTTATCTATATCTTCTATACATATAAGTAAAAGAATCCCCAATGGAGCCTTCACAATAATTCTTGAATTTTTGCTTTTATTTTTGTCTATTAAAAAACTTCTCTTTTATTATTTATTAATTCCTACCTTTGTGTCCAACCCACTACTACTAATAAATTCCAACATAGTAATAAATTTACACATTATATTATATTTAATCATAATTTTTGTATAAATGAGACTTTGATTTTAATTTTTAATATATAATTAAATATAAAAAAACAAGATTTTTTTATATTGATCAATATTCATTCTCAATTCATGAGACTTATGAGCTCAATTATGTGTTCATTCTAAACTCAATTTTAAGTTCTTATATTAGTTACTTTTTATTGTTTTGTTTTTTATATTTATTACTATTTATTCTAAATGTTTTTTTTTAAATTATATATTTATTTACATAGAAATTATATTATTATTAGAATTGGTCAAAATTTAAATTAATTGAATTAATAAATATATTTATCAATTATAATAGTTTAGATGAAATAAGAAATAATAAGTTGACCTTTAAAATTCCTTTTTATGTAACCATTATGCATTGAATAGAGGGGTTTCACATTTACATGAATTATTGCTTTAATTTACAATAAACTCATGAGTTAGTGGGATATGAGTGGAAGAAATAGAGTTTAAACTAATTATAACAAGAAATGACTATTTAAAGGAGAGATCTTTGGATGGTTAGGGTAGAGGTTTTGACAAAAAGAATCATATAAAAAATAAGAAGTAGAAGAAATGAGCAAGTTTCACAAGAATGTGTAGAATGCACAAAAAGGGTAAAAAATTTTATGTTCTTAACAGTTTTAAGTTGACAAATAGGCAATGATTTTTTGTAAAGTTATAGACATTGAGAAATTGTGTATATTTTAATATTGTTCTTAAGAAAAATGTTTAATTTTTTGTATGATTGTATGATGTGTTAGATCTAAATGAGTTGCATATGTTCCACGAGCCTTCATAATCTTTGGTGTCACTTCTAAGAAGGAAATTACATTAGGTGCAAGAATCATATAGAAAACAAGGAGTAGAAGAAAGGAGCAAGTTGCACGAGATGTAGAATTCGCAAAAAGGATAAAGAATTTCATGTTCTTGATAGTTTGAAGTTGACAAATGACAACAATTTTTTGTAAAGTTATAGGCATTGAGAAATGATGTATAGTTTAATATTGTTCTTTAGAAAAATATTAAATTTTATAGTTTTGTAAAATTGTATGATGTGCTAGATCTAAATGAGTTGCATATGTTCCTTGAGCCTTCATAACCTTCAGTGTCACTTCTAAGAAGAAATTACATTAGGTGCAATAATCATATAAAAACAAGGAGTAGAAGAAAAGGAGCAAGTTTCACAAGATGTAGAAATCACAAAAAGGGTAAAGAATTTTGTGTTCTTGATAGTTTGAAGTTGACAAATAGGCAACGATTTTTGTAAAGTTATAGACATTAAGAAATGATGTATATTTTAATATTGTTCTTTATAAAAATATTTAATTTTTGTCAAAAAAATGTTTAATTTCATTGTTTTGTAAAATTGTATGATTTGCTAGATCTAAATGAGTTGCATATGTTCCTTGAAACTTCATAACCTTTGGTGTCACTTCTAAGAAGGAAATTACATTAGGTGTCTCTTCTCTATATCACAAAGGAAAAAAATATCATTTTCTTCAACTATCATCATATCTAATGCCTTTAGTATATATTCTATCTAATACTTTTTATTTACAAATTCACATCTAAAATGGTTAATTTTAAATAAAAATAGTGCTTGAGTAAAAACAACCAAATAAAGCTTCAAATTTAAATGTTTCAATTCTTTTACAAATATTATATGTTTACTCTCCACTTTATGTAGCTTATTTAGATTATAAGTTGCATAAAAAACAATTATAATAAAATAAATCTTTCATTTCATATTGTGAATAATGGCCATATATTTTTCATATCATTATAAAGAATAAAAATAAAGATTTGATTTTGATTGTTTTCTCTTTCTAAGTTTCCTATTAAATCTAAATTCCTTATTATCACTTTTGTTTTAAGTTTCAAATTTTGTTTTAATTAATATTTGTGAATTATTAATTGATGAATAAACAAAGAAATAAAGAAAAATAAAATAAAGAGTAGTTACTTTCTAATTTCTATGATTTATATTTATTCATACACAACCATGAACTTATTTAATTTAAACTCATCCAAGCTTAATATAATAATAATATTTAGAGGATGTCACTGAAATTTGGAAGAAGAAAATAAAAATAGAATAACATTATAAGAGAAAAGCAAATGCGAGACGCACATTACAAATGTAAGTCACTTCCAAACATGTTTATCAATATATTATGATCACTTTCTTAGTATAACTTAGTTATTTTTATTCTAATGTTTTAAAAGAAATATAAAATCTCATTATTTTCATCCTTAAACTTTCACATATTAAACCATTATTTTTGTTTTTAAACAAAAGAATTTTTTTTTACGTAGTGTTTATTTAGGTTATATGTTATATCAAAAAATATTCTCATTAGTATTGATCTTCAATTATTATCATTATTATTTTTCTTCTTTGTCTTACACATATTAAAAAATTCTAAATCAAAAATATTCTTATTATTTATATTATTTTTCACATGTCTTTATTATTAAAATTCATGCTCATAAATTCAAGATATTAAATAGAATGACATTTATTATTACTAAGTAAAATGAAGTTTAGTAAGATTTTATTTTCAACAATTAAGCTCACTAAAATTTGGACAATTGTGCATATTAAAAAATACACTATATAAGAATATGGCATAAATAAAAAATATATTAATGTAATACTATATTTTTAAAATACATAATTTATATCGACAACTTATGTTTATATTTGTATAAAATCTATATAAAATTAAAGGAAAAAAATTATATAACAACTCGTGCATCGCACGAGTATTCTCCTAGTTTTGATCTATTCCATCCAAAAAATGAGGATTGGTGAAAATCACTTTTTCGATAAATGTATGCAAGCAAAAATCATGTTACGTTCAATTCATTTTTAATTAAATCAATTCTACATACTCAATTCTCTCAAAATAAATTCTCATCACCACAAAACAAAACACGCGCCGCGTATATTCACGTTGGTCAACAACTCGGTTTGACCGAGTTAATGCGGGTTTGACACAAGATGATGACATGTTCGTGCGGGATGCTGACATCATTGCGGGCCAACTGCATAAGCGATCCAACCGGAAAACCAAACCGGCTAATGTTTTGGGTCCCGATCGAACCAGTCCGACCGTCCGGTTCGATTTGGGTTTAATAACACTGATTCTACACACTCAATTCTTTCAAAATCAATTCTCATCACCACAAAACTAAACACAAGCTGCATATATTCACGTTTAACCTGCTTAGAGAAAAAGCTATCATGGATAACAGGTTAGGTTTAGACCATGATGATTCTTTTTTAAATAGACAGCATCCCTTTAAGTAAAAGTCTTGTATAGCCACCCTACTTCCAGCAGCTCAAACGTAGGTTCTATGCAAAAATAACAATTTTCAACTTTCATGTTTTCTTCCTAGAAACATGTGCCAGTGTTTGTCAATTTGAACCGTGACGCAAACACACAATAGGTAGTAGGGGTGCATCTGAACATCTGAAGCCAGAGTTTCATCTATATACCTTCTCTTTGACAATTACCAATTCATCATACACACATATTGCGCCATAAAGTTAGGGCCTTTATTTTCGGTACCCCCCTCATTCCCTCCCACACCCCCATAATGTCTCAAATGGATAAAAATACCCCTGAAAATTTACAAAAATTACATAGTTTTGTTAAAAAAAAAAAAATTTACAAATTTGAATTACCTCTAAAATTTCGAATTACCTCAAAAATAATGGAATTTCGGATTTACCCTGTAATTCGAAAGATTTTGAATTACCTCGAAAATGAGGTAATTCCGGTTCACAAATTGTGAACCGGAATTACCTATTTCTGAGGTAATTCCGAAAATTTAATTTTTTTTTCGAACGAATAATTTAGGCTAAAAAATCGGTTTTCGGACAACATACTCGGATCGTAATGAAACCACACCACCATTAGAAGCGAAATAAATCAAGAATCAAGACTCCCTAGAAGGGACTTCTTACGGGACAACGACCTCAAAATCCCAAATTCCATCGTTTACTATTTTTTTACGATTTTTTTAATTTTTCATAGTCTCCAAAAATCTTAAAAATTTGTATAGCCTTATTTTGGTTTTGTTAGATTTTTAGTGGTGTTTTTATATTTTTTAGAGTAGTTTTGACTATTTTTAGTAGCCTTTTAGTAATAAAAATTAAAACAAATCGTATATATATACGCATCACAAGGCCTGGATTGGCCCGGGATGCCCTAGATGTCGCCCATTCACCTACTTCACGTGCTTATTTTCAGTCATTTTTAGACATTTTGGACCCATAGTTGTATTTGTACTCCTATTTTATGTTGGTCATTTTATATATTTTGACGTATTGTTATTAAATCGTAAATCGTTCGTATCATATTTCCAATAAAACGCGTTTAAATCTTAAGACCAAAATACAAACTTTTTTTTTAAAAAAAAATTACAAATTTCGGAATTACCTTTTTTAGAGGTAATTCCAAAATTTTTTATTATTTTTTGAACCGGAATTACCTTTTTTAGAGGTAATTCCGAAAATTTTTATTTTTTTTTGAACCGGAATTACCTTTTTTTGAGGTAATTCCGAAAATTTAATTTTTTTTTTTTTTAAAAAACGCAGGGGTATTATTGGCATTTTTGGTATTATGGGGGTGTGAGAGGGAATGAGGGGGGTACGAAAACAAACACCCTAAAGTTAGGATCTCCATTTTCATCTCAAGAAATTTTAATTTTTTTTTAATGTGGGTAATGTTATTTATGTATGTTATCTTCATCCACGTCTCTAATTCAACATATGCATGTTGATGATAGAAATCAATGTATTGGGTAGAGTGTTAGTTCATCACAGACTTTTTCTTCTGACACTTTATTCAAAGATAACAGAAAATGTCAAAGAATTTTCTATTTTTGGGGCGGCAATTAGGGGTGAGAATAGGTCTGGCCTGACCTGTTTAGTAAAAAGGTTAGGTTATATATACTTATATACTAATATTTTATTATTAATTTTTACTAAATTAAATAAAGAAGAAGGAAATATAAATAGGCCAATTTTTTGTGGACGGTTCAACATTCTCACTTCTCAGGTATTAAGGTTCCAACATTAGTTGTTCTTAAAACCAATAGAATCATTTTATTGTCATGGATTCCCAAGGTTTCAATTGAAATGGTTTAAACAATCATTATTCATGCGGCATAATAGTATATAGAGACTAGAGGGCATGCATAGTATCTGACCAACTACTACATTTATATTGGAGTATTATTATCATTCATTCCCAATGCAAATTGCAACTGTTTAGTAAAAAAATTGAAACTCATCCAGGCAGAATTTATATTGACCATTATTATAAAAAAAAAACTTTCAAGTTTCCCAAATTAAAAGACTCTCATACGACACTATTTGTATTATTATGTTAAAGACTTTCAAGTTTCCAAAATGAAAAAGACTTTCAAGTTTCCAAATTTCAATTAATTTACACAAACTGATCAATAATAACATTTACATTAGTATTATTATATTTCATATTATATATATATATATATATATATATATATATATATATATATATATATATAAGCTGTACTTCTCTCTACAAAGTGAAAATCCTAATTGTTTTTTGTTCACAATCACAGACTAAATTTCTCTCTGGAATGTCTTCTCCATTAGAAAGAAGTGAACCAATTTCACCCACTCATATGACTAATAATGAGGTGAGTGAACATGTGTCTATAGATTCAACTCAAGTAGAAGCTAACACACAAGCAAATGAAAATGGCATAGCACAAGAAAATGTAGAACCTGGTGTTGGAAGAAAGAGGAAAAAAACATCACTTGTTTGGAACGATTTTGATGAAGTTGAAATTTCCAAAGGTGTGAGAAAAGCTGTTTGTAGATATTGTAAGCAAAAATTTGCCACTGGGGGAGCAGGATCTAGCAGCAGTCATTGAAAGACACTCTAATATTTCTGATTTTTTTAGGTGTTTGTGCATATACCTATATAACATTTTTTTAGTTCAATAACTAACTTCTATGTATTTTTTTCCATTATTTTGAAGGTTGAAAAAGAAGAAATACATATCTACTTGAAGATTTGATTGAAAGAAACACTTGAAGGCTGAACTCTCTTTGAAGATTAATGAAGACCTCTTTCTTGAGGCATTCTCCATTATGTGTATTGTGGGAGAGTGTCTTTTATTTATTTTAGTTTTTATAAACTTGTTACTGGTTGTTTTAATGATTAATGAAGACATCTTTTATCTATTTATATGTTGGCATGGCTACCTTTAATTTATATGTTAAACTTTTGCGGCATAGAAAAATCATAGTAATAGTTTCTTAAAAAAATGTCGTTGCAACTTTTAGTAAAAATTGTAAAAAGCCTTTATATGAAATAGGCTCCTTTAGCCTCTTTAAAAAAAATAGGTAAAATGGTCTACTTGGAGGCCTTAATACAAAATAGGCTTTTAAATAGGCTTTCAGGCCGAGCCAGACTTTTAAAAGGGCCAGGCCAGACCTAAAAAAAGCCTATGACAGGCCATAGGCCAGGCTCAGGCCTAAAAAGTTCATCGTAGGCCAGGCTCAGACATTTCAAAGCCTGGCCTGGCCTGGCCTATTCCCACCCCTAGCGGCAATATATCACTAATTTCCCACACTAACACTATAATCCAGAGAGGCATAACCAAATCAACAGCTACAAGGGAAAGAATCTTTTCAAAAAAAATTGTTGTGGCTAACAAAGTGCTCAACATGTTAATTAAGTGTGACGTAAGATTTTTTTTTATTTTAAAAAATAGTATATTTTCTTGTATCTACTATAAATATTAACAATCAACCCACTACCAAAAATACCAAATTATCCCTTACTTTTATCTCAATCCTAAGGATAAAAATGTCATTTTAAATTCCCTTCACTTTTTTACTCTCACTCACTTTTATTATTCATAGGCCCCACTCTCACATCATCTTTTATTTTTTTTATTTTACTTTACAACCTACTTTTCTATTTTCTCTTTCCTCTTTCACACTCTTTTCATTTCTCTCTACTATCAACATAATCTACTATAAATATTAACAAGAGTAATGATATTTGGACAAAAATTTTAGGCAAATATAAACAAAAACCAATTCACAACACCAATTAACCAAATTTTTTAGGTTCCAACCTGTCTTTTCAGAGTTTTTTAAGCCATTAACTAAAAACTTGGTTAATTGGTTACTTAGTTAATAGCCTAAAAAACTTGGTTAATTAGTGTTATGAATTGGATTTTGTCTATATTTGTCTGAAATTCTTTGTCCATATAACATTATTTGTATTAACAATCAACCCACTACAAAAAATATCAAATTATCCATTACTTTTATCTCAATCCTAGGGATAAAAATGTCATTTCAAATTCCTTTCACTTTTTTACTCTCACTCACTTTTATTATTCGTGGACCCCACTCTCACATCATCTTTTAATTTTTTTATTTCACTTTACAACCTACTTTTCTCTTTTCTCTTTCCTCTTTCTCACTCTTTCCACTTCTCTCTACTATCAACATAATCAAACAACCCACTACCAAAAATCTTTTTTACAAAATTAATTTTTTTGTAAAAAATCAGTAATTACGTAAAATTAATTAAATTAATATTAAATTATGTATATAATCTACTCAAACTACTAAAACCAATTAATTTAACCACTATTGTTTGTCAAAAAAAGTGATACCACTGGTAAATATTTCAAAACTATTTTTCCTAAAAAATTAATAATTAAATCTCTTCCGATTTTTCGAGGCACACGGGAGCAGCAACGACAATGCCAACGAAAGCGCCAACATGCCAACAGAAGCGCAACGTGAGCGCCAAAAAGCACAAAAGGCGCCTCATCGCTCGCCAGACCGACGCATTGCAGACAATTTTTTAAAAAAACACTTTATTTTTAAATTTATTTCTTCTACAAAACCAGTAATTAAATAAACTTAATAAAATTAATATTAAATCATGTTGAATTTATTATTTACTTTAATTTACTCAAAACTACTAAATTCAATTCATTTAACCACTACTGATAGTCAAAATAAGCGATACCGCTAGAAAAGATTCAAAATTATTTTTCCTAAAAAAATCAATAATTAAATCCATCCACTTTTTACGGGAGCAGCAACAGGAGCGCCAATGGAAGAGCCAACCGAAGTGCCAACGAGAGCGCCAATAGGCGCGCCAACGGGAGCATCATTATTATAAGAAGATACCACCATTATTACACCTCATTTTCTTTTTTTCCTTATTTTTACTCTATTATTTATATTATAAGATAGTACCAACTTTTTTTAAAAAACTTTTTGCAACACAACTATTTTAATAAATTTGAAATATCGTCTTTTATGGAGTTTTTCCTTTTTCTTTTATTTTATTACATTTTGCAACTTTTAACTTATTAATAACTTCATAAAAAATTATAATAAATACAGTATCACCCGTGCCTATGCACGGGTAAAATACTAGTTTGATATTATAGATGAAGAAAGACACTACCACGAACAGAGTTGAGTCTAGCAGAAGGATACCGTTTCCACAATACAGCAAATTGGAGTTCAAATCCCTCTTGGGAGAGATGTCCGCATTTAGTATCCGACCGTGTCTTGATAACGATTGGCTCCGATGGAGCATACGCGTGAGAAACCGAAGAAAAACAAAGGAAGACAATGCTAAGTTGGAATGGTCAAGCAAGTTATGCATGTGTTGCAGCTATACATTAAAGAATCTTTACTTTGATTACACTTTGTGTTACAAATTGGAAGCTGAATGTATATCTGTCTAACAATCCAACCCTCTATCAACCAGCATCATTCTAACTCTCTCCATATCCTCTAATCTCCCAGCATTTTCATAGATCTTCATAAGAAGTACAAAATTGTGTTCATTATCTGGCTCTAAATCAAAAAGCTTGTTTGCAGTAATCTCCCCAATAGTTACATTTCCATGCAGAAAACATGCATATAACAAAGCTCCCCATAGAGTTGGACCAGCAGCCTCAGAGTCCAATTTGTCCACTATGATGCTATAAGCCTTTTCAATTAATCCTGCTCTGCCATAAAGATTAACCATACAACCATAATGTTCCATAACTGGTTTTATTTTATACTTCTCACACATTAAAGCATATAATCTCTCTCCATCATTCACCAAACCTAAATTGGCACAAGCTGATAACAATGAAACAAATGTTATCTTATCAGGCATTTCACCAGCTTCCTCCATTTGTTTAAAATAAGAAACGGCTTCTTGGTGTTTGCAATGAGCAGATATTATGGAATTCCATGTAACAACATCCCTTTCCGGCATTATATCGAATATCCAGCGCGCCTTATCTAACCTGCCGTGATTGGAGTACACAATGATCAAGGAGTTAGCAACAGACAAGTTCCACTCAAGTCCTCGCCGGATTACCCATCCATGAATTTGTACCCCAACATCTAATGATGACACACCCGTAAGAATTGCGGATACGGAAACAAAATCAGGTTGTTTCCCATCCAAAAGCATTTCGCGAAAAATATCCATTGCCTCAACCTCAAGGCCATGATGAACATAACTAGTGAGCATTGAGTTCCACGAAACCGAGTCTCTTGAATGTATTTTGTTAAAGACCTTTCGAGCCTTCACAATATCACCACACTTAGAATACATGTCAACCAATGCATTGAGGACAAACCCATCATTGGAAAACCCAGAACGAATCACATGGCGATGCACCTCTTCCCCAACGTGAACTGACCCAATTCCGCCGCAAACTTTAAGAACCCGAGGGAACGTAAACGCGTCCGGTTCAACACCCTCTTCCACCATTTGAAAGTAGAGTGCAATGGCATCATAATATAAACCCATTTGGGCATACCCAGAAATAAGTGAATTCCATGCAAATGCAGACATATCCCTTTTAGACATTTGATCAAACAGGTCATGTGCTTCATCCATACACCCAAATGAAGCATATAACCTAACAAGTTTGGATGTGATGCCAATGTTTTTACGTAAAAGTGTTGGTGGAATAAGTTTGTGAACTCTAATACCATGATTAATGGCTTGGAAACGGTAACAAGTCTCTAACAAAGAAGCATAGATTTCAGGGTCAATTTTAATGCCCTTTTCTAAAGAGGTTTCAAGGTCTTTGAGGACTTGTTCAAGTGCTTGGAATTTTGTTTGGGGATATGGTTGTTGATTTATGAGAAGTGGGGTTGGTTTGGGTTGTGGGAATGAAAAAGTGTTTTTTCCTTTTTGGATATCCCATTTTCTTAGTTTTCTGATTTTCCTATTGTTGGTATTTTTGTTAGCAGAGCAGAGTATCATGAGATTTGGAGGGAAGGTTTGAGTGGCTATCATTATAAATTTTATGAATTCTTGAATGGGAACTGAGGTGTGTGGATATATACTAAAGTTTTTTGAAGATTAGTAGCTGGTATATTGCCAACGGTTTAATGGAAAACATTTAATGAAATTACCAAAAGAAAATATTTACGCAAAAAAATAAATTAGAAAAGAAGTTGGCTTTTATTTATTTGGATTTATTAGTTTATATACAAGTGAATCACATCTATTTGGCTTTTATTTATTTAAAGAGAATCATACATTTAACATAAGAAATATCATAAATATTTATATCTCTGTTTAATGCAGGTCAAAAGTTCAATCTTCCTAATGACTCCTAGGGTCGTTGTATAGATTCATTGAGATGGTTGAGTTTAATGCAACATAAAGCAATTAATTAATTTAAGACCAACTCTATCAGCATTTTCTGTAACAATAATCTATTCGGGTTTAAAAGGATTCAACATTTGTTTGTTATGCTTTAATTATGTTTTTTTTTGTCCCTTAAAATATTGAGATTTTTTTAATTGGTCTATTTCCATTGTTTTTTGGTGAGTTTTTAGTCAAGTTGATAAAATTGATCAAGAATCCATCACTTTCGAAATATATAAAATACAAAAACCATATTATAAACTTGTTATTGCTCAAATATTATAAGATTTGGTACAAATAGTTCATGTAATAAATAGTTATTATCCTGGACCAATAAAAAATACATTATATACATACATGTAGCATTATATATTATTTATTTATTTTTTACTCATATAGTATTGTATTATTAAACTGTATAACACTACTTAAATATACGAAAATAGTGGAAAAGCCTAAAACAAATCCAACACCATAAAAATATGTTTGATTCCCCATTCAGTGTTTAATTAAGCTTGTGGCAGTAACAGACCAATTTGTTTGCAGTATCTAAAAAAAAAATTACAAAACATGTGATAATCATATGTCATATTCTGTACATCTTAAGCAGTTAGTTCCTCTGTTGCTAGAGACAACACAGCTCCATCTGCAAGGCCATTCTCTAAGCGGCAGGGGCTGTTTATTGCAGGAAAGGAACAATGCAACCAGAGCCATCTCCTGTGAATGGTGGACATGTAAATATCATTTTGGAATACTTCAGTGGGTGAGTTTTTGAGACCCGGCAAATTCCAAAGCATATCATCAGTCAGGAATTTGGATCTTGTTAACTAAGAAATATATTGAGTCGCTACATAATCCAAACTTCATCCAACTTCACAATGCTCTCAACCACATGGCTTTCATTTAGCCTTCAGCTGCATAGAATGATGCAAGTTAGTAGAGCTATTAAATAATAAAATACATCAAGTTTTATCCACATAAAGAGACGGAAGACAAGGTGGACATAAAATTCAGAATTACAACCCAACAAAAATGGTGTTTTTGATTTGTCCATTTCTCTCCCCCACTTAAGCAAATAAAGTCATGGTTAATAAAACGCAACATGTTGATGGCTGTATAGATTTAAGAACCTAGTAAAAGCCGTTAAAACCGATTACCCATTAATAACTAATAGGTTTTGACAGCACTTTTTGTGTCTCAAACATCATGATTCTGCGATTTTAGCCTACCAGGTTCTAACTGCCAGAACTCCCCATGTTCTAATTGCGCATATTAGGTCCTTTAGATACTGCAATTGTGCAATTTTTGTCTCTTCATCCAATTATGTTTTGAATATTTTAAGTATTAACTTTTAAGTCAACTCAAATGACAAATGGGTAACATAACATATCACTCAATCTCAAAACATGCCACTCAGACTAAGTTATGTATCAAATTGATAGGAACCCAACTCAAGATGAAATAGAAGACTGTATTAATGAATAATGAGTTAATAACTGAAAAAGCAAGAAATAGGAACCAAGTTATGTCTCAAATTGATAGGAACCCGACTCAAGATGAAATAGAAGACTGTATTAATGAATAATGAGTTGATGACTGAAAAAGCAACAAATATTACGGAAATATTACAGAAGTATTTGTCAGCCTATAACAAACTCAATGATTTTCTAAGATATCCCCATTATTCACTCCTCCCCCTCTATATAACAAACTCTGTATTTCCCTGTTTTCTATAACTAACTCCCACCCCTTTTCCTAATTTCCCGCTTAAGGTGACCATAAGTAGTCCCTGGACAATTGGGCAAAAGGTTACAGACTTACAAAGAAGGAACCTATCACCAGTCATACCCACGTGTAACACATTAGTACTTTCAGTAAGAAATTCAATGACAAATGGATAGAGGGACCAAAATCATAAAATCACAATATATGAAGGACTTAGTTCGTGCAATTGGAACCCGAGGGATTAAAATCGCACAATTTGATACTTGAAGGGCCCAATTGGAGCAATTAGAACATGGGAGACCAAAATGACACAATCGTGGAACCTAGGAGACCAAAACTACAATTTAACCTAGTAACTATTATAAGTGTGACCACGAAGAGGCACTTGGTTTTGAACCGGGCATCATGCATTTTTTATCAGCTGTAACTAATATCATAGGACAACTGAATGTATACCTCACATTCCTCAAAAACTGGCCGAACTTGCTCAAATATTTCATCTTCTGTTCCCACTGCATTGATCTGCAGAGATTAGATTGTTATACAGTTAACTTGTAATATTCTGACCAGAATGAAGCATATAACTCACTGACCAGAAGCTGTTTTTTTATAAATAAAAAAATAAAGAAAACCCATTCCATAACTATCACATCTATATATAAAACACAACAAGCATACAGCTAAATCCCAAGTCCAAACGTAACTTAAGTCAAACCCACAAAAAACTAGCTTGTGGATTTTCCAACCTGGAAGAAAACTAAACAAGATATTTGAAGCAGGACAGTAGCATTCACCTTAAAGGTAAGTAATCAAAAGATTATAGTTATAAGGTTAAAATAATAATAGCAGATTTTTATTGAAAGGCGAGGTTGCATGATTCTCTAAATAATGTCCGTTCTCCTAAATTCAATTCAACATTGAATCTAATTATTATTACCCTGTGAAGTTTCCCTCTCTTTGCATAATGATCAATGACAGGAAGATTTAATGACTCAAATACTTTAAGACGTTTCTTGATCGTATCTATATTGTCATCAATTCGACCCTGCAATTAAACGAGTAGCATAGATCAGACAGATGTTTCTAATCAGCTGCTGATGCTGCATCTCCAAGAATTTGTTGAGAACCTGATTACGACTCAGCACCCGTTTTACCATCTCTTCTTCAGGGCAATCAAAGAAAAGTACAAAATTTGGTTCAGCTCCGGTCTGCATAAAATAATACGAGAAAGAATTCACATGAAATTATCATTTGTTATAATACCCACAAAAATTGCCATGAACGTTGTTGTTTTTCATCTGTAGACATTGTAATTTGCAAATGTATACAGAGGATAAGTGACAAACTTTTACTTAAATTAAATAGATGCTGGCCCAGAATTAACTCAATACTATATCAATTCATCAACATTACAAAGAAGATGCCCAAGGAGGAGTGAGTGACATAACTTCCTTTAGCCCAAATTTAAATGATAAAGTCAAACTTACAATTTTTTCAAAAGCTATGCGGTTCTCCTCACTTCTCGGGAAACCATCAATGAGAAACTTATAATTGTCACTAGATTCCATCTCTTTTAGAATCAATTTGACGGTCACTTCTGACGGAACAATTTTTCCCTCTCTAATTGTATTCAGAATCGTTGAGCTGTTTTAATGTTTCATTGTTAATATCCAAAATATGCACCGAGGAAATAAATATAAAATTGGGATTAGACAACATTACCCATATTCACTATCAGAAACTATCTCCTTTCTTAAAAGATCTCCGGCACTGAGATGCTTAAAGCCAAAGGTTTCAACAATTTTTGCACATTGTGTACCTTTTCCACTACCAGGCCCCCCTGAGAGCACAATACAATATTTGATTATAACTTTTTAAGGCCAACCAAAAAATAATCATAGATAGAATCACTATTAATAAAAAAATAGATAGAATTATTATCAACTCGTGGTACTTTGTTTCTATTGAAGACGTTTAGCCATTTGAGTATATGAGCCTCCAACAGTTTTGCTCAGGGGAGACATGATAAGAAAAAGTTTAAAAGTATGTAATAGGAGTTTCTAATTGTTGGAAATAGAATATGATTACTGTTCCACTTCCTGAGTATCATTTCTCTTCTCATAAATTGTACTTATCATCATCTAGATGTTTTGCTAAGCGTGTTACTCACTAAACATTCAAAAATCTCTATCTCATTTTTCTTCTCAAATTCTCAAGTTGGGGATCAGAGCGGGATCAAACCCGCTCCCGCTTCTTTCAGCAATCATCATATAGTCTAGTATTTATTAGAATTCAGTCTGAATTCTGTTTCAACATAGTAAGTCTAGGTTGTTCTGTCTTTCCAGCCATCAGAATTTTTCTGGCCACTGTCAACTTTTACAGTTCACTGTCAGAAATTTTCTGGCAACTTTGTGCTGCCAGCAGATCCTTTTTGACAACTGTCAGATTTTTCGGCCTCCAGTTTGTTTTCCAGGCACCATGTGCAGCCTACAGGTTAAAAGCTCCAAATATGTTACAAGTTTAGGTGTGCAATGTCGAGAAGGTTGATGCTTCGCAGGATGGCATATTTGTCTTATTCGATAATGAGTATCTCAAGCTAAACTGCTAAAGATTGTTTCATCTAGTATTGCTTCATCAATACTCCAATCTAGTAGTTCCCTGATTTGCTTTTCTCAAGATGGCATTTCCATTTTCACAAACCAAATAAGCCTTTAATTTTTACCAAATATATTTTCTCGGTTCTGATGGCAAAAAACCCAAATCTTTTGACTGCAACTTTGCAACAATTTAAATAGTCAATGCATGATTGTTACCTAAAACAAAAGTTACAATCGAAGCTATATCTTTGGGGAACATCCCATCCTTTTCCTGCATCACAGGGAACAAAAACAAGGAGATCATTATGTATCACACACTTGAGACTGTAATATTCAAAATATGTTAACTCTGGCTATATAAAGAGTGAATCATCAAGGATCATATACTTGAATACTAACAGTGAGGACAAGTGATCCTGAAGAAGTTAATTCAGTGCAAATTACCAACTTAAAATTGGAATATATCCACAAACTTGTGGTTGGTTGTATTTTAGCAAAATACCAAAGAGGGAATGTAAATAGTACTACCTCCATCCCTCTTGTACTCTACGACCCATTTGACAATTTTGTTGTCCCTTACTATAAGACTCTTTCCAAATTGTGTGTTGCATTAATTAACTTTTTACCTAAATATCAGTGGCTTCTATCTAAGGTGAAGGATCAACCAAGTCCCTCACTGAGATTTCATACGAGTAGATACAATCTCATCTATTCATATTATTTTATACTATATCCTACAATCAGTTTAACAAGTACACCGGTGAGGGACTTAATTGATCCCTCACCTCACCTTTGAAGGCGCCCTAAATATCTCAATCTTTTTTTTTGTAATCAATAAACTTCTTTCTCTCTCTTGTGAGCATTGGGAATATGATTAGCCACACCAAGGTCTACTTGGATTGACTTATTAAAGCCTATCTATTGAAATAAGAACTAATAATCGTTTGGGTTTGGGATAGTTTATGACATGTCTATAAGTCATTTTTAACTTATTTCCTTAAGCTCTCCGGAATAACTTACATGATAAATAGATTATATGAAAACAGCTTATAGCTTAATGAAAAACAACAGTTTAATTTTATAGTACCTGCAATTGCAAAGGAAACCCTGTGGTAAATCTATGGAAATGGGAAGCGTTGTGATTAGAAGCTTCCTGGACTCAAAAATAGGTCAACGTCAGAACTCAGAATATGAATCATCAATTGAATGAAGAAGGAGATGCGCAACATATAATATACCTGCGTCATGTGAAGGAAAAGGGAAGATTTCAAAGAAGTGGTTGCGCGTCTCCACATTTCTGATTCTTCACTTTCTGTTGCGGATTTGCGGTTTCTGAAATCGGTTTCAATATCGGTGGGGTTTGTTTATGTTGCGCGAGAGAGAAAGAGATTTCGTTGTCAACAAAAAAATAGAGAAAGAGATTCCGTCAAACAAGTGGCGTGCATAGTGTGAGCGAGCGTGGCAACGTGCGTGAAAATGGACACATCCCCACAAGGATTCTTTTTTAAAAAAGTATATTTTTTGAAAAGTATTTTTTTAAGAAGTATTTAATTCATAAATTCGAATTCTTTTGTTTTTAGGTGATCGTGAGAGAGCAAATCAAATTTTTCACCGGTTAAACATTAAATATGATCGTAGAATCTAGTATAGAAATTCATCAACAGTTGAGATTTGATGTTGCTTGATTCAATCTTAACCACTCATAGCATTTTACGCAATATCTTACGGTCAATTTTAGTGGTTCATATTGACTACCAAAAAAAATTGTGATTCACCAATGAAGGATTTGATTTGATTTGATTCATCACCTTATAAGCGCCCTCGTTATCAATTGGTTAAAATTCTTAATTTGTTTTCAATTGGTTAAAATAATTTTGTAATAACCCAAGAGCTCTTCCAGCTTAATCAAGATTTTGTGTTCGAATTTAGGCTTAGACATGCAATAGTGTTTTTTTATAAGTAATGTTAGTGCGGTGGGGGAATGCAATAGTATTAAATCTCTTGACGGGGGAGTTTTGTTTGTTTATACTCAAAAAAAAAAGTAATACTTATTTTTTTAGATATTGCAATATTTTATTCATAATTGGCATAGTCACAAACATTACATTAAGTGTAACTAAATTAATACGCAAAATTAAAATATAGAAATGCAAATGCTCATAAGATGTTCTTGATAATCAGTCACATAGACATAATAAAACTATTGAAACCTCGAATAACCAAAAAGCAATCCCTACTGGACTACTCACTAAGTGGACTCGCTCTAATTTGGCGATTTAGTCGGAGGATGCTAAAAGGCTCGAAAGAAAGCAACCCTTTGACGGGGACCACCACACCACTAATGTCAATAACTACAAAAAAGGGGAAATATTTGAGCTTAGCAAGCTTTTGATATGAGTCAGCAATAGGTGTTTTACACATTTGTCTTGTTATAATTGTCTACATCCGGGTCTCATTGGTAGTAGGTTCAATTTGGGCATTAGTCACTAAATTCTTTGATTCGTAGCAAGAAGGGAAGGACCAAAAAATAGTGGCTCAAAAATGAGCATGACTTGCCATTTAATTTCGGTTAACCACATCGATTGTGATGGAGTTGAAAGTGGGACTCAAAGCTTTTCAAACAACTACAAGCAGCATAGTCACTGACAAAATTAAAACAACACTTTCTTTGAGACACATGTTGTGCGAAAAGTAGTTGTGCAGATTTGGGATTCACGGAATAGAGACTTGAACCTAGGTGGTGGCTCGGATGGTGGCCTGCTTAACACCAGTTGACTGGTGAACGATGGTGCTCCACTATGAGCGATGGTGGATCCATTCACATGCTACTGTGGGTAATTGCCCCCATGAAACAAAATCATTTTAGTTGAATATATTTAATTAAACTTGTTTTTCCCCCATTAAAAAAGAAGAGTTTCTCCCATAACTAAATTATATTTTTCAAATTAACGTAAGAAATAATTGTAAGAGACAATATATTAATACTAATTTTGTTTTTTATCATTCTAACTTTTGTTATTTTGGTCTCTTATAACACTAAATAGACACGTGAATGCTTACATATTTTAGGTTTTTATGAGTAAATGTTAAAAAAGTGTATACAAAAAATAGAGACCTATTTACTATTTAAGAAATGAAAAGTATTAATTCGCCCTTGAAATTTAATATTAGTCAAATTTGTCTTTAAGATGAACTAAAATATTCTTAAAATTATGGTAAAATGACTAAATTGACTGATATTTAAGATGTAAATTGGTATTTTTCATTTTTCAATAACTAAATGAGTCTGTTATTCTCAAGTGCTAGTTTGAGTATTTACTCTTTTTGTCCTTTTTAATGTATATTTTGTTAATCCTTACTAAAAAAAATCCCAAGAATATATTAAATTAAATTTTGCCCCCAACATAAAAAATCTTTGGATCCGCCACTGACCGTAAGATAGGATCAGAGCAAAGGGTTGCGCATGCCGAACTATTTTAATCATTATATGTGACATCAATTATTAAATTGGCTTATATACGAAAGAACAAGGGACAGTAAATCAAATCCCTGAATATTGTGACATCCTGTTAATACTAGGCGAATTCCCAATATTGTGGGTAACAGTTTGCTTGGTACTCCCCAAGGAGCAGTCGCAGTCGAAGTACCAGCACTTGTGGGTGAACAACAAGGGACAGTAAATCAAATCCCTGAAGTTGTTTTGGTAAATCGTCACCAAGACACTGATGAAGTTGTTCGACAAGTGCAACAAAATAATATTGGCGCTCAAGATAATATAGCCACTTTAGTAGAGACTATAATGGCACAAAATGGTCTTAACATAGGTTTGCATAGGCCTAATTTTGTATCACCATTGTGTGACTATGTGTTGCAAACCGAATTACCAAGGGGATGGAAAATCCCTAAGTTTACCAAATTTGGCGGTGATACAAATGAATCCACAGTCGAACACATTGCTCGATTCTTGACTGAGGCTGGGGACATAGCCCAAAATGAGAATTTAAAAATGAAATACTTTCCAAATTCTTTGACTAAAAATGCCTTTACTTGGTTTACCACTTTATCCCCTGGTTCTATTTTCACATGGGGGCAATTAGAAAAGGCATTTCATGCACAATTTTACATGGGTCAGTCTAAGATAAGTCTCAAAGAGTTGGTCAGTGTTCGACGCAAAATGCCTGAAACAATTGATGATTATTTGAATAGATTTAGACTATTAAAGTCTCGTTGTTTCACGCAAGTGTCTGAACATGAGCTTGTCGAAATGGCTGCTGGTGGCCTTGATTATTCAATTCGAAAGAAATTGGATACATCACATTTAAGAGATATGGCCCAGTTGGCTGATAGAGTTCGACAGGTCGAAAGGCTTAAGGAGGAAAAATCTAGGACAACTAGGTTTCAGAAAAAAGAAAAAGTGGGATATGTCGAGGAAGAATTCGACGTTGCTTTTGGTGATGTCGAAGAGGAGGAAATAGATGTGGCTGAACTCAAGCCTGGCCCTCCTTATACTTGTAAATTATTGAGGCCTGCTCATGGGAATAATCCTGTAGAGCCAAAAAATGATAGATTTGTACCCAAAATATATACCTTTGATGTTACTAAATGTGATGAAATATTTGATCTGTTAGTAAAAGATGGTCAAATATTAGTGCCCAGTGACCTAAAAATGCCAACTCTCGATCAGAGAAAGAAAAAGGGTTATTGTAAGTTCCATAATTTTTTGGGACATAACACTGACCGTTGTGTGCTTTTCAGGGATCTAGTGCAAAAGGCAATCGAGGAAGGAAGACTTAAATTTGGTGATAAGAAAATGAAAGCGCCAATGCAGATCGAAGCAAATCCTTTGCACGAAAAGTCAAGCCATGTATGCAGAGCTGCCGAGGCGGATGTAAGAATGGTAGATGCTAAAATGGTAGAGTCTCCAAAATCATGTAAGTCCGCCACACGAGAAGTTGAAGAGTGTCTTGCATTCGGGGATGAGACACGAAGTAACTCAAGAGGAATATGATGAAAAGTACAAGTCGTGTACCCTAAGGTCAAGAGGAACCGATTGATTTCCTCAATAGGTGCAAGATGAACAATTACGAGTGATGCTTTGCCCAAAGTGCAGATCTTTGTTTTTTACAAAGAGGTCGCAAAGAGGTCGGGCCTATAGTGTTCAACAACAACATAAGAGAAAATGGTTTGATAAAAGGCAAAAATTTGACTTCAAGAGAGGAGATCTTCCTGGTTATAAGGTTAAAGTTTTAACTAAGCCTTCGACAAGCACACCTAAGAAGCAGGGTTTACGAAGCCATCATCTGGTAAATCCTTTGTTCCCATGGCGAGTGCTCCAGTCGGAAAATGGGTGCAAAAAGTTGTTCATCCTGCTGATGCTTCTAAGTATAACTACAAGAACAACTATAAGGTAAGAATCCTATCACTAAGACTCGATGGCGTCGCTTTCCAACGCCGTAAGAAAAAGGCATTACATGCTGCCAACAATAATGCACCAAGCAGTTCGATGGTGGTGAAGAACGTGGCTCCTAAAATTGAAGGATCCACAAAGGTAAATGTTGTTACTGCAGATAAGGTTGATGGTGGATATAAGGCCAAAGGCAAAGTCATTTATTCTTGAGAAGCCAAGAAGGCTCACATCGAAAGAATCTTTCCTCCATTGTCATCATTGAAGGATGATATTTTCAACATGGACGAAGATATGGATTCTGAATTTGAAGACTCTGAGGATGACTTTGATGTTATCTGTGTGGTATCTATACTACCTATTGAATATGATGTTATCACAGTACCTGATGATGTCGAAGAAGATTTCACTGAGGATATGGCTTGTCATAAGCCAGTATGTTATTATGTGATGAATGATGGCTGTGTCGAAGAGCAAATGGCAACTTTCGAGAAGCCAGACTTAGGCATGCAGAACCACTTAAAGCCATTGTATGTGCAGGCCAAAGTTAATGGTGTTGGTATTAACAAGGTGCTGATAGATGGTGGAGCTGCAGTGAACTTGATGCCTCAATGTCTATTGAGAAAAATTGGTAAATCTGACACAGATCTTCGCCCACATAACATTGTCTTAAGCAACTATGAAGGCAAAACTGGCTGCTCGTTAGGGGCCATAGAGGTGGATTTGATAGTTGGTACAGTGAAGAGGACTACATTGTTCTTAGTGATAGCTTCTAAGGCAAACTTCAACCTACTCCTTGGTAGAGAATGGATACATGGGGTTGGAGTTGTGCCTTCCACTTTACATCAGCGTTTGGTGATGTGGAAAGCAGATGGTCTAGTAGAATATATTGAGGGTGATCAAAGCTATTTTCGTGCTGATGTAAATCACATAACCAAAGAAAATTTTGAGAAGCAAATGGCAAACATTGCGCCATGTATATCTTCAAATCAAGCATACCTTCCTTCTGATAAGGTATTTGCTTCAGTGCATCTCCATCCAATCCATGGTTTTATCTGTGAAAGGGAGTGTTTGCTGGTGTTTTTAGCAAACAATCACTAGTTTTCAATATTGAGATTGTGAGATCAAACTAGAAAATCTCTTTGACAATTGCCTCTAAGTTTTGTGTTTTTGACGTATGTAAGAACAGTAAACGATAGAAATAAACAAATTGTAAGCAAAGTAAAAGCAGTAAATGCAACAAATGTAAAGAGAAAGTAAATATTGCATTAAGTGAAAGAAAAGATGGTTCACCAACACTTACAAGGTATCTGTTTCACTCGTGTTTCGCTTTAGTTTGGAAGTTGAGTTTCTCAGAGTTCTTGTGAAATGTGGTGACCCTGATTTCCTATTACAAAAGAGTATTTATACTCTTGGAAACAATCGTGGGAAGAAAGAATAACTGCCCCCTAAAAGTAAGGAGAAGTAACCGCCCACTAACTGTTGCTCTTTGCATTTCGACTAACTCATTGTCAACCGTTTGACGAAGTGTTGAACCCAGCTTTGTCGAAGATTTGAACCTTCTTTTGTCGAAGGTTTCTCGCCTTGCTTACTTCATAGCTTTGAGAGCTAGGCTTGTCGAAGCTCCCTTGCATTGCCAGCACTTGTATAACTTTCCTGTCGAATTTATGGTGTATTGACTTAAATATTGACCTGTGGTCCCCAGAACAATATTAAATGTGAAGTCAACCCCATTTAAAGCTTCATTTAATGTAATCATCGAAATTTTGAGGTAACAGATTGCCCCCAAAAATGCTTTTTCGACGGAATAAGGAATGGAAGTAAGAAAATGCATTTTTGAATATCGTGCAATGGTCACTTCTACCGCCTTTTACACTTCAACAAAGGGTCGAAAAGATAGTTATCATGACTTGCACGAGATAAAATAAACCGTTTCATTGGCACACGTAATATAGTAGGTGGGCCATCACGCCTCAAAGGTCACAAACGTGTGGGCGTGGTGAACGTGCCAATAATCAAGGCTTCCAAACATATATAAACGGCTAAAGCCCTTTCGTATTCCTTTTTAACCATTTGAAACCTCTGCGAATAGTCCCTTTGCATTCCTCATCTCTCAGACTTTTGCAAAAATCTCGTGATTCACAAAAAGTTTCAAACTTTCGCTCTCTTTCTTCAATCGAAACCCGATTCCAACTCGCATTTACTTTTCCTCACCTATGGCTTCATCATCTGCACGCTGCGCGATGCAACTCGAAAGCTCAAGAAGAATGACGAGCCCAAGAAAATCCAAACCCTCGAGGGCTTCGTTGATGAACTCGACATCAAAGATGACCGAACCATCCAATGGCAAACTCAGTGTATCGATTCCCTACTCGAGATTTATACCCATGCTTATTTAGGTCCTCTCGCCTAATATCTTGCTAGAGAATAATGAAGTTTCAAATCTTCCTAGTCACGTTACTTCAACCCAAAATCTTTGCTAAAACCCCTTTTCATTTAGAGTTTCAATAATTCTTCTAGGGTTTTTAGGTTCGCTCTAGGCTTGACCAACAAATCTATTTAGATTGGCTTGACAAGGTAGAGGCTAAGAAAGCCAAAGATCTGAAAAAACAAGGTATCTTCGACCTTATCCAGTTGTCAGGTATGGGCCCAAATACGATAGCACCTTGATCCTGGCACCATGCAATTTTGGGACTGTACTCATAGTCTCCACTTGAAATGTGGCATGCTATCTCCCACTTTGCTAGATGTTGCTTGCCATCACAGTGTCCAAACCCTTAGGGAGACCTTTGATCCCACACGCCCGAATATGAGTATAAGTTTTCCTTCAACAATGCTACCTTCGCCCCTTACATCAATGACCATTATAGGGTTGATCATCGAGGAGGTTTCTGCTGTGGAACATGTAGCCTTCTTAACTCTCTCGTTATCTCTCTTCGCTTTCAGACACGCTTCTCTTGAGTTTCCAAATCCTATATCCCCTTGGCAATCCAAATTTCCATGAACAAGAAGACATTAATCTTGCCAAATCGCTTCTAGGTTCTCTCCATCAACAACTTGACAATGTTTGTCATAGAGTTGAGAGAAGATGAACCAACATCCAAGTTTTTGGCTTCGTCCACTATGGTTGTTACAACCGTGGTTCTTTGGCCACTTTTGAGTTTCGACTTAGCTTTTACATTCCTAAGTCCTGCTCGACCATCCTTAGAGACTAGGAGGACCGGAAGGGATTCGACTAGCTCGATTGAAGCCTAAGCAAATAGGTCTTACTCCGTAAGAATCTTTCTTAGAATACTTGAAGTCTTCTTGAAATGCACCACCTTCACGCACTCTATGGCCCCCTTCGTTCAAAGGCCTTATGGTCCAACATGGTTTAAACAACCATTTCCTTCCCTTCCTCAATCGAACAATGAGGAAATCAACCAAATCGCAAGCTTACCTCTCTCCTCTATCCTCTCTACCGCACTCACCACCGGCGGGACTAAAAATAGTCCGGGAATCACCGTATTTCCCAAGTTATTTCGCCAGCAGGTTTGGGCTTTGTCAAGTCGACTGCGCGCCAAGTGTGTTTTCACAAAGTAGAATTTGCAAGTCCGTAAACAGAGGTAGCTTACAAGCGTGCTTTCAAGAAATTCCATTACAAAACCTTGAATTTTGAACCCCGCTTTCAACCCAAGGTTTTCATGCACTGAGAAGTTTCATGAATGGTGGGCTGGTTATTACACCACTGCTGCTGGAGAAGCCAGTGACATTTTTTCTGAGAACCTTGTGAAGAAGTTAGTGGCTGCTTTCCCTTCAAACAACAAAGGTACATACTTTTCGACACTCAAAGTTTTCTAAGTCTTAAATTTCATCTCTGTTTGCTTATCAATGCTTTCGACATTAGAAAAAACTGCACCGAAGCTGAAGATCAAAGTAAGCAAAGACACTTCAACAAAGTCTTCTCCACAAGTCACGAAGAAAGTGGCAGCAAGCCCTACCCCAGACATCACCCTAAAGAAGGTATGGCACTTTCCACTTATCTTAAGTTGTTTTTGACTATAACTTTTATTCACGTCGAAATGTTTTTCAGAAAACAACCAAGACAACAAAACCTCTTCAGAAGCCCAAGGCCAAAGAGAAAGCGATCATTTCCCCCAGTTCTGAGGTACTATACACATACCTTGTGAGCATGTCGAGACTTCTCTCAAATTTATCACTCACTTTTTCGTGGTATTATTTGTACCATAACTTGAATTCTTTTTGCAGGACACTGAAAGTGATGATAACATTCCTCTCCATCAAAGTTCAAGGAAAAGGGCCTTACCTGATCCCCAAAGGGCTACCAAAGGCCTTGTTATCAATGAGCCCTCTGAAACACCATCTTCTCCTCCAATCAAAAAACTTAAGGTAGACGAGGTAAATTTCCTTTCAAAGTTAATTTGAACCTTTTTGGTTATGCCTTTTCAGTTTTAATTTAAGTAAATTACTTACTGTAAACAGGTAGGTGGACTACTTGTTGACAATCCTGCTGTCGAGTCTCTACCCGAAGTTGTTGAACGAGAGTTGTCGGCCATAACGCCTTCTTTTCCTTCGTCACCTCTTGGTGTAGCTGCTGAAGAAATCTTTCGGACCCTTGTCGAACTTGGAGTTCCCATTTTTGAGGAGATTACACCAAATGCTGGTGGCGTCGAACCAGAGGCTGTTGTGGAGGAAAATGCTCAAGTCTTGGAAGCCAACGTTCCAGAAATTGAAAGACTTGAGGTAGTAGTTGCTCCTGCTGGAAATCCTGATGAAACTATGATAGATCAAGGACGAGAGGAACTTAGAAGGGAGGAACCTGCAAATCAAGATGTTTCTGCCAAAGAGTCATCTAACAGTGCTGTTAGTGATCAAGAATTAGCTGAGTTGAAGAAGAAAGACCCTTTGGCAGCTTTGAAGATCATGCTGAGTCTTAAAAGCTCGTCGAGTCGTCTGATTTGCAAACTCTTGAACACCTCTCTCGCCCCCATCAATCGTGAATCGATCAAAGCCTACTTCGCCAACTGAAGACTAAAGTTCTAGAGGGGGATCTCGTGGCGAATATTGAGAGTGATCCATCTGTGTACCTTGAGGTAAAATCCCTCATTCACAAAATCACTAAGTTGGATCCTCCTCAAGATCTCCTTACCTTTTTCATGGAATTTGGTCCCCTTTTCGAGCAACTCTCTCTCCTAGTCACCCAGCGGTCGAATATCCTTAAACATAAGGCTCAAGAGAATCAACTTTGCGAAGTGGAACTTGCCTCTCTCAAAGCTGATCAAGATGATATAGAAGCTCTCGAAGCCCAAGCAGCCAATGACGAAAAGGCAATTGCTCAATGGGATGCACAGATCACGCGTTATGACGAAGAGATAAAAACACTCCAAACTAAGTTGTCAAACGCTAAGTATCAAAAGGGCTTGGTTGTCGAAAGAATGAACGCTGCTTCTTCGTCAGTCAAAACAACCAAGGCGTTGACGGCTATAGAGAATCTGGAGAAAGCTAACCAGCATCAAGCCATTCTTGTTGAACTTGACAAAGATTTGCACCTTCTTGATACTTCTATCTCTTTGAGTGCCAGCATTCTTGAGAGGCACAAGGCATCTTTGGCGAATTTCTGAGATCTTGTAATAGCTTAGAATTTTAAAAATGGCTATGTAATTTTAACATTTCGTTATACATTGCCATTTGTGAACAATTCTCATTTATTTATGCTTGTTCAATTCTTATCTCAGTCAATACTGGCTTGTATTGTTTTAAATACTTGCCATTTATTCTAAAGATTCTGTTTTCGTCACCTAGCTCTTCGACTTCATAAGCGCCATTCGAAAAGCATTGCAATACGCGAAATGGGCCTTCCCACCCTGTGACCACTTGCCTAAAACTCTATCTTTTTATCCATAGGCAATAGGACTTTCCACACTAACTCTCCTTCTTCAAAGGTTTTTAACTTAACCTTTTTTGTTGTAAGCTTTAGCTACTCTTTCTTTCTGTCGAATAATAAGCATTTCTAAAGCTAATGACCTCTCTTCGTCTAAATCAACTAGTTCATCAATCATCATATTCCAATAATGATCGGAAGGATTTCCCTTGTTTCAAATCCTTGTTGATTGTAAACAAATTTCAACAGTAACACCGCATCATGTCCAAATGTTAACCTTGTAAGAGAGTAGTGTTTATAGACTCTTTAGGTGAAGTTCGACAAGCCCATAACACTTGGTCAAGAGAACTATGCCAACTTTTGGGCTTCATACCCAACGTGCTTTTAATCAAGTTAATAATGATTTTATTGGCAGCCTCTACTTGACCATTGGCTTGTGCGTAGTATGGTGTCGAAGTCAATAACTTGAAACCAATTTCAGCAGCAAAGTCTACCATTTTTCGACCAGTAAAAACAGTGCCTTGGTTTGTAGTAATGGTTTCTGGAATTCCATATCTGTAAATGATATGATTTTGAATGAACCTTATTACTGCTTCTTGATCAACATTGGCTAAAGGTATTGCCTCTACCCATTTAGTAAAGTAATCAATTCCTACCAGAATGTATCTATGACCTTTTGACGAAGTTGGTTTTATTTCTCCAATCACATCCAAAGCCCAACCTCTAAATGGCCAAGGTTTTACTATAGAATGTAATTCATTTGCAGGCACATGTTGTATTCCAGCATGCTTTTGGCATTCTTGGCAACCTTTAGCAAACTCTATACAATCTTTCAAAATGGTTGGCCAGTACATTCCTTGTCGAAATAACAACCATTTCATTTTATGGCCTACTTGATGTGAACCACATGCTCCACTATGCGTATTAGAAACTGCTAAGTATGCCTCATTTTCACTAAGACATTTTAATAGTACCCCTTCAGGAGTTTGCTTGAACAATTCGTTTCCAATTAACACATAGCTCAGAGCTCTGTACTTCACCTTTTTATTAGTGTTTCCTGTAGGATTTTGCAAATACTCTACAATAGGCTTACGCCAATCATCATCAACCATATTGTCAATAGCAAAAATTTCTGCTAAATCAATATCATCAAAAATGTGGCGTTTTTCGACGCGTACTTCATTTGTATTTATTGCCCTGATAACTCATATTTGTATGAGTTATTTATGCCTCTAATCATTAAATTAAGTAAGTTCTCAAGTAATATTAGTGTAGTATTTATTGCATTTATGTTTATATTAGGTGAGGAAGGGCTAAACACTGCTTTGTTATGAAATTGACACATTTGGTGCCCTTGTGATTGTTTTGATGTATTTTGTGTTTAGCGCTATAGCGTCTAACGCTATAACGTCAAGAGGGCAGATCAGCTGAGCATCTAAAGTAAAAGTGCAATTTTGGCGCCAAGCTCATTAATCCATGTTCCATATCTTGTGTCCACTGTGCTTGCTGACATGTGCGGATTTTATTGGATTTGTGTGGACACTTGGCATCGCATTAGTGAGGAATAATGGAGTTGGTGAAAAAGCAAACATCACCTTTCTTGACTTTTGGAGAAGATTTGTACCTCATGCTAGATATACTAGTTGTGCCGATTTCCTTCCCTTACCTTAGGATATTCGAGAGTTAGAGAGAGTATTGGTAGAGAGAGAGAGAACGTGACATTTCTTCTTCTCCATTGATACACTTTTGAAGCTTTTGCATTTCTATTTTCTTTCTTTTGTAATTTCTGTATTTCTCACGGTGTAAGGCTGATGATGAACCATCTCTGCGTGGATGATTAGGAGACTTCAAGCTTGTATCTTTTGCACTTGTATTTTCCTTCTTACCTACGGTAATGCAAGTATTTGTATTTGTGTTATTTTGATGATGCTCAACATGAGCTAAACTCTTTGAGTTGGGTTGCTATAAGCTTGTAATGAACCTTTAATATTACGTATATAATTTCTCACGTTTTGTGTTTTAATCCTTGTGTTATAATTCTTTCAATCTTGTTTTATATTTGGCCACGTAAAACAAGAACTTCTGTGGATTCAGACATGAACCATAGAAAGAACTCAAGGGTTAATATAAACGAGAAGGTTGGTTAAAGACATTTAGCCAATTTTTGCTTCCTCTAGACATAGAAGTTGCAATAGTTTATAAAGCTTAAGCTGTGGGATCTTGAATATACAGGGGTGAACTTATTTAGAACCTAGACATAGGCATCTTGTAATGAAACCCTGGCGCTAGTGACTGAAAGGCACAAAATATTTGCAACAGCGCTTAACGCTATAGCGTGTGACGTTATAGCGTATTGTTTATGGGAATTTACGTAGTGAAAGCAATCCAACTTATTACTCTCATATTTTAACTCACTGTTAACTTGTTACTTTAACAATCTTTGTTCAACTGAAACTTTGTTACTCAAACTATTTGCTACTTGTTCCTCTAAAGTGATTCCTTTTTAAACTCTAAAATTAATACCAATCCCTGTGGAGACGAACTTTACTTATCATTATATTACTTGTTGCGATTGTGTACACTTGCACATCACCTTTTCGCACAACAAGTTTTTGGCGCCGTTGCCGGGGATTGCATTTAATTTTTATTGTTTAGAAATTATTACATCCTTAGGGAGGTTTTACCTTGGCAATTGTCTGTGGTGTGTTACAGGAAGTGCTATAGCGTTTGACGTTATAGCGTATGCCCAGATCAGAACCACCCACTTTTGAGTTTGATCCTGAACCAGAGAGAAGATTCAGAAGGCTAAGACGCCAACAAAGGTCACAACGACTCGCACTAACTATGTCCGAACACTCTCATCGATCGGTAGAGGCACACTTGGGGAAGAACTCCTCACAAATAGGAGGAAGAATGCCAAGAGGTGGAAGGCAAGGTCCTTTTACCCATATCAAGTTGATAATGAATACCGAGTGCAGAGACAGATTCATTAATCAAGGACCGATCAAATGGTGAATGACAGAGACAGGCCAATGAGAGATTATGCGCGTGTTTGATCCACATTCCATGGAAACAAGCATCACTAGGCTCGTGGTGATCGCTACTCACTTTGAGTTCAAGCTTTATGATGTTCCAAATGCTCCAAACAATCTGGACAATTTGGAGGTTCTTCTCAAGAAGATCCTTTTGCTCATCCGAGAAACTTCCTTGAAGTGTGTAGTAATTTCATTATCCTGTGGGTGAGTGAGGATGCTTTCTGTGCTAAAACTGCTCCCTTATTCTTTAAAAGACAGAGCAAAAGCTTGGTTGAACTCCTTGAGTCCAATTCTATCACAACTTGGGAAGATATGACAAAGAAGTTTCTGGAGAAGTATTTCCCACCAAACAAAAATGCAAGGATGAGGAATGACATCACATCCTTCAAGCAAAAAGAGGGTGAATCATTACATGAGGCTTGGGAAAGGTGGAAGGAGTTGCTTAGAAATGTCCACATCATGGAATTCGATAGTAATTCAAATGGAGACTTTTATAATGGGCTGAGAGGCACCTACTAGGTCCATGTTGGATGCCTCATCCGGAGGTGTAATTGAACTCATCATATAATGACGCTTGTGAGCTCATAGAGCGCATTTCCATTAACAGCTTCTTCATGGCCTCTTGAAAGGTTGAATTCTACAAGGAAAGTAGTGGGTTTCATGAAGTGAGTGAGGTTTCTGCTCTCTCACCCCAGTGGCCACTCTAACAAACATGATAAAGGAGTTGAACACTGCCAACGCTATAGCGTCTGATGCTATAGCGCCTGAAAAGACAACTGCAACAGCAATTGAACAAGCTCCTCCCGGAGAAGCCGGTTGTATATCTTGTGGAGGCGCATTCAGTATGAAGAATGTACAACGAATCTCGCTTCATCAATTATGTGGGTTACAACAAGGGTAACAACCCTTATTCTAATACATACAACCCTGGTTGGAGGAATCATCCTAACTTCAGGTGGGGGGGAGGAAATAATGCTATCATAAGCACAAATGCTCCTGCTATTCCCCCAGGTTTTCCAAGGCAACAACAACAACGACCTCATGTAGGCATGCATGACTCCTGCTCCTGCTATGGATAACTCAATGGAGTCTCTGCTAAGGTCATTCATCAGTGATTGTAAAACAACAATGCAGACTCATGAAGTATCAATCAAAACTCTGGAGAATCAAGTGGGACAGATTGCATCTGCTCTCACGCAAAGGCAGAATGGTGGACTCCCATCTACTACTGAACCTTCTTCATCTCATGCACCAGGCAAGGAGCATGTGAAAGCAATAACCACCAGAAGTGGTAAAGAGGTAACTACTGCACCCAAGAATTTAGAGTCAAGTGTTGCTGAAAATGAAAAGAATTTTCCAGACGTTATAGCACCTGACGCTATAGCGTCAAATGCAAACAGAACACCTGAACCTAAATTGGTGCCTGAATATCCTGCTCCCCCTTACCCTCAAAGGTTAAAAAAGGCACATGAGGACAAACAATTTAATAAATTCCTTGAGGTGTTAAAACAATTGCACATTAATGTTCCTCTAGTTGAGGCATTACAACAAATGCCCAACTATGCCAAATTTATGAAAGATGTTTTGACAAAGAAAAGAAGGTCGGAGAATTTGAAATCGTGGCAATGATCGGGAATGCAAAGATGTTGATGCAAAATAAACTCCCAGAAAATTAAAGGACCACGGTAGTTTCACAATACCTGCTCCATTGGAAATTTTTATTCGGTCGTGCTTTATGTGACTTGGGGGCAAGTATTAACTTAATGCCCAAGTCCATTTACACACAATTGGGTATAGAACCGCTGCACCTACTTTTCTCGTAAGCCTCCGGTTAGTCGATAGGTCACTTGCCTATCCCGAGGGAATACCGAGGATGTTTTAATTAAAGTAGATAAATTTGTTTTTCCCCTGTTGACTTTGTTATTCTAGATTTTGAAGCGGATGCAGAGGTACCTATCATTTTAGGTAGACCCTTTTTGGCTACAGGGAAGACACTCATTGATGTACAAAAAGGAGAATTGACAATGAGAGTCAATGATCAAGAAGTTAAGATCAATGTTTTGAATGCATTAAAGCTTCCAGATGTCAATACTGAAGAGTGTTCCTTTGTGGTTTCTCTTGACCAAGTGGTGCAAAAACATTTTCAGAAAACTAACAACCACTTGGGAAAGGTGCTTAACAATACTGAGGAACATGAATTGTTGGAAGAAGAGGAGTTTCCAATAGAAAAACAAACTGTGAATGAGGTTTGGGCTAGGAGATATGAGTCACTAGAGCAAGAAAACTCAAACCTCAAGAAGAGTGTGCCTTCTATTATTCAACCACCTGATCTAGAGTTGAAGGAATTACCCAAGCACCTGAAGTATGCATATTTGGGGAAAAATGAGACTCTACCTGTCATCATTTCTGCTAGTTTGGATCAAAACCAAGAGGTGGAGCTCATTGCAACTCTGAAAAGGCACAAGAAGGCAATAGGTTGGCAAATGTCTGATATACATGGGATAAGTCCTACAATCTGCATGCATAGGATTGTGTTAGAGGAAAATGCTAAACATAGCATTGAAGGACAGAGAAGGCTTAATCCCATAATGAAGGAAGTGGTGAAGAAGGAAATCCTCAAGTGGTTAGATGCAGGGATTGTATATCCTATTTCTGACAGTGCATGGGTGAGCCCTGTGCAGTGTGTTCCCAAGAAAGGTGGTGTCACTGTGATCACAAATGACAAAAACGAGTTAATTCCCACAAGAACAGTGACTGGTTGGAGGATCTGCATGGACTATAGGAAATTGAACAAGGCCACAAAGAAGGACCACTTTCCTCTCCCTTTTATTGACCAAATGTTGGACAGACTTGCTGGTAAGGACTATTACTGCTTTCTTGATGGCTACTCTGGCTATAATCAAATAGCAATAGTTCCTGAAAACCAGCAAAAGACCACATTCACATGTCCCTATGGCACATTTGCTTTTAGAAGAATGCCCTTTGGACTGTGTAATGCCCCTGCAACTTTCCAGAGATGTATGATGTCCATATTCTCTGATTTCATTGAAAAATCTATGGAGGTTTTTATGGATGACTTCTCTGTGTGTTTGGGGATAGTTTTCTGTAGTGTTTGGACAACTTGGAGGAGATACGATAAGGTGTGAAGAAACAAATCTTGTGCTTAATTGGGAGAAATGTCACTTCATGGTGCAAGAAGGAATTGTACTAGGGCATAGGATCTCCAAGAAAGGCTTAGAGGTGGATAGGGCCAAGATTGAAGTTATTGAAAAATTGCCACCCCCCTCAAGTGTCAAAGGTATAAGAAGTTTCCTTGGGCATGTTGGTTTCTATAGGAGATTCATTAAAGACTTCTCAAAGATCTCAAAGCCTCTATGTCAACTCCTTCAACATGACATCACATTCAATTTTGATGAAGCCTGTCTTGAGGCATTTCGAAAATTAAAGACAAAGATTAGTCATCGCACTTTTATTATTGTCACTCCCGATTGGAGTAAACCTTTTGAGCTGATGTGTGATGCAAGCGACTATGCTGTGGGAGCTGTGCTTGGTCAAAGGTACGACAAAATCTTTCATTCTATCTATTATGCAAGCAAAACACTTGTAGAAGCACAATTAAATTACACTGTTGTTACCTCAAAATTTCGGCAAGAGCATTAAATTAAGCTTTAAATGGTGTTGATTGCACATTTAATAGTATTACGTGGGCCGCAGGTCAATGTGCAAGTCAATGTGCCATAAATTCAACAAAGAAGTTGTACAAGTCGTCGACAACACAAGTAGACTTCGGCGGACTTGGTTCTTCAAGTAGCGAAGGCAATGCCGACACCTTCGGCGGAGAGGACCCATTTGTTCGACGGCCCGGGCCCAACACTTCGCCAAATCCTTCGACAACAAGTCGGTCGGCGCGAGGAGCAGCAGCTTAGTGGGCGGTTATTTCCTAGTTTTTAGGAAGTGGTTATCGTGCTTGCCCACGATTGTATCCGAGTATAAATACTCCCTTGTAATAGGAAAACGGGGTCACCACATCTTTACAAAAACTCTGTGAAACTCAACTTCCAAGCCAAAGCGAAACAAGAGTGAATCAGATTACATTGTACGTGTTGGTGCACCACCTTCTTCCTTCTATCATTTAATGCAATTTTTACTTGTTTTTTACGTTCGTTGCACTTCTTGTTTTCATTCTGCTCTCAAACTATCTCTTTCTACTATTTTCTGTTCTTACGCACGCTAAAAGACACAAAACTTCTAGGCAATTGTCAAAGAGATTTTCTAGTTTGATCTCACAGTCTTACTATTGAAAACTAGTGATTGTTTGCTAAAAACACCAGCAAACAACTGTCACAGAAAAAGAGCTATTGGCTGTGGTGTTTGCATTTGATAAATTCAGATCGTACTTGGTGGGCACAAAAGTTATTGTTTTTACAGACCACTCTGCCATCAAGTACTTGATCTCTAAGAAAGATGCAAAACCAAGGCTAATTAGATGGGTTCTCCTCCTCCAAGAATTTGACTTGGAAATTCGTGATAAGAAGGGGGTGGAGAACCAAGTTGCTGACCATTTATCTAGGCTGGAAGGTGCAGGTACATCACAGGGTGAAATCAAAGAAATCTTCCCAGATGAAAAATTGTTGACAGTATCTGTGCAAAAGTGTAACGCTATAGCGGTTGCCGCTATAACGCCAGACGCTATAGCGTCTGAAGATACTGCTCCGTGGTTTGCAGATATTGTGAATAACTTGGTAAGCAGAATTGTGCCTGCAGATCTGAATTATCAACAGAGAAAAAGGTTTTTCCATGTAGTGAAGGATTATTATTGGGATGAACCTTTTCTCTACAAGAAGTGTCAAGATCAAGTGATAAGACAACAAGTGGACGAAAGCAATCATGACATGGTTAATATGCTGACTCAACAAATTGGTACCGTGTTCAATCCTTTGATTCGTAACACAAATACCGCTTATCGGATGTTAGCGCACCAAATGGGTAGGATTGCGAGATTTCTTTAGGGCTCCTACGAAACAATAGGCAGTTACCAAATTGTGGGAACAATATGCCTAACACCCCACAGAGGTCAGTGACTGTCGAAGCCCAGGCGGTTATGGGCGAACAACAAGGGGTGGGTAATCACATCCCTGAAGTAGTTATGGTAAATCGAAACCAAAACGCTGATGAAGTTGTTCGACAAGTGCAGCGAAATAACGTTTGCGCTCAAGACAACCTAGCCACTTTGGTCGAAACCATAATGGCGCAAAATGGCCTTAACGTGGGTTTACATAGGCCTAATTTCATATCGCCCCTGTGTGAGTATATCTTGCAGGCAGAATTGCCAAGAGGTTGGAAAATCCCTAAGTTCACTAAGTTTGGGGGTGATACCAATGAGTCCACTGTCGAACATATTGCCCGGTACATGACTGAGGCAGGAGACATAGCTCAAAATGAGAGTTTGAAAATGAAGTATTTTCCAAACTCCCTGACTAAAAATGCCTTTACGTGGTTTACCACTCTACCCCCTGGTTCCATATACACATGGGGGCAATTAGAAAAGGCTTTTCATGAGCAATTCTACATGGGCCAGTCGAAGATTAGCCTCAAAGAATTGGCCAGTGTTCGACGTAAGGTACCTGAGGCTATTGACGATTATTTGAATAGATTCAGGTTACTGAAGGCAAGATGTTTTACACAAGTACCTGAACATGAGCTTGTCGAAATGGCTGCAGGTGGCCTTGACTATTCAATTCGAAAGAAATTGGATACTTCTCATTTGAGAGACATGGCCCAACTAGCCGATAGAGTTCGACAAGTCGAAAGGCTTAAAGAGGAAAAGGCTAGAGTGAATAAGTACAATAAAAAAGAAAACTCAGTGGGTTTTCACAAAAAAGAAAAGATAGCCTATGTAGACGAGCAATTCGACTTCGCATTCGGTGATGTCGAATCTGAGGAGATAGACGTGGTTGAACTTAAGCCTGGTCCTCCTTATGCTTGCAAATTATTAAGGCCTGCAAATGGGAATAATCCTGTGGAGCCTAAAAACGATAGATTTGTGCCTAAGACATACACTTTTGATGTGACTAAATGTGATGAGATCTTCGATTTGCTAGTGGTGATGGCCAAATAATAGTGCCAAATGGTTCGAAAGTTCCTCCTCTCGAGCAGGAAGAAAAAGGGTTATTGTAAGTTTCATAATTTTTTGGGACATACAACCGACCGTTGTGTTCTTTTCGGGGATATGGTTGAAAGCGATTGAAGAGGGAAGACTCAAGTTCGGAGATAAAAGAATAAAGCACCGATGCGGATCGATCGACCCTCCCATCAAGTGGAGGCAATGTATGCGAGCCAATTGAGATGAGTGTCAATATGGTAGACGTAAAAATGGTGGATTCTCCTAAGTCTACCAAATCTCCTGCAAAAAAAAATCAAAAGTGTTGTTCAAAAGAGTGATCTTTGTGAGACGAGTTACTCAAGAAGAATATGAAGAAAGGGTACAATCTGTGTACCCTAAGGCCGTGAGAAGATCGATAGACTTCTGAATCGGTGTAAATTGAGCTCACGAGGTCATGTTATGTCCCAGTGCAAGATTTGTGTTTGACAAAGAAGCGCAAGAGTGTCGAATGTCGCGAAGTTCGACCACCCCGAAAAGAAATGGCCAAGCAAGAGGCCAAATTTCACTTTCGAGAGGGGACCTTCCTTACAAGGTGAAGAATTCAAGCGGGGCTTCGACAAGTAAGCCGCAGCTTCTTTGGCAAGGGTATAGCCAAGAAGGAGTTTGTCTTTGTCTCCTCGCCAAACCCTTTTTCCAAGAACAGATCCATCAAATGAGAAGTGGATACACGCTGGATGTAGACACTACAAAAATCTTGTTCAACAGATCGAACGGCCAAGCCAATCACGGTGTGAGGCCTCAAAGTATAATTATAAAAATAATTATAAGGGAAGAACCCCATGACGAAGACCCAATGGCGTCGATACGGCCTTTCGAAAAGAAGGCGACACAGGTTGCTAACGAGCCAACGCCAAAAGCGGTTAAGGGTGTAACTCCTAAAGCCGTGGGGAACACAAAGATAAGTATAGGAGCTGCCAATCAAGTGAGGGTTGGGAACAAGGCTAAAGGGGAAATCTATTGTTATAGAGGAACCAAGAAGGCTCTATGCTATGGAGAGGATTTTCCTCCATTAATGTGACTTTAAAGAAGAAAAGTGCTTCATTTGACATGGACGAAGATGTCACATCGATTTCGACGACTCGAGGCTAGTTTCGGCGTGATCCGCAACGTGGTATCCATTTTGCCGAGTGAGTACGATCTTTATTCTGATCCCCAAATGACGTCGAAGAGGACTTCATTGGGGATATGGCTAACCACAAGCCGGTATGCTACTATGTCATGAACAATGGTCGCGTAGAAGAACAAATGGCCACTTTCGAGAGGCCGAGACGAGGGCATTGCGGCATCACTTGAAGCCCTTTGTATGCGTTCAAGCAAAGGTTAATGGCGTAGGCATTAACAAGATCTTGGTCGATGGAGGCGCCGCGGTTAACTTGATGCCTCGTGCCATGTTTGAAAACAATAGAAGTGCATTTGATACGGACCTTAGACCTCATAACATTATGTTAACCAATTATGAGGGGAAATCGGCGGTCGTTGGGAGTCATCGAGTAGAAGTGGTGGTGGGTACTGTGTAAGAAGAACCACCACGTTCTTTGTGATAGCATCAAAAGCAAGCTACAATCTACTCCTTGGGAGAGAGTGGATACATGGCGTAGGAGCTGCTCCTCAAGCCTACACCGTAAATTGGTAATGTGGAGGATGATGGTCCGCAGAGTACGCGTCGAAGCGGACTGCAGTTATTTCCTTCTTTGATGTGAACAACGTCACCAGGGAGAATTTTGAGAAACAAATGGCGAACATTGCGCCATGTTCATCTTCGAGCCAAGCATATATCTCCTCGGATAATGTGCTTTCCTCCATTCACTTGTACCCAACACATGGTTTTGTGTGGGAGAGAGAGAAAATAGAAGGTGCCAATGTCTATCCCGGTGGTGTACTACCTCCAACAGATGGGACACCGACTCTTAGAAGGTTTAAGATGTCAGCACCCAGTTCTTGGGATAGAATTACGGCTTACATGGCCGAGAATAAAATAAAAACGGCTTTGGAGGCCGAGTTAAATCAACAAACAATGGCTGTCGAAGCCATAACTTCATCTGAAGAAAATGGTGAAGTCATAAACGACAAAGCGGATTGCATTTATGACGACGAACCATTGGGGTTTGAAAAAGACCCTAGAGATTCTACAAAGCGCATGCAAGCTCAAGACCCAGTCGAAGAGGTGGATTTGGGAGATGGCTTGACCAAAAGGCCAACCTATATCAGTGCACATCTTGATGCTGCCTTCAGAACCCAAGTCATTTCACTTCTGCAGGAGTTCAAGGATTGCTTTGCTTGGGAATACAAATGAAATGCCCGGTTTGAGTCGAGAAGTGGTGGAATTACAAATACCCATTCGACCAGGGAAGAAGCCAGTGAAGCAAACGCCAAGAAGATTTGCTCCTCAGATATTGGCTAAGATCAAGGAAGAAATAGAAAGGCTGTTCAAAAGCAAATTCATCAGAACTGCCAGTACGTTGATTGGTTAGCCAATATAGTTCCCAGTAATGAAAAAGAATGGAAAACTTAGAGTTTGCGTAGACTTTAGGGATTTAAACAACGCAACACCCAAAGATGAATACGCTATGCCCGTAGCGTAAAATGCTAATAGATTCGGCAGCAGGATTTGATTATCTCGGTTGCTAGATGGCTATTCAGGTATAATCAAATCTTCATTGCCGAAGAGACGGCGTGTCAGCGCTCGCTGATGTCCGGGGGCATTAGGTGTTTATGAATGGGTGGTCATGCCTTTGGTTTAAAAATGCTGGTGCCACTTATCAAAGGGCAATGAACTCTATGTTTCACGATTTTATTGATGATTTTATGCAAGTGTACATAGATGATGTGGTGGTTAAGTCATCCTCGTAAAGTGGTCATTTAGACCATCTTCGACGTTCTTTCGAACGAATGAGGAAATATGGATTGAAAATGAATCCAACCAAATGTGCTTTACGTATACGTGCAGTGTGAATTCTTGGGTTTTGTAGTACACAAGAAAGGCATAGAGATCAACGAAAAATAAGACTAAAGCAATTATGGAAACGAAGGCTCCTTCGACCAAAAAGAATCACAGATACTACTGGGAAAATCAATTTCCTTCGAAGATTCATCTCAAATCTAAGTGGCAAAACACAAGCTTTTTCGCCATTGCTGAGATTGAAGAAAGAAGATGAATTCAAGTGGGAGCAGGTTCACCAAGATGCTTTCGACGCAATCAAGTCTTATCTGGTCAAGCCACCAATTTTATTGCCTGTTATTGGGAATAAATTGCTAAAATTGTATATAGCAGCTTCTGATAACACTATAGGTAGCATGTTAGCGCAAGAGGATGATAGTGGTGTCGAAAGACCCATTTATTACCTTAGTAGGGTTTTGATTGATGCTGAAACTAGGTATAGTCCAATTGAGAAACTATGCCTTTGCTTGTATTTTTCATGTACAAAATTGAAGCAATATATAAAATCGTGAGATGTTTATGTTTATTCGCATTTTGACGTTATTAAACATATGTTGTCAAAACCAATGTTGCATAGTCGAATTGGCAAATGGGCTTTAGCTTTGCTAGAGTACAACTTAACTTACCAACCCCTTAAATCAATTAAAGGACAAGTGGTTCTTGATTTTATAGCGCACCATTCTCGTTGTCGAATGTGAAATACATTCATTAGGCGTGCGCCCTGGAAATTATACTTCGATGGCTCAAGCCATAAGAATGGAAACGAGCATTGGAATTTTGATTGTCTCTCCGTAAAATACTCCAACGAAGTATAAGTTTAAAATTCGAGATTCTTGCTCAAATAATGAAGTTTGAATATGAGGCTTTAATAGTAGGCCTTAAAATTTTACTCGAATCAAAGGCAAGTTATGTCGAAATAAAAGGTGATTCTCAACTAGTGGTCAAACAATTGACAAAAGAATACAAGTGTATAAACGAACACCTGATTAAATATTTCGTTATTGCCAACACTTTGCTAAAAAGGTTTACGTTCGTTCACCTAGAACATTTACCACGAATCGAAAATCACGTGGCAAATGAACTGGCACAAATTGCTTCTGGTTACAAAGTATCGAAGCAAAGCCTAGAAGAGTTAATTGAGATAAAAGATAAATTAATCTCAGAAGACTCTCTCTACAATACTCCTTCAACGTTATTGTCAACACCAAAAATTGGGGGCAATAAATACAAGTGAAGTGAGCGTCCGAAGAACGTCACATTTTCGACGATATTGACTTGGCAGAAATTTTTGCTATTGACAATATGGTGGATGATGATTGGCGAAAACCCATTGTAGAATATTTGCAAAATCCTACAGGGAACACTAACAAAAAAGTAAAGTACAGAGCTCTAAGCTATGTGTTAATTGGAAACGAATTGTACAAACAAACTCCCGAAGGGGGTGCTACTAAAATGTCTTAGTGAAAACGAGGCATATTTGGCAGTTTCTGACACACATAGTGGAGCATGTGGCTCACATCAAGTAGGCCACAAAATGAAATGGTTGTTATTTCGACAAGGAATGTATTGGCCAACTATGCTGAAGGATTGTATAGAATTCGCCAAAGGTTGCCAAGAATGCCAAAACATGCCGAATACAACACGCACTGCAAATGAGTTGCATTCTATAGTGAAACCTTGGCCATTCAGGGGTTGGGCTTTAGATGTGATTGGAGAAATAAAACCAACTTCGTCGAAAGGCCACGATACATTCTAGTAGGGATTGATTACTTTACTAAATGGGTAGAGGCAATACCTTTAGCCAATGTAGATCAAGAAGCGATGATAAGGTTTATTCAAAATCATATCATTTATAGATATGGAATTCCGAAACCATTACTACGGACTCAAGGTACCGCTTTTCAACGGGTCGAAAAATGGTAGATTTTGTCTTGAAATTGGGTTCAAGTTATTGACTTCGACACCATACTATGCACAAGCCAATGGCCAAGTGGAAGTCGCCAATAAAATCATTATTAATTTGATTAAAAAGCACGTTGGACGTAAGCCTAGAAGTTGGCACGCTTCTCTTGACCAAGTATTATGGGCTTGTCGAACTTCACCTAAAGAGTCTATAAACACCACTCCCTACAAAGTTAACATTCGCATGATGCAGTTGTTACTCGCCGAGATTTGTTTACAATCAACAAGGATTCAAAAACAATATGAAATTCCTTTTGATCATTATTGGAATATGATGATTGATGAATTGGTTGATGTAGACGAAGAGAGGTTGTTAGCTTTAGAAATGCTTATTCGACAGAAAGAAAGAGTAGCTAAAGCCTACAATAAAAAGGTTAAGGTAAAAACCTTTGAGGAAGGGGAGTTAGTATGGAAAGTCCTATTACCTATGGATAAAAAAGATAGAGTTTTAGGCAAATGGTCACCAGGATGGGAAGGCCCATTTCGCGTGTTGCGTTGCTTTTCGAATGGCGCTTATGAAATCGAAGAGTTAGGTGACGAAAATAGGACCTTTAGAATAAATGGCAAGTATTTAAAACGATACAAGCCAACGTTAACCGAAATAAAGATCGAGCAATTGTAACTAAACCAAAATTGTTCATAAATGGCAATGTATAAAGAAATTGTCAAAATTACACAGCCATTTTCAAAATGCTAAGCTATTACAGTCTTAGAAGGTCGACAAGGTAGCCTTGTGCCTCTCCATGATGCTAACACTTAAAGAAATAGAGGTGTCGAGAAGATACAGCTCCTTGTCGAGATCGGCGAGAATAGCTTGGTGCTCGTCAATCTTCTCCAAGTGCTCTATAGCTGCCATTGCTTTGGTAGTCTTGGTGGATCGTTAAGAAGCAGCTACCACGCGTTCGACGATCACGCCTTCCGATGCTTAGCATTAGACAATTTGAGTTGAAGGGTCTTTATCTCTTCCTCAATGCGCGCAATCTCTGCGTCCCATTCAGCGATTGCTCTCTCATCATTGGCTGCTTGGGTCTCAAGGGCTTCGATGGCATCTTGATCACTTTTAAGAGAGGCGAGTTCCACCTCGCAGAGTCGGGTCTCTTGAATCTTGCGCTTAGAGGTAGTCGACCGTTGGTTGATCAAAAGAGAAAGTTGCTCGAAAATAGGCCAAATTCCATGAAGAACGCAAGGACATTTGGAGGAGGGTCTAATCTGGTGATCTTCCGAATGAGGATTTTACCTCAAGATACACATTTGAGTCATGCTCGATGGTTGCCACCAAGTCCCCTTCTAGCACCTTCGCCTTCAATCGCAAAGCGAAGCTTTCGACCGTCTCTTGGTTGATAGAACTCAGAGAATTGTTTGAGGAACTGCAAACCAAACGGCTCGACGAGCTCTTGAGGCTTAACATAATCTTCAAGGCTGCCAAGGGATCTGTCTTCTTTAACTCAGCCAGTTCTTGATCGCTGACAGCGCTGTTGGATGACTCCTTGGCAGAAACACCTTGATCTGCAGCTACCTCTACTCTAGGCTCCTCTGGTTCTTGATCGACCATGTTTGCTTCAGGAATTTCGACGGAGGGAGCCGCTATTTCTGGTCCTTCAGTTGTTGGAATAGTAAGTTCTGGAACTTGAGCAGTTTCTCCAGCAACAGCCTCCGGTTCGACGCTACCAGTAATTGGAGTAGCCTCCTCCATAACAGGAGCATTCTCTTCGACGACCGCCTCTTGTTCGACATTTCCAAAGACTTGGCGCAAGCTCGTCGAAGATGGGAATTGCGGGGTCTCCAATGCTTGGAAAATCTCTTCAAAGAGCTTGCACTCGGGAGATGAAGGAAAAGGGAGCATAGAGGTGACAACTCGGATCAACAAATTTCGACCATAGATTGGACTTCAGGGTTGTTCACGAGCAGTCCACCCACCTATACACAACAAGGTGTATCATTTAAGTTAAGATTGGAAAGGTGAAACCGAATAAGTCTAATCTGATGTCGAAAGGGAGTTTACCTCTTGTACCTTAAGTCTCTTGATTGGAGGAGAAGAAGGGGGTTCAGGAGTCTCATCAATGATGATGCCTTGAGCTTCCCTTTGAATCTCAGGGAAATTTCTTTTCTTCGCCTCCGAGTGAGGGGGATGTTATCATCACTTTCGATGTCCCCGCAAAAAGAATTTGGGTTATGACAGGGAAGTGAATGACGAAGGGAAGAGAAATTTCGACGGATCAGCAAGGCAAAAGTATAGTACCTCATCATCCTCAGGGAGGACCATTTTCCTTTTAGCTTTGGACTGCCGAGGGGACTGTGCTTGAGTTGTTTTCTAAACAAAAGGTTTTCGACATAAGTAAAGGTCGTAATCAAAAATAACTTGAAGCGAGCAAATGGCCACATACCTTCTTCAGGACAATGTCTGGAGCAGATCTCGTGTCCACTGTTTTCTTGGTGGCTGGAGGAGATGGTGCTGTGGTAGCCTTGATTGCTTTGGCCTTCGTGTTAGGTGCGAGTTGACTGGCGTCCGAAAAACATTGGTAAGAAAACGTAAATAAAACTAAGTTACGTATGTTCAAGACTCGTAAAAACGTGGGTATTAAGAAGTAAATACCGGGTTGTTCGAAGGAAGAAGTCGCCACCAATTTCTTCATAATGTTTTCTCGAAAAGGTGTCAATAGCCTCTCCAAAGAAGAGGTATAGTAATTAGTCCACCATTCATGAAATTCCTTAGTACATGAGAATCTGGGGTTGAATTTGAGAGGCTCGAAATTCATGGCCCTATAATGGAATTTCTTGAAGGCGTGTTTAGAAGTCGCCACGAGTCCGGATTCGAAAATTCCCGCCTATGAAAGCATACTGGCGCTGGTCGAATCTGGCAAAGGCCAAATTGTCTGGCAGAGTAACTTGGGAAATATCTCTTGATTCCAAAGCTGTTCTTAGCTTTGCCAGGGGTAAGTCTGGTAGAAAGAATGGCAGGAGAAAGGTAGGCTTGCCAGATTTGGGCAATCTCTTCGGCTTGTTCGACAGAGGAAGAGGGAAATGGCTGTCGAAACCAAGTTGGACCAAAAGGCCTTTGCACAAAAGGAGCCATAGAGTCTACGAAACTGGTACACTTCAGGAACATGTCGAAGTGAATTTCGAAGGACTCTTCTGGAGGAATATTTATTTGTTTGGGTTTCAACTGAGCTAGTCGAATACCCTCAGTCCTCCTAGACTTCAAGGTTGGGTGAACAGACTTAGGGATGTACAAACCTAGTCGAGACTCAAAGGTGGCTAGCAGCCACAATTGAAATAGCCACAATGGGCCAGAGGCCAAGAACTTGTTGGTAGGTTCATCTTCTTTCAGTTCTAAGACAGCATTGTCAAGTTCCTGATAGAGAGAACCCAACAAGAGCTTGGCAAGATTAATGTTTTCTTTCTCGTGGAGTTGGGCTGCCAGGGGAATATAGGTTTTAGAAACCTGGAGTGAACGGGTGCAGAAGACAAAAAGAGATAACCAAAGGGTTAAGAAGGCTACGTGTTCTTTAGCAGACACTGTGTCATTGTCTCGGTTATGGTGTTCTGTGATGTAAGGAGCAAAAGTGGCATTATTGAAAGTGAATGGGTATACATACTCAGGATTGGCAGGGTCAAAAGTCTCACCTAAGGGTTTCAGACCGGTGATGGCAGCAACATCTAGTAAAGTGGGAGTCAGCATGCCACATCTCAAGTGAAGACTATGAGTGGCACAATCCCAGAACTGCACAGCAGCCAATATCAAGGTACTGTCATACTTAGGCCCATACCTAGATAACTGGATAAGGTCAAAAATACCTTGTTTTTTCCAGATATCGGCCTTTTTAGCCTCCACCTTGTCGAGCCAATCTATATAAATCTGTTGGTCGAGCCTGGGAGCGCACTCTAAAGACTCGGAAGGACTGCTCGTAAATTCTAAGTGAAAAGGGGTCTTGGTGAAAATTGCAGGGTGAAGACAGGCATGACTAGGAAAAATTTCAGAGACTTGATGTTCTCTAAAAGGGTATTAGGAAGAGGACCTAGATATGCATGAGTGTAAACCCTAGTAGAAGGAATCAATACAGGTTTTGCCATTGAACCGCTTTCGACTATCGCGAATGTCGGCCTCATCAACAAAGCCATCAAGGGTTTTAGGTCTCATTAGTGTCGCTGCGTTCTTCGTTGAGCATTCAGCGGAGAGATGAAGAAGCCATGAGAGATATAAGCAAATACGAGACGAAATTCAAGCGTGGGCTGAAAGGAAGGAATGAAAGTTTGAAACTTTAGTGATTTTGGGGATTTTTGCAAAACGCAGAGAATGAAGAATACGTATAGGTTTCACAAAAGTTCAAACGAGTAGTAAAGAGGAATATGAAGGGTCAGAGCCGCTTATATATGTTGGGAAGCTACGCTTATTGGCATCGTTAGCCATAACTCACACGTTCGCGACGCTTTGAGACGCGTGATGGCCCACCAACTATGCAACGCGGTGCCAATGAGATTCGGCCGCTTTACCCGCGCAAGTAATGATGGTTGTCTTTTCGACCACCGTTGAAATGCAAAAGGCGGTAGAAATGACCATTGCATAAGATTCAAAAAATGCCTTTTCTTCCTCCATTCCTTATTCCGTCGAAAAGACATTTTTGAGGGCAATCTGTTACCTCAAAATTTCGGCAAGAGCATTAAATTAAGCTTTAAATGGTGTTGATCGCACATTTAATAGTATTCTGTGGGCCGCAGTCAATGTGCAAGTCAATGTGCCATAAATTCAACAAAGAAAGTTGTACAAGTGCGACAAACACAAGTAGACTTCGGCGGACTTGGTTCTTCAAGTAACGGCAATGCCGGACACCTTCGACGGAGAGGACCCATTTGTTCGACGAAATCGGGCCCAACACTTCGCCAAATCCTTCGACAACAAGTCGGTCGAAGCGCAAGGAGCAAGCAGCTTAGTGGGCGGTTATTTCCTAGTTTTTAGGAAGTGGTTATCGTGCTTGCCCACGATTGTATCCGAGAGTATAAATACTCCCTTGTAATAGGAAAACGGGGTCACCACATCTTTACAAAAACTCGTGAAACTCAACTTCCAAGCCAAAGCGAAACAAGAGTGAATCAGATTACATTGTACGTGTTGGTGCACCACCTTCTTCCTTCTATCATTTAATGCAATTTTTACTTGTTTTTTACGTTCGTTGCACTTCTTGTTTTCATTCTGCTCTCAAACTATCTCTTTCTACTATTTTCTGTTCTTACGCACGCTAAAAGACACAAAACTTCTAGGCAATTGTCAAAGAGATTTTCTAGTTTGATCTCACAGTCTTACTATTGAAAACTAGTGATTGTTTGCTAAAAACACCAGCAAACAACTGTCACAGAAAAAGAGCTATTGGCTGTGGTGTTTGCATTTGATAAATTCGGATCATTTGGTGGGCACAAAAGTTATTGTTTTTACAGACCACTCTGCCATCAAGTACTTGATCTCTAAGAAAGATGCAAAACCAAGGCTAATTAGATGGGTTCTCCTCCTCCAAGAATTTGACTTGGAAATTCGTGATAAGAAGGGGGTGGAGAACCAAGTTGCTGACCATTTATCTAGGCTGGAAGGTGCAGGTACATCACAGGGTGAAATCAAAGAAATCTTCCCAGATGAAAAATTGTTGACAGTATCTGTGCAAAAGTGTAACGCTATAGCGGTTGCCGCTATAACGCCAGACGCTATAGCGTCTGAAGATACTGCTCCGTGGTTTGCAGATATTGTGAATAACTTGGTAAGCGTAATGTGCTGCAGATCTGAATTATCAACAGAGAAAAAGGTTTTTCCATGTAGTGAAGGATTATTATTGGGATGAACCTTTTCTCTACAAGAAGTGTCAAGATCAAGTGATAAGAAGGTGCCTTGCAGAAGAAGAACAACCTCAAGTGTTAGAGCATTGTCATGCTTCACCATGTGGTGGACACTTTGGAGGAACTAGAACAGCTGCAAAGGTGCTGCAATGTGGGTATTACTGGCCTACATTGTTCAAGGATGCTCAGGAATTGGTAAAGAGCTGTGCAAGGTGTCAAAGGACTGGGAACATTTCAAACAAGCATGAAATGCCCTTAACCAACATCTTAGAGATTGAACTCTTTGATGTGTGGGGCATGGATTTCATGGGTCCCTTTCCTCCTTCTCATGGGAATTTGTACATATTGGTGGTTGTTGATTATGTTTCAAAATGGGTTGAAGCTGTGGCTCTCCCCAATAATGATGCCAAGTCAGTTAGCAAGTTCCTTCAGAAGAACATATTCACTAGATATGGCACACCAAGAGCAATTATCAGTGATGAGGGTTCTCACTTCTGTAACAAGTTGATTGAGTCTCTATTGGGAAAATATGGAGTGAGGCATAAAATTGCCACTGCATACCACCCACAAACAAATGGGCAAGCTGAATTGTCCAATAGAGAGATCAAGAGGATGCTTGAAAAGATGGTGGGACCTTCAAGAAAGGATTGGTCAATCCATTTGGATGATGCGTTATGGGCTTACAGGACAGCCTTCAAGACACCTTTGGGAATGTCTCCCTATAGACTTGTGTTTGGGAAAGCATGCCACCTCCCTATTGAGCTACAACACAAAGCTCATTGGGCCATCAAAAAGCTCAACTTTGAGTATGATAGAGCTGGCAGGGAAAGATTACTTCAGTTGAATGAGCTTGAAGAGATTAGGCATGCTGCCTATGAAAGCTCAGCTATCTACAAAGAGAAAACCAAAGTGTGGCATGATATAAAGATCCAGAATAGAGAGCTGATGGAAGGAGGGCAAGTACTTCTTTTTAATTCAAGATTAAAATTGTTTCCTGGCAAGCTCAAATCCAGGTGGTCTGGCCCTTTTAAATTAGTCAAGGTCTACCCTCATGGTGCTGTGGATTTATATGATCAAGCAACCAACACCACTTTCATGGTGAATGGACAGAGAGTAAAACAAAGCACTCATGGTGACACCGTGATGAGGGCCAAGACCTCAATTGATCTTCAAGATCCCTAACATCAAATGAAGAAGTCAGGCTGAAGACTCTTAAAACAAGCGCTCTTGGGAGGCACCCCAAGATTTTAATTAACATTTCTGTTATTTTTATTTTATTGTGCAGGAGGAAAATTTTTGTGTTGAGGAATTTGGAAAATTGAAGACCTGGGGTGTGATGTTGACGCTATAAGCGTCAAGAGGTGGTAGTCGCGGAAGAAACATTGTTATTTCAAAGTATGGGACGGTTATAAATGACGTGGCACGCGCGCTCTGTACACTTCAACTGCTTCACCCTATGCGCCCACGTGTGACAGCCCCAATCACTTCAGTCACTCCGCCCCATCAACAACGGTCACCTCATTCAATTCCCAATAACCTCTCACTCAACCACTCCCCTATCTTTCTTTCCTTCTAACCGCTGATTCTTCTTCTTCTTCTTCCCTAACCCCATCCCGCCATAACTTCATTCCTTTTCTCTCTGCAACCGATCTCGCATTCCAGTTCAGAAAGTCACAAATCACTTTCATCTCTTCAAAAATCTCAAAATGGTGAAGAAACATTCAATTGACAAACCCCGAGAAAGATCAAGATCTCAGAACCCAGTTCCTCTAGAGTTATAGACCCAAAAGACGATCATCATGCTACATTCATTAGAAGATGAATTTCATCGCAGAAAAGGGGTTTTAAAACGTAAAAAAGCCCCCGATGTGTTCACGTCTCATCAAGATAGCGCTAGGGTGGCGTAAATTCATCAAGCACGAGAGGGAATATGTGGTGCCATTGGTGCGAGAATTTTACAAAGGTATTCCTCCTCCAAAAGGGGAAAGCCCCAAACCTATTCCATGGTTAGGGGTGAAATGGTTGATTTCACTCCAAGTGCCATCAATGAACACTTCAAGCTAGGTTATTCTGGGAAAGCATTGGAGAAAAAGCTTGATACATGGGGCTGTGACGAAATGGAGGAGGTCAAGAAGAGGATCTGTGTGGAGGAAGCTACATGGGAAAGGTTTGGATCTGAATTTAAGGTGAAGAAAGCATTTCGGTGGATGAGGTCGCCACGTGGTTTACTTTTATCGTGCATTCACTCATGCCTACTTCCCACACAACCAATTTGGAGAAGGACAGGTTAATAGTCTTTGGATGCTATTTTGGAAGGAGAGCATTGATGTGGGCAAGATCATTGCAAGGGAGATTGAGAAAAGCAGACTGAAGACTGATGGTAATCTTTATTTTCCGTGTTTAATTACTGAGTTGTGTAAGCAGGCTGAGGTAGAAATTGAGATTCGTGATGAGAGGAGAACTCCTCAAGGAGATATCCTCGCGTGTTCAAGCCCGTGCAAAGAAGTGCTAGCGCTTATAATACTGATGCTATAGCGCTTAATCGCTTGAAAAGAACCAACAAGCCTTGTGCAAGTTTGTGAAGGCAAAGTTTGAGTGGGAAAAAGTCATGTCATGGAGAAGTTGTCGAGGAAAGGAATTATTGGAACCCCCGTGTTTTTCGAGTGGTTGATTGAGGAAGAAGGTGTGAAGGAGCCACCTCAACAAGAAGAAAGGGTAAGTAAAAAGGCCTCTGATGATGCACTCAAAAAGAGACCAAGGAGCCCTGCCTTGAAGAAGGGAAGGAGTCCTGCTAAGAAGAAAACAAAGGTGAGTAGTGAAGAATCCTTAAACACTGAAGATTTGGAGGAACTCAGAAGAAGAAGATGAAGAGAGAGACGAGGAGGTCGATGAAGGAAGTAAATGACTCGAGGAAGAGGAAGATTCTGAAAGTGAGGAGAAATCTGGTGAGAAGAGCCCAGAAAAGGAGGAAGGATCAGAGAGTGAAGAATATGAGGAATTGCCTGCTGATCCCACACCTAGCCCCACTAAACCACCTTCACCACAAATACCTTCACCACCAGCCCAAGATCAAACTATTCCTGAAACACCCCAATCTGCAACAATCATCCCTCCACCCATCCCAACAAAAGAAACATCACCCCCACCTACACAACAAACACCAAATTTAAATGAGCCAGCACAACCAGAACCACCTGTCCAATCTCCCATAGCAAGAAAAGAACCAAGTCCACCACCTGCATCATCACAACAGCCCAATCCCCAAAATCCTGCTGAAGAATCTGCTAGCGCTATAGCGTCTGATGCTATAGCGCCTGCAGCACAGAAAAGTCCATCATCATCTGTGTCGAGTACAACAAAATCTCCTAGGCTTAAGCAAAGAGCCCAAAGGAGCCCTCAATCAAAGGCTAATATTCTTGTAGGTTCTGAAGAAGAAGCTCAGGCCATGGCTGACAGCCCTCCCAGGAAGGTAGTGCAAGGCCCAGTGCCATCTGGCACACCAAGCCGTATTCTGAAGGAGAAGCACGTGGCAACAAAGAGGCCAACATATGTATCTGCCAGAAGGAGCCCAGGAGCAAAGCTTGCTGTGATTGAGGAAGATGATCAAGAAAGTGTGCAGCCAGAAGCACAAGAAACTGAAAAGGAGGTATCTGATCAAGAAGCTGAAGCTGCTAGCAAGTTAGCAGAGATGAAGGCCGCCAAAGAAAAGGAAGCTCCAAGTGGAAGCGCTATAGCGTCTGATGCTATAGCGCCTGATCAAGGCCAGAAGGAAGAGAAGAAGAAGAAAAAGGCTGCAAAGCCTCCTCAACCAACTCGTGTCAGTTCAAGGACCAGGTCTGGTCTAATAAAGAAATGATTTTAACATTCTGCTGTAGTAGTTTTTAATTTTGATGTATGTTCCAATAAGTTGTGAAGCGCTATAGCGTCTGTCTTGCGCTTCACAAATGTTTAAAGACTTGTTTTATCTAGTTTCTGTTTCATATTGGGCTTCTCCCTAGTTCTTTAAGAGCAGTGAGGACACTGCTCACTTTTGTTGTGGGGGGAGGGCCTAAAGTTATCAATGATCTGTTTCATGTGTTTCATTTTTAAGTATAATCATTGAATGCATTCTCTTTGGGCTAGTTTTAGTGATGATTGTGTGAGTGAGTAAGAGAGCCATGCTTTTAGATAAAATCTTTGTTTATTATTGCTCCCACACATAAAAATCTCTCTCGTGTGTTAAGGAAAAACTTAGTTAGCCTAGGACTATCTCGATGCTTAGGTTAGTCCCGGTTAACCAAGGTGACATCAAGGCTTGACTAAAAACTTGAAGAGTTTTTGAAGCAAAGTTTGGGGTGTTTGGGCTATATAAAGGTTAGTACGAAGGTCTTAGGGTGGTCGTGACTTAGAAGTTCGGTGTAAATACGTTGTAAAGTCAGTAGTTTCCTCAAACAAGAGCTCAACTGTCCCTAAAGGCAAAGAGGCAAAGCCTCATGTTAAAATATATATATATATATATATATATATATATATATATATATATATATATATATATATATATATATATATAATTCTTTGTGGAGAGTAGAGTAATGAGGGGGCCATAGACTAGTAAATAAATCAAGTATCGTTGTTCAAAGCGCTATAGCACCAAACGCTATAAGCGTGAGTTGTTCGATTTCAATAAGTTAGAGCACTGACCATAGACTTGAAATGCCTAGTTAAACCCTTTGTCATGCTTGAAAATCCCCATTTCTGTGTGAAAATGTTAATCTAGTCAACTGCTTTTGAAAAAGTTCTTGATTTCACCAAAAGAAGGCCACTCTTCCCAAGGCTAAGAGAAATCCAAATCTAGCTAGGAATTGAGATGAGTCAAGAGATCACACACACACTATTGAGCAGTAATAAGCTTAGAAGTTGAGTAAAATGCATTGGTGTGTTGGTGTGAGTGTGAATCTGAATTGTTAGCCCATTGAGAAAATATTTGAATGAGTATGCTTAGAAGTGAATTGCTGATCAGGTCTTGTGTTTGTGAATAAGTGTCAGTTTGTTTTGTCTTTGCAAGTGTCATTACTTGGGGACAAGCAATGGTTTAAGTTTGGGGGTGTGATAACTCATATTTGTATGAGTTATTTATGCCTCTAATCATTAAATTAAGTAAGTTCTCAAGTAATATTAGTGTAGTATTTATTGCATTTATGTTTATATTAGGTGAGGAAGGGCTAAACACTGCTTTGTTATGAAATTGACACATTTGGTGCCCTTGTGATTGTTTTGATGTATTTTGTGTTTAGCGCTATAGCGTCTAACGCTATAACGTCAAGAGGGCAGATCAGCTGAGCATCTAAAGTAAAAGTGCAATTTTGGCGCCAAGCTCATTAATCCATGTTCCATATCTTGTGTCCACTGTGCTTGCTGACATGTGCGGATTTTATTGGATTTGTGTGGACACTTGGCATCGCATGAGTGAGGAATAGTGGAGTTGGTGAAAAAGCAAACATCACCTTTCTTGACTTTTGGAGAAGATTTGTACCTCATGCTAGATATACTAGTTGTGCTGATTTCCTTCCCTTACCTTAGGATATTCGAGAGTTAGAGAGAGTATTGGTAGAGAGAGAGAACGTGACATTTCTTCTTCTCCATTGATACACTTTTGAAGCTTTTGCATTTCTATTTTCTTTCTTTTGTAATTTCTGTATTTCTCACTTGTAAGGTCGATGATGAACCATCTCTCAAGTGGATGATTAGGAGACTTCAAGCTTGTATCTTTTGCACTTGTATTTTCCTTCTTACCTACGGTAATGCAAGTATTTGTATTTGTGTTATTTTGATGATGCTCAACATGAGCTAAACTCTTTGAGTTGGGTTGCTATAAGCTTGTAATGAACCTTTAATATTACGTATATAATTTCTCACGTTTTGTGTTTTAATCCTTGTGTTATAATTCTTTCAATCTTGTTTTATATTTGGCCACGTAAAACAAGAACTTCTGTGGATTCAGACATGAACCATAGAAAGAACTCAAGGGTTAATATAAACGAGAAGGTTGGTTAAAGACATTTAGCCAATTTTTGCTTCCTCTAGACATAGAAGTTGCAATAGTTTATAAAGCTTAAGCTGTGGGATCTTGAATATACAGGGGTGAACTTATTTAGAACCTAGACATAGGCATCTTGTAATGAAACCCTCGACAATCAAATATTTCACCGATTAAAATTGAGGTTCATGTCCGTACTTATCTCTTACTTTGATAATACAACAAAACATGGAGAGCATGGTTTTGTGTATTATATCGTAAGAGAGTAAGCACGGAGGGGCAACTGTGAACACTCAATTTTTAACGGTATTTTTGACGTTTTTTTCGGAAAAATACGAAAATACGCGCTTTTTGCGTGTTTTGCGTGTTTAGTCGTCGAATATGTCATTTTACTCGTTTATTTCACTTTCGCGCTATTTTTACTCTTTTTTCAACGAAAAATATATATAATTCAAAAATTGCAAAAAAAAATAGTATATTTAATTAATTGTCTTACAATGTTTTTTTACAACAATCCCACGTAAACCTATCCAAAAATAACAAATAGAAATTAGGGTGCTTCAAACTGCTCCAAGTTGTTAATGGGCCTAGTCCACAGCTGCAGATCTGAAATACAGTCAAAGCCCAGTCAAACAGTCAAATGAAAATTAAATGCCTGACCTAAAAGTTTAATATAAAAGCACAACCAAGGTCACCAACAGGGGAGCCGATTTTCAAAAAAAAATCACTACAGAAAAATTAGGGTTAAGCTGAGCATCCAAACAACTCAGATCTGAAAAAAATAAGGGAAAGCAACAGATCCAAAAGTGAGAAAGGAGTGAGCTTTCACAAGAGGGAGAAGAAACCACCTCCATCGCACCAAAACAACCACCATCATCCAATCTCAGGCCACCCAATCACCTCCCAAACCGATCCAAACTCGCCACACAACAACCTTCAGCCACCCTCCAAACCGAAACCACTACCAAAAACGCATCCTCAGAGTGTTTTTCGTCACCCAGCCACCACAGACAGCAACCTCGAAGTCACCACCAAAACGAGATCAAGGAAACTAGAGTGAGAGAAGAGATGGAGAAGAAGTAGAACCAGGAAACGAAAAAAAATGAACTTACGTTTCCATGGTGTCACCAAATGCCGCTTATCGCCAACAGAACACCAGTCACCTTCTCCTCAGGTGCCTCCCTTCACCGAGAACTCTCCGTTTCGCCCTCACTCCCTCCTCCTCTAATGGTGGAACCGAAGCCCTCTCTCTCTCTTGGGATCTCTCTCTCTCTCTCTCTCTCTCTCATGGAGGCAACAAGCAATTTTTTTATTTTATTTTTTTCTCTCCCTGAGCACCTCCTGCGGCGCTGATGGTGGGAAGGTGAAAGGAAAGTTTAGGTTTGGCTTAATATTGATACATCTCTTGTATACTATCTTTGGGCTTTGTTTTAGTTATTTATTTTTCTTGATTACTTTTAACACCCCCACCTTTTTATCGCACCCCATTTCGTTTTTTTTTTTTCATTATTTTAGTATTCTTTTCTCATTCTCAATATTGTTAATTCATTTTATTTATTAAACCAAGTTTATTCACTTTAAAAACAATAATTAGGGTTTGACTCGTGCGATGAGGTGACAATGGACGACTCACAACGGCGAGCCGTGCCTTGATCGCCACTCGCGTCACAGTGGTATTATTTCGTGAGCGGCTGTGCGAGTGGTATAAATACCACCTCCATACGGTCAGCCCTTGATTCCCTACCCCGTGATGCATACACGCGGTAGCACACCTCCGACTAGAAGCGTCGGGTGTCTTTGCGAGTACCACCCGAGGTGCTAAGATCGGGGTCCCAGCCCGGGTGGCGGCCAGACAAAGGGCGACAACACACTCCAGTGATCAAAGGTACGATCATTTGGCGACCACGGTGGGGCAGCTCTCACTTCAAAAGATGGGCGAAGAAAATCGTTACGCCGTCCACCTGGGACGCACCTGCCGGTCCGGGCGTCTCCCGCGCCGAGACCGGGAGGCGTTCTCTAATCGATGAATCCCATGGCCACCTGCTTGAACCTTCAACGATCAGGCGGACAAGGCCACCTCGTGACGAAACAACGAATCCCGAGCGAATCTGGCGCGGCGGGATCATGGAGCAATTGCGCCGTCACCCAAAGCCGTTTCTCCCGGCTCACCGAAACCAAAAAATCGGATCATAGCCGTCGGGAAAACCCCGAGCCAAGTAGATCGTACCTTCGCGAAAGCGAACATGGAGTACCGCTCGAACTCTCCGCTTCACGCCGGTTTTTCCCCGAAGGATCGTCGCATTCGAGTAGTACGCAGAACCACTGCTCGAAGGACCGATGCGCGGATCGCAAACCACGGGCAACGCGATCGCCGTTCTCACATAATTATGACTATTCGATTCACCCTACCAGCCCGAAAGTCGGACTGTTCGCCACAAGATATTCTTCGTGCACGAATCCTCCGACTCTGTGCGCCAGAGCCGATCATGGGACCCTACGACGAGTTGAACGAATATCGAACCGGTGAAATCGCAGAGATGTTTCACGACGGCCGAGAAGACATCACTCCACTAGAAACAGAAGCGCCGTTCCTTCCAGGGCCCCCCATGCACGGCACCATACCTACGGTGGATTCTATGGAATACCGGCCGCACAAGCATATCTCACGATGCGCGACGTTGGGCCGGGCGGATCTTCTCGACCGGCGCCGAGGCCCTTTCACTAGGGAGATCGACGCCATCGTATCCCCAGTGGATCTGAAAGCGCCCAACCTCAACAAGTTTGATGGGCGAGGTGATCCGGATAAACACATCGATACTTCAACACCATCAGAGCTCACGAGTTAGATTCCATCATGCGAAAGGCTGTTTGTTCCTACAATCCACTTGACGGACGAGCTCTACAGAATGGTGAGGGTCGCTACGCCGAACACCATTTCCTCGTGGGGAAGGATTGATCGAATCTTTTTGGCAAATTACACGCCAACCGGTGCACATACACGCCATGAAGAGCACTCGACACCATCACCTGTGGGGACAACGATCATTAAGACGCCACATGGCGCTTTAACAATGAAGCCGATCGGCGCACGACTCCAATGCATGCGATGGATAAATCAAATACCTCAAGAGAGGCATCCGCCGACCACGATTTGTTGAAGAGTTCACTTTGAACCACATCGACGATCTCAAAGACGCTCTCCGTAGAGCCAACGCCACATGCATTATGAGAAACTCTTGGTCGCTAGAAGGCCGACGCTGCCGCGACATAGAAGAACGACGACTAAGCGGGCCGTAAATCAAGACAACGGCCAAGGACAACAAGCCGTAGTACCGGCCTAAGAAGTATGAGCATCGGACGAGGCTCAATGCTCCATAGCCCAAATATTGTCCGGTGTGTCGAACAACGAATTTGTCGACGTGAAGAGCGCCCGATCCATCAAGATACTCGAAGAGCGCATCGCCACCAAAAATATTGCCTGTACCATAAAAGCAAGGGACACGATACCCGGTACTAATGCATCGACGATGGCTTAAAAGATGACATCGGGGATCTCATCCAAAAGGAAAAATTGCAAGACGTCCGAAAGCTGATCGCGCGTTTAGCCGAATTTCAAGAGAAAGCCCAGAGGAAAAAGCCTACCAAAGTGGCAAAAAGAAATTCATCGCAAAGAACCATGAGGGAAATAGCGGACAAGGACACCTCCGAAGAGGACGTCCCGATGTCCAACGGCCGGAGAGTGGCCATGGTGATCCGGGCAAGGAGGAAACCCTTTAGAAAAAAGGGATTCAAGAAAGCTATAAAAAAAGAAAATGGAACGAGTTGATGATGGAATCGGTCTCATCTGTGGAGCGACCGGCTTCAAAAAAGCCGCCATTACCTTTGGAGATGAAGATTTGCCGACGGGCGGAAGACCAATAGCTATGCCCCGCTGTAATCGTGAGCGGTGATGGCCAATACCGTCACGCCAACTCGTCGCGACTGTAGTTCTACCGACATCATATTTGGAAGAGCTGACGACAAGATCAAATGTCGACGGAGTGAGATCATTCCACGCAGCCGATCCAACACCCTAGCAGTGGTTCAAGCGGGCAATCACTACCCTCAGAACGATAGATCTCTTTGGTCACCTTTGGTGATGACCTCGTGAACGAGCACCAACACCTGGACTTGAAGGCCACATTCCTAGTCCTACCCATCAAATCCTCGCTTATCGTTGCATTATAGGCGTGGCGGAATCTTGCTAGGAAAGGCGGGGCCGTAGCCTCCACAAATCCACACAAGATGAAGTTTCACCAGCCAGGACGATCAAGTGGTGACAAAGTGTTAGCCGACCTAGAAGCGGCCAAGAAAGCCACTATTTGTATCAAGACATCTCGCAACGAGCAAGAGCGAGAGATACCGACCCACGAGCACTGGAGAAAAGGGCACCAAGTCAACACAGCGAGACTTAGACGCCCCAGGTGACACTCCACGATAAATACCTGCAGGCGAGCACGACGATGAATTAGCCCGCGAGCTAAAAATAGATCGAAGAGGCCCGAGCCGCATGGAGTTAGTTGACGCTCAACCGGGGACGACCAGCAAGAGGACGGTCAAGCTTGGGCGAGACCTACCTGAGCGGTCGAAAGATCTAATAGCTTTCGCCTTAAGGAGTATGCAGACTTGTTCGCATGGCAAGCATCCGACATGCCCGCATCCTAGCGGAGGTTGCGTGCCATCGCCCGCAGAGATGAAAGCGTCGGATCGTCGCCGCAGAAAAGCGAACCCAAAACCTAAATCTCAAGCACCAGGTCAGCCGTTGACGACCTAGTCAAGGCCGAGTTTATTGAAGAAATAAAATACACGACCGGGTACGCGAATGTGCTAGTCAAGAAGAAAAACGGGCAAAGTGGCGCATGGCGTCGGACTACACGCATTGAACGGAACAAGGCATGCCCGGCGATGCCTTCCAGCGCCGAGCATTGACAAGCCGAGTCGATGGGAGCATCGAACTCACAAATTGCTATCCTTCCTGGATGCCTATTCCGGTATAATCGGGATCCACGATAAAAATACAGCGATCGCTTACAAACCGCTTTCATGACCGATCGTGGGAACTTCCAATACAAGGTCATGCCGTTCGGCTCAAGAACGCTTTGGGCAACATACTACGGATGATGAACAAGATCTTCAAAGATCGTGATCGGATCGAGTAATTGAAGTTTACCTTGATGATATGATCATCGAAGAAAGCGAGAACGACTAAGATCATGCGCTGACTGAGAGAAGTCTTTAAAGAAGCGAGAAAAATTCTCTTAGGCTTAACCCTGGAAAAGTGCACCTTTGGAGTTAGGGCTGGTAAGTTCTTGGGTTTTCATCCGACCGAAAGGGGATAGAGGCGAATCCGGATGCATAAATGTAGAGCGATGTCGCGGACATGAGGCCCCGCCATAAAAAGGGAAATCTAACGCTGTTGAATGGTATGATCGCTTCTTTCAAGATTCATACCCAAACTGCATGCAAGTCGCTTCCCTTATTCAAACTTTTAGAAGAAAGAGGTAGAGTTCGAGTGGAATGACCATTACGCCGCACTAGAACAATTGAAGGAGGCTTTGACCAACGCCCATTATGACGGGGTGCACTGGGAAACCAGTACTTGTACCCGCAATTACCGAAGAAGTATTGAGCGCCCCGGTCGTGAGAAGACAACTTAAAACAAAATCCAGACTACTTCATCGATAGAAAGTGCGCGAACGACCGAGAATCGAGATACCAAGATCGAAGCTAGCACTTGCACCGCTGCGTGGCCGCCGCGCATTGAGACCATACTGTGTGGCCCACTGTGTCGTGGTAAGAACGGACAACCCATAAGACAGTCCTCCATCGGACACCAGCGGGGATCGGATGATCAAACGGGCGGTAGAACTTAGTGAATTTGGCATAAAGTTCGAGTCACGATCGGCCGCTTAGGCCCATGCGTCGCCGACTTTATCGCAGTAAATGACCCCAACACGTGACGATCACGCGCCAGAGACAATATGGACCTTGCATGTGGACGACTCCTCCAACAACAAAAAGGCAAGCGCCTCATATTAGAGAATCTGAAGGACTTGCGGTGAAGTATCCCCAACATTTATGCCACACTTCCCGATAACCAAGCCAATACTTCAGGTATGCATAGCCAGGGCTGCACCGCAAAAGAATTCAACGTCGACCGTAGAACTTACACTCGACTCTTCTTGCTGGTCGCCTCCCGGATTCGTGGAGTTATATGATGCAAAAAGCGAAGTGTTGAAGAACTACTCGCCAGAGTTAGAGAGCTCCTTCACCAGGATTGAGCGGGCGGAAGTGAAGCACGTCTTGGAGGACCGAAAAACGCCCGGCCGACATCCTCGCAAAATTAGCCGCATGCAAGACGCCCGGCAATCACGGGAGTTTAATTCAAGAAACCCTCACCCGGCCAAGCGTATCCACCTGGGCTAGCACAACCAAAGGCCGTCCACGACCATCGGCGAGAAGATGATTGGATCGCCCCATCCCGCGTTACATCCACGCTGGTGAAGAGCCGCCGACCCAAGAAGGGCTAAGACATTGAGGTTACGATCCACCAAGCATTCTCGTGATCGGGCGGAAGTCAGATAGAAGAGGATTCTCGCCTACCTCCGGCAGCTTATCGTTTGCCGAGTCGAGCCATGTCTCGAGGGACATACATGAGGGGATATGTGGCACCATCGGGCGGGACGGTCCATTGCAAAGAAAGCACTTAGGCGGGTTACTACATCGCCGACCATAGATGAGACTCCAAAGTTAGTACAGAATGCAAGAGGTGCCAAGTACACGGCGATGTTCCACGCCGCCCCTCATCGTAAACATCTTATCAAACCTACAACTTTTTAAGGGTCTTTAGTTGTACGACTTGGACCTTAAATCCCTTTTAAAATAAAAATCACAAACCTACAAATTTAACACTTAGCACCTATTTTCATAGAAAATACAAAATCGAATGGATTCGATTTGGATGTACATCCCGTCAATCCGGTTTAAGGATCTTTAGTTGTACAACTTGGATCTTAGACCCCTTCAAAATTAAAATCAACCAACCAACAAATTTTCGGGAAGAACTACGTGACTTTTGAGTCTCTCATCGCACTGCAGAGAGTGTACGTGGCGCGGGTCTCTCACAAAAGTCAAAACTAAATTTTCTTAATTTAGTCCCTATCTTGTTTTCTTGTAAATAATTAACGTTTTGAATATTATTTTGGGGTAAACAAATAAATAAGTAATTTATTTTTGCACAAATCAAATTTAGGGTAACTGTCTTAGGACAGATGTGTTAGGGGTGCAGTGAAATTAGGTTCTCACCCCTTCCCTTCGCATAATCGACTCCCGAATCCGACCTAGTTACGCAGACCAAATAACTTTAAATTAGGTTTTTCTCAATTTTCCTATTTTTAATAAATTGGGTGGCGACTCCTCAAATAATCTATTTTTGAGCCGCCAACGTCGGGATCACGGTCACGACAGATGGCGACTCCACTGGGGATAGTGAGAGTCAAGCCCGGTATGTTTGGTTGTGCAAAGTGATTATAAGGTACGCTTTGTTTACCCCTCTTAGTTTTTTTTTTCTTTCTTTGTATATATTCCTTTTATATTTGTATAATATGCTAGATATAAACCCTAGGCTAGATGACATGTATTATTTGTTGCTTGGTTGTATTTACTGAAATAGTTTGTGATTTTATTTTTTCAAGATTTGAGGTTTGTATATTCCCTTCACACACACCCACGTATAATGAGCACACACGTTGAGTTGGGCTTATACCGGAGCCTAAAGAAAAAACTTAAGTTAGAACGAGGTTGGGTAGTGGTAGTCATTTTGGATGTACATCCTGGTGTCTGCCATGAATTCCTCATCTAGAGTACGATTCTCCCTTGAGGGTATTCACATTTTGGATGTACATCCTAGTGTGTTTAACCTTTCCAGAAGAATACTTGACTCTAGAGACCTAAAATCTCTGTAGGTTATAGTTGCTAACCCAGGAGTGTTCACAATAGAAATGCAATAGATCCATAGGGTTCAAAGTCCAATAGCACGGACTAGCCAAATTAGGTCACAAAGGGAGCTATCAGTTCTCTTATCCTTGTTTTTGATTGTATATATTTTTTTTTCCTCATTATCAAAAAATGAAAATCATAGTGCATTTCCCCCCTTGGTTTCTTTTTTGTCTTAGTTTTCCTTTTTTTTCTAATAAATTCAATTTTTTTGATTAAAAAAAAAAATCATAGTGCATCTCATGCATAAAAAAAAACATCAATAAAAATCATATTGCATTTCATGCATATAAAAAAAAATAAAAAAATCATATGCATTTCATGCATACAAAAAAATCATTTGCATTTTAATGCATGAAAGACATAAAAAAAAATCATGTTGCATTTGTAAAAAGAAGGTCATTTCATGTAAAAAAATAAATAAATAAATCAGGATTTACCGCGTGTCATTCATTTGTATTGCAAAAGTTCTTAAAAAAATTGCATGTAGTGTACATTTTCATTTCATTGTCATTCATCATACTCATTTGTCAAAAAAAAATCATCATAAAATTTCTCCATATTTTATTTTTTTTTCTTTGTATGTATGCAAAAAAAAAAATTGCAGATCTTCATGAGTAAATAAACAAAGCATATAGCATATTCCCTTCAAGGGGCAAAAAAAAAATTTGCATTTTTTTTGTGTGCATAAAACAATGAAAAAATATTACAAAACAAATGCATGTTGCATCTTAGGGTGGGTGATTGCATTCATATCATGCATTTCATAACATATTGGTTTATTTGACCCATTTTCATGTAGCATTTTTTTTCTCTCTTTAAAGAAAATCAATAAAAAAAATGAGTTTTGAAGAAGTCATTGACTTTTACTCATGTTATCTTCCCATTAATAGAAACAGTAACATTTTTGCGCTTGCGTGAAAGTGGATACCAATCAAGCTTAGACTCATGGAATTGGATCCTTCTCTTGAAGAGTTGTTGGGAACCATTAGAGGGTTGGAGAAGTCACTTGGGAGGAAGGACATACTGGGGCACAATACAGGGGCATATTGGGAAAGATGAGTGAAAAAGGGAGGCATAAGGTTGGCAATCAGTTCTTGGATAAAAAGCTCAAAGCTAAAAGGGAGAGAGGAGAGGATTGTCGTTAGCACTTGTTTAGCTTGAAACCAAGTTAACTTAGTTGAAGCTTTACACTAATGGATTTGCATGGATTTAAAAACTCACTTCCATCATCTCTCACCCATGTTCCCTTGAAACACTGACCCCTGTTCGAGTTCTTGCCTCAAATGATAATTCTTAATGCCCTTTCGACTGCGTCATTCAAACATGAATCAATGAGAGAATATCATATCTCAAAGGTCCATTTCCCAAAAAAAAAAAAAAAAAAAAAATCAAAAAAAAAATCAAAAAAAAAAAAAGAGCAAAGAATGTGTAAAAGAGTGAATGTTATTTTTAAATTTTTTGAAAATATGGAATCATGATTTCAAATGAAGAGTGGCCATTTTATTCCTCTATCCCATAAAAAGAACCCTCATTGTCCCCTTTAAGCCTATAATACCCTTTCACCAAACCCCGGACAAAGATCGACACTACAATAGAATTTAGTGCATTCAATTTTCCAAAGTTATGAAATCAAAGAGATAGTGAAAACGTTCAAAAAAAAAAGAAAGAAAAGGAGAAAAATGTATAAAGCCCGCAAGACTGAAAGCAAGTATTGTCAGTCTTGGCAAAAATTAGGGCACAAAAGACAGAGTAATGAAAAAGCAGAGAAGTGAAAAAAAAATGTGAATGATATGAGGTCTTGGGAACACAATAGAAAGCTGAATGCACTAAAGATCCTTGATCCATTCCCATAACCCATATCCTAAAACTCTTCTTTGAGCCTTCTATTCATTTGTCTTCCATAGCATGTAACCTATACCCGCAAAACATTTCCTTGAACCTTCCACTCATTTCCCTTCCATAACCCTTAATCCATGCCCGTAAAGCATTCATTTAAGCCTTCCAATCAATCCATCCCGATAACCCATTACTCATCCCCGTTCTTTGAACCTTCTAATCATTTTCTCCCATATCCCTTAATCCATACCCGTAAATCATTTCTTCGAGCCATCTGTTCATTTTTCTTCCATAACCTGTAACCCCTACCCGTAAAGCATTTCTGGGAGCCTTCTAATCATCTTTCTTTCATAACCCATAACCAATAGACACATTGCAAACCTCTAAAAGCCCACTCTGATTGATGGATGATTGATTTCATTTTCTTAATGTTAATTTTGAGATAAATCATTTGCTTCTTTTAAATTATTCTTTGCTCTAATAAAAATGAAGTGAAAAAGAAAAAAGAGAATCCCGCTAGATTGAAAATCCGAAAGGGCGGTCTAGGCAAAAATTAGGGATAATAAAAACAAAATAAAGCCCGCTAGACTGAAACCTGCAAAGGCAGTCTAGGCAAAAATTAAGGTACAAAAGGGGAATGAGACTTACAATGAGAAGTTTATGTAGTTCACTGGGGAAAATTTCTGCTACTTGGGCCAAACAAAAGTGTACATTTGGGCAACTTTGTGAAGGATAAGTTTGAGAGTCTCGAGAAAACCCCACACTGGGGCAAAGTTTCGCAAGACCCTGTAAGAGTCAAATGTTTCTTGTTAACCCACGCGGTATTCTCTCAGGGCAATGTCTTTCACCAGGATGAGGTAAAATATTTTCCATACCCTACATCCGTCAAGTTTGCCACACCAGTGCACTCTTGTGAGCAACAACTTTTACCAATACTGGGGCAAAAACCTGTGCAAGACCCGTCCTGAGTCAAAACTTTATTTTTCACACCTGAGCTGTTTGAAACAAAATCTTTGTAGGATCTTTCATGAGTCAAACTTTGTTTGGTACACCCTTGTAGTCTTCTCTTGGGGCAATACCTTCTACCAACACCGGGGAAAAAGTGTTTGCATAATCATTGATGGGTTATATTTTGCTTGCTACCTCTAGTAGTCTCCCTTGTGGTAAAACTTGTTTCCAATACCCAACCAATTCCCAGCAAGTTAGGTACCTCAAGTAAATGGAATGTCCAATAACTCGAGGTTGCCATAATACCTTTCCATACCATCTTGTGTCGTCTTTGTCCTACCAATGTTTTCCCTCTAAAAAATACCCTCCACTTTTCAAACCAAAAATCCAGAAAACACAAAAACTAAGCCCTCAAATACCCATGAGTCCATGCATGTTCATTAAGTAAATGCTTCAATAGTAGTCAACTTGGAATCAGTGATGTGATTTAGAGAGCTAATGACAATCAGGAAAAAGGGGAGAGAAGGTCCATTTTGAGGGTGTTTTGCTATGAAAGGTGGGAAATAATCTTAAAAGAAAATAGAAAGCTTGAAAGGGCGATGATGAATTCCTAGTCGAAGACAAGTTTGATTGGTTTCAACTGAAGCATGCACAAAGAAGACAAAAAGAAAAATGCTTTCAGTAAATTTAACTTTCATTTCACACGCACTCTAGACTCATGCATAATTAATGCATTTCATGTCATAGTTTGCATACATTTTCATCCATGCATTCCACTGCATGGTTAGAATCATACATTTGTTTTCAGTACTTTGTAAATAAAGTTATAAAAACCATCCAAAGCAAGGTGTGCATTTCATGCTCTAAACTTTGTGCTATCGGTTCAGCCCTGGCACATTCTTTCATGCTACCGGTTCAGCCCTGGCATTTCCCTTCTCATCCCTGTGCTAACGGTTCAGCCCTGGCACATTCTTTCATGCCGACGGTTCAGCCCTGGCATTTCCCTTCTCATCCCCGTGCTAACGGTTCAGCCCTGACACTGCTTTACTTTTCATGCTAACGGTTCAGCCCTGACAGTGTCTTTTAAATTTTGTGCTAACGGTTCAGCCCTGACACTGTCTTTTTATTTTCCATGCTAACGGTTCAGCCCTGGCATTTGTCCTTTGAATTTCGTGGCCGACGTTCAGCCACCTCACATCGCTTTTTTTATTTTCCATGCTAACGGTTCACCACGGCATTTGTCCTTTGAATTTCGTCTTGACGTTCGCTCACTTTCTTATCGCTTTTTAATTTTCTATGCTAACGGTTCAGCCCTGGCATCTGTCATTTTTACTTTCATGCTAACGGTTCAGCCCTGGCATTTGTCTTTTTAAATTCTATGCTAACGGTTCAGCCCTGGCATTTGTCTTTTTAAATTCTATGCTAACGGTTCAGCCCTGGCATTTGTCTTTAAATTTTGTGCTAACGGTTCAGCCCTGGCATTGTCCTTTAATTTTCCATGCTAACGGTTCAGCCCTGGCATTTGTCTTTTTAAATTTTATGCTAACGGTTCAGCCCTGGCATTTGTCTTTTAAATTTTGTGCTAACGGTTCAGCCCTGGCACTGTCTTTTAATTTTCCATGCTAACGGTTCCGCCCTGGCATTTTCTGTAATTTTCTTGCTATCGGTTCCGCCCTGGCATTGTCTTTAAATTTTCTTGCTATCGGTTCCGCCATGGCATTGTCTTTAATTATCTTGCTATCGGTTCCGCCCTGGCATTGTCTTTAAATTTTATTGCTATCGGTTCCGCCCTGGCATTGTCTTCAAATTTTATTGCTATCGGTTCCGCCCTGGCATTGTCTTTAATTTTCTTGCTATCGGTTCCGCCTTGGCATTGTCTTTAAATTTTCTTGCTATCGGTTTCGCTCTGGCATTGTCTTTAATTTTACTGCTATTGGTTCCGCCCTGGCATTGTCTTTAATTTTCACGCTATCGGTTCCGCCCTGGCATTGTCTTTTATTTTTCCTGCTATCGGTCTTGCCCTGGCGTTGCTTTTATCTTTTGCTATCCGCCTCGCCGCATCGTCTCCATTGTAATATAGCCACGACATCGCATTTCTTTTTAGATTTAATGGTTCTCGATTCGCCTCGACAATCAAATATTTCACCGATTAAAATTGAGGTTCATGTCTGTACTTATCTCTTACTTTGATAATACAACAAAACATGGAGAGCATGGTTTTGTGTATTATATCGTAAGAGAGTAAGCACGGAGGGGCAACTGTGAACACTCAATTTAACGGTATTTTTGACGTTTTTTTCGGAAAAATACGAAAATACGCGCTTTTTGCGTGTTTTGCGTGTTTAGTCGTCGAATATGTCATTTTACTCGTTTATTTCACTTTCGCGCTATTTTTACTCTTTTTTCAACGAAAAATATATATAATTCAAAAATTGCAAAAAAAAATAGTATATTTAATTAATTGTCTTACAATGTTTTTTTACAACAATCCCACGTAAACCTATCCAAAAATAACAAATAGAAATTAGGGTGCTTCAAACTGCTCCAAGTTGTTAATGGGCCTAGTCCACAGCTGCAGATCTGAAATACAGTCAAAGCCCAGTCAAACAGTCAAATGAAAATTAAATGCCTGACCTAAAAGTTTAATATAAAAGCACAGTCAAGGTCAGTCAACAGGGGGAGCCGATTTTCAAAAAAAAATCACTACAGAAAAATTAGGGTTAAGCTGAGCATCCAAACAACTCAGATCTGAAAAAAATAAGGGAAAGCAACAGATCCAAAAGTGAGAAAGGAGTGAGCTTTCACAAGAGGGAGAAGAAACCACCTCCATCGCACCAAAACAACCACCATCATCCAATCTCAGGCCACCCAATCACCTCCCAAACCGATCCAAACTCGCCACACAACAACCTTCAGCCACCCTCCAAACCGAAACCACCAGTCAAAAAACGCATCCCTGTGTTTTCGTCACCCAGCCACCACAGACAGCAACCTCGAAGTCACCACCAAAACGAGATCAAGGAAACTAGAGTGAGAGAAGAGATGGAGAAGAAGTAGAACCAGGAAACGAAAAAAAAAGAACTTACGTTTCCATGGTGTCACCAGCCTTGCCGCTTATCGCCACAGAACAACCCGGTCACCTTCTCCGGTGCCTCCCTTCACCGAGAACTCTCCGTTTCGCCCTCACTCCCTCCTCCTCTAATGGTGGAACCGAAGCCCTCTCTCTCTCTTGGGATCTCTCTCTCTCTCTCATGGAGGAAACAAGCAATTTTTTTATTTTATTTTTTTCTCTCCCTGAGCACCTCCTACGGCGCTGATGGTGGGAAGGTGAAAGGAAAGTTTAGGTTTGGCTTAATATTGATACATCTCTTGTATACTATCTTTGGGCTTTGTTTTAGTTATTTATTTTTCTTCAGATTACTTTTAACACCCCCCACCTTTTTTACTGCACCCCCATTTCGTTTTTTTTTTCATTATTTTAGTATTCTTTTCTCATTCTCAATATTGTTAATTCATTTTATTTATTAAACCAAGTTTATTCACTTTAAAAACAATAATTAGGGTTTGACTTAGATGTACATCTTATCAAACCTACAACTTTTTAAGGGTCTTTAGTTGTACGACTTGGACCTTAAATCCCTTTAAAATAAAAATCACAAACCTACAAATTTAACACTTAGCACCTATTTTCATAGAAAATACAAAATCGAATGGATTCGATTTGGATGTACATCCTGTCAATCCGGTTTAAGGATCTTTAGTTGTACAACTTGGATCTTAGACCCCTTCAAAATTAAAATCAACCAACCAACAAATTTTCAGGAAGAACTACGTGACTTTTGAGTCTCTCATCGCACCAGAGAGTACGTAGGCGCGGGGTCTCCCTGTCAAAGTCAAAACTAAATTTTCTTAATTTAGTCCCTATCTTGTTTTCTTGTAAATAATTAACGTTTTGAATATTATTTTGGGGTAAACAAATAAATAAGTAATTTTTTTTGCACAAATCAAATTTAGGGTAACTGTCTTAGGACAGATGTGTTAGGGGTGCAGTGAAATTAGGTTCTCACCCCTTCCCTTCGCATAATCGACTCCCGAATCCGACCTAGTTACGCAGACCAAATAACTTTAAATTAGGTTTTTCTCAATTTTCCTATTTTTAATAAATTGGGTGGCGACTCCTCAAATAATCTATTTTTGAGCCGTCAACGTCGGGATCACGGTCACGACAAGTTATATTCTAACAAAGCTAAAGCCCATTTACCAATTCTACTATGCAACATTGGTTTTGATAACATATGTTTAATAACATCAAAATGGGAATAAACATAAACATCTGCTGACTTTATATATTGCTTTAATTTCGTACAAGAGAAATACAAGCAAAGTCATAATTTTTCTATTGGACTATACCTTGTTTCAGCATCAATCAAAACCCTACTAAGGTAATAAATGGCTCTTTCGACACCATTATCATCCTCTTGTGCTAACATGCTACCTATTGTGTTATCAGAAGCAGCTATATACAATTTTAGCATCTTGTTTCTAATAACAGACAATAAAATTAGTGGTTTCATTAAATAAGACTTAATTGCATCAAAAGCTTCTTGATGAACTTGCTCCCACTTGAATTCATCTTCTTTCTTCAGTCTCAACAATGGCGAAAAAGCTTGTGTTTTGCCACTTAGATTTGAGATGAATCTTCTAAGGAAATTGATTTTTCCTAGCAATGACTGAAGTTCTTTCTTGGTCGAAGGAGCCTTCGTTTCCATAATTGCTTTAGTCTTATTTTGGTTGATCTCTATGCCTTTCTTGTGTACTACAAAACCTAAGAATTCACCTGCACGTACAAAGAAAGCACATTTGGTTGGATTCATTTTCAATCCATATTTCCTCATTCGTTCAAAAGAGCGTCGAAGATGGTCTAAATGACCAATTTCTGAGGATGACTTAACCACCACATCATCTATGTATATTTGCATAAAATCATCAATAAAATCATGAAACATGGAATTCATTGCTCTTTGATAGGTGGCACCAAAGATTTTTAAACCAAAGGGCATTACTACCCATTCATAAACACCTAATGCCCCTGGACATCGAAAAGCTGTTTTCGACACGTCCTCTTCAGCAATAAAGATTTGATTATACCCTGAATAGCCATCTAGCATACTGAGATAATCAAATCCTGCTGCTGAATCTATTAGCATTTCGGCTACAGGCATAGCATATTCAACTTTAGGTGTTGCATTATTTAGATCCCTAAAGTCTACGCAAACTCTAAGTTTTCCATTTTTCTTCATTACTGGAACAATATTAGCTAACCAATCGACATACCTGGCAGTTCTGATGAATTTGCTCTTGAACAACCTTTCGATTTCTTCTTTGATTTTAGCCAATATCTGAGGAGCAAATCTTCTTGGTGTTTGCTTTACTGGTTTCTTCCCCGGTCGAATAGGTATTTGTAGTTCTACTAATTGGTTCATCATCATAAATGCAATCAAGTTTGTCATCTATGACTTCACCATTTTCTTCAGATGAAGCTATGGCTTCGACAACCATTGTTGGTTGAATTATTTCGGCTTCCAAAGCCGCTTTTTTTTATTCTCGCCATATAGGCCGTAATTCTATCCCATGCGTTGGCACCGACATCTAGAACCTTCTAAGAGTCAATTATCCCATCCTGTTGGAGGTAGAACACTCTCAGGATAGACACTTGCATCTTCCATCACTTCCCTCTCCCAAACAAAACCATGTGTTGGGTACAAACGAACAGAGGAAAGCACATTGTCAGATGAGATGTATGCCTGACTGGAAGATGTGCATGGCGCAATATTCGCCATTTGTTTTTCAAAATTCTCCTTGGTGACATTGTTCACATCAGCAAGGAAGTAGCTTTGGTCTGCTTCGACATATTCCACGAGACCATCATCCTTCCACATCACCAATTTCTGGTGTAGGCTTGAAGGCACATCACCTACTCCATGTATCCACTCTCTACCAAGGAGCAGATTATAGCTTGCCTTAGAAGCTATGACAAAAAACATAGTGGTTCTTTTGACAGTTCCTACCACTATCTCCACTTCGACGGCCCCCAAAGACCGGCCAGATTTGCCCTCATAATTAGTTAACACAATGTTATGAGGCTTAAGGTCTGTGTCGAACATCCCTATGGTTTTCAGCAATGCTTGAGGCATCAGGTTTCTTCGCAAAGACCTCCATCCACCAGTATTTTGTTGATACCCACGCCATTGACTTTGGATTGCACATATAGAGGCTTCAAGTGGTGTTGCATGCCTTCGTCTGGCCTCTCGAAAGTGGCCATTTGTTCTTCGACACAGCCGTTGTTCATCACATAGTAACAAACTGGCTTATGGTTAGCCATATCTTCAGTGAAGTTCTCTTCAACATCATTTGGGACCGTGATGACATCATATTCACTTGGTAGAATAGATACCACGTTACAAATGACATCAAAACTAGCTTCAGAATCTTCAAAATCTGAAGTTATGTCCTCATCCATGTCGAATTCAGCACTTTTCTTCTTCAAAGATGGCAGTAGAGGAAAAATTCTCTCCATTGCAGGCCTCCTTGGTTTTTCTATTACAATAGATTTACCCTTGGCCTTATTTCCAACCTTCACTTGGTTGGCAGCACCTATGTTCACTTTTGTAGTCCCCACGGCTTTAGAAGTCATATTCTTAGCCGTTTTCGAGCTTCCTGGCGTTTGCTCGTTGGCAACAAGTGTTGATTTCTTCTTCGAGCGTTGAAACCGACGCCATTGGGTCTTGGTCATAGGATTCTTTCCTTTATAATTATTTCTGTAATTATATTTTGCAGCCTCACCTGCATTTGGCTTTACAACTTCAGCCTGTGGCACAACATCCCTGTAGTGGTTACAACCAGCATGTATCCACTTTTCGTTTGGAAGGCTTGCCCTTGGAACAAACGATTTGGCAGAAGCTGACAACACAAATTCCTTCTTGGTTGTATTCTTACCAAAGAGATTGGCTTGCTTGTCGAAGGTCCGTTCAACCCTTAACTTTATAAGGAAGGTCTCCTCTCTTGAAACTAAAATTTGGCCTTTTGTCTGGCCATTTTCTTTTCAGAGGTTGTCGAACCCCGTAGCCTTCAACACTTTTGGCTGCTTCCTTGTCGAAGACAGCACTACATCTGGGGCATAGCATTACCTCAGAGTTTTTTTCACTTTGCACCTATTGAGGAAGTCTATCAATTCCTCTTCAGCTTTGGGGTACACAAACTGTACTTTTTCGTCATACTCCTCCTGAGTAATCTTTTGCACAGTATCACCCATTTGTACCACACTCTTGAACTTGTCTGTAGAAGGTTTGACAGGTTTAGGAGAACCCACTATCTTTGCATCAACCATGCTTATATTCATTTCAATTGGCTCGGCATACATGGCTTCTGCCTGATGGAGTGGATCAGCGTCAATCTGCATTGGAGCTTTGTTCTTTTGTCACCGAATTTGAGTCTTCCTTCTTCGATCGCTTTTTGAACTATGTCCCCTGAAAAGTACACAACGGTCGATTGTATGTCCCAAAATATTATGAAACTTACAAGAACCCTTTTTCTTCCTCTGTTCGAGAGGAGGTACTTTCAGGCCATTTGGCACTATTATTTGGCCATCGATTACTAACAAATCAAAGATTTCATCACATTTAGTAACATCAAAAGTGTATGTTTTAGGCACAAATCTATCATTTTTAGGCTCTCTTCAAGTTATTCCCATTTGCAGTGCCTTAATAGTTTACTGAGAATAAGGAGGACCAGGCTTAAGTTCACCACATCTATTTCCTCGCATTCGACATCACCAAATGCGAAGTCGAATTCCTCATCGACATAGGCTATTTTCTCTTTTTTATGAAATCCAATTGAGTTTTCTTTCTTATTGTATTTATTCACTCTAGCCTTTTCCTCTTTAAGCCTTTCAACTTGTCGAACTCTATCGGATAATTGGGCCATATCTCTCAAATGAGAAGTATCCAATTTCTTTCGAATTGAATAATCAAGGCCACCTGCAGCCATTTCGACAAGCTCATGCTCAGGCACTTGTGTAAAACACCTAGCCTTTAGTAGCCTGAATCTATTTAAATAATCATCAATAGCTTCAGGCACTTTACGTCGAACACTGGCCAATTCTTTAAGACTAATCTTCGACTGGCCCATGTAAACTGTTCATGAAAAGCTTTTTCTAATTGCCCCCATGTATACATAGAACCAGGGGGTAAAGTGGTGAACCATGTAAAGGCATTTTTAGTTAGAGAATTTGGAAAATATTTCATTTTCAAACTCTCATTTTGGGCTATATCCCCTGCCTCAGTCATGTAACGAGCAATGTGTTCGACAATGAACTCATTGGTATCACCCCAAACTTAGTAAACTTGGGAATTTTCCAACCTCTTGGCAATTCAGCTGCAACACATATTCACACAGTGGTGATATGAAATTAGGCCTATGTAAACCTATGTTAAGGCCATTTTGTGCCATTATGGTTTCTACCAAAGTGGCTATGTTATCTTGAGCACAAACGTTATTTCGTTGCACTTGTCGAACAACTTCATCAGCGTTTTGGTTTCGATTTACCATAACTACATCGGGGACATGGTTTCCCATCCTTGTTGTTTGCCTACAACCGCTTGGGCTTCGACAGTAACTGATCTCTGTGGGGTATTAGGCGCATTATTCCCACAATTGGGTACTTGCCTATTATTTCCCGTAGGAGCCCCAAAGAAATCTGCAATCCTACCCATTTGGTTTGCTAACATTTGGTAACTTGTATTGGTGTTCTGAATCAATGGATTAAAAACAGTACCAATTTGTTGGGTTAACATATTAACCATATCATGATTACTTTCGTCTACTTGTTGTCTTAATGTCAACAAGGACGCGTTAATTAATGCGGTAGGATTTCACCAAGTGCACCTCGGAAGAAACATGCGAAGGAGAAAAGTCGAAACATGTGGCATTCCAAAGAGGCATGCCATATACCCCAAAAGGGTATGGTGGTAGACTCATGTTCTGGAAACGTGTCTCTAAACTGTTCCCTGTTGCCATATAAGGACTAGAAGGAAGTCCTATACTCTGTGGCAAAGACATAGATTGTTTCGACCCAACATTGGCCATCGACATCGTGGGAGCGATTCATCGATGTTCTTTGGGGCCATTGTCCCCGCAACATTTCCAACGCCGACACTTACGAAATCTATTGTTGTTCCTTGCCCTTGTGACACCACAGGGTTAGAACTAGAGGCGTTATTAGAATTGGTGCGTACCATTCTACCACTCCTCAAGTGCATACAAATACACACACTGACTGAAAACACAAAATTAATGGCAAGGGTCCCACTGGGCGTGCCAATTTGTTTGCTGGTGTTTTTAGCAAACAATCACTAGTTTTCAATATTGAGATTGTGAGATCAAACTAGAAAATCTCTTTGACAATTGCCTCTAAGTTTTGTGTTTTTGACGTATGTAAGAACAGTAAACGATAGAAAGAAACAAATTGTAAGCAAAGTAAAAGCAGTAAATGCAACAAATGTAAAGAGAAAGTAAATATTGCATTAAGTGAAAGAAAAGATGGTTCACCAACACGTACAAGGTATCTGTTTCACTCGTGTTTCGCTTTAGTTTGGAAGTTGAGTTTCTCAGAGTTCTTGTGAAATGTGATGACCCTAGGCTTGTCGAAGCTCCCTTGCATTGCCAGCACTTGTATAACTTTCCTGTCGAATTTATGGTGTATTGACTTAAATATTGACCTGTGGTCCCCAGAGCAATATTAAATGTGAAGTCAACCCCATTTAAAGCTTCATTTAATGTACTGTCGAAATTTTGAGGTAACAGGGAGATAATTGGAGATGTTGGTGTTTATCATGAAGGTGTTCTTCCACCAACAGGATGGGACATTGATTCTTAAACAAGTGTCTTTATGTCAGTGCCCAATGCATGGGACAAGATTACGGCCTACATGGCCGATAATAAGTTAAAAGCGGCTATGGAAGCCAAATTGATTCATCCAACAATGGATGTCGAAGCCAGTGATTCATATGAAGAAAATGGCATAATCATAGATGAAAGACTTGATTGCATTTATGATGATGAGCCATTGAGGTTTGAAAAGGATCCTAGAGATTCAGCAAACCGTATGCAAGCTCAAGACCCATTGGAGGAGATTGATTTGGGAGATGGTTCAATCAAAATGCCAACTTATATTAGTGCATACCTTGATGTTGCCTTAAAGACCCAAGTCATTACATTGCTTAGAGAGTTAAAAGATTGCTTTGCTTGGGATTACGACGAAATGCCCAGTTTGAGTCGAGAAGTGGTGGAAATGCAATTACCTATTCGACCAGGGAGGAAACTAGTCAAGCAGGTGCCAAGAAGATTTGCTCCTCAAGTGTTGGTTAAGATTAAAGAGGAAATCGAAAGTTTGTTCAGGAACAAATTCATCAGAGTTTGCATATATTTTAGAGATTTAAATAGTGCAACTCCTAAAGACGAATACACAATGCCTGTAGCAGAAATGCTAATAGATTCAGCAGCAGGATTTGATTATCTAAGTATGCTTGATGGTTATTCTGGGTATAATCAAATTTTTATTGCTGAAGAAGATGTGTCGAAAACTGCATTTCGATGCCCAGGGGCATTGGGTGTTTGTGAATGGGTAGTTATGCCTTTTGGTTTAAAAAATGCTGGTGCTACATATCAAAGGGCAATGAATTCTATGTTTCATGATTTTATTGATGATTTTATGCAAGTATACATAGATGATGTGGTGGTTAAGTCTTCATCAGAGAGTGGTCATTTAGACCATCTTCGACAATCCTTCGAAAGAATGAGGAAATATGGATTGAAAATGAATCCAATAAAATGTGCCTTTTGTGTACGTGCAGGTGATTTCTTGGGTTTTGTGGTGCACAAGAAAGGCATTGAAATTAATCAAAATAAGACTAAGGCTATCTTAGAAACGAAGGCTCCTTCGACAAAGAAAGAACTTCAGTCATTGTTGGGAAAAATTAATTTCCTTCGAAGATTTATTTCCAACCTAAGTGACAAAACACAAGCTTTTTCGCCATTGTTAAGACTGAAGAAAGAAGAAGAGCTCAAATGGGAACCAATTCATCAAGCAGCCTTTGACGAAATCAAGTTTTATATGATGAAGCTGATGACTCATATTTATATGAGTTATTTATGCTTTTATCCATGTAAATCAAGTGAGTTCTCAAGTAATATTAGTATCTTATTTCTCTAATTATTATAGTTGTAGGAAAAGAAGGGTTAGAAACTGTTTTGTATTAATTTGGCACATCTGGTGCCCTTTTGAGCAATTTAATGTGTTTTGTGAGTGCTGTAGTGTTAAGCGCTATAGCGTCTAATGCTATAGCGGCAAGAGGGCAGCTCGGCTAAGTCTTTGAAGCAGGTCGGCTAAGTCTTTGAAGCAAAAGTGTACTTTTGGCGCCAAGCTCTTCACTCCAAATCTCGTTTACTGTGCCCACTGTGCAGACTGACACGGCCGAATTTTATTGGATATTATAGGACACATGGCATTGTGTGAGTGGGAGGCTAGCTTTAGTTGGTGAGATGGCCATACCACCTTTTTCACTAACTCTGGACACTACAACTACTCCCTTCTTCTTCTCTACAACAACATACAATTCGGAGACATAGAGAGAGTTTAGAGAGAAAACTTGTGACAGATTTTCTCCATTGTTAAACACTTTGAAGCTTTTGTTTTTATTGTAATTTTTAGTTTATTATTCTCTTCGGTGTTAACTCGACGTTATAGTGTCATCACAGTGAATGAGTTGGAAGCTTCGGTGTATATCTTTTGCCACCATTTCTTCTCACCTTATTCTAGGTAATATGAGTGTGCTATCTTGTATTGCTTTGATGATGCTAAACATGAGCTAAACACCATGAGTTGGATTGCTTGGATCTTTGTAATGAACCATTAGTATTGTATTTATAATGTTGCATGCTTTGCGTTTCAATCTTTGTGTTATACTTCTTTCAAACTTGTTTTAGGGTTGGCCTCTTAAAATGGGTACATTCGTGGGTTCAGACATGGTCCATGGATAGACTTCAAAGATTGATATGAATGAAAGTTTATTTAAAGACATTTAAATAGATTTTGCTCCCTCTAGACATAGAAATGCAATAGTTCATAGAGCAAAGGTTGTGGGGTCTTTATTATACAGGGGTGAACTTATTTAGAACCTAGACATAGGCATCTTGTAATGAAACCCTAGCGTGAGTGACTGAAAAGCACAAAAACATTGTTACGCCCGAAAAAGTCCCCGAAGGATTTTCTTCGTTTACAACTTTTTAAAACAATGAAGCCGCCACCAATATTTTTTATAAGGAAAATATTGAAGAAAAACCTTTTTGGGAAGGCAGGTGGTCTTTTGGAAAACAGAAAGATTTGGGTTCGGGGGTCGGTTAGGCATGGGGAAGGTATTAGCACCCCACATCTCCTTTCTACTGAAAGGGAACCTTTAATTAAATGTGTGGTTTTAAGTGTCGATTTGGAAAATACTTAAATTTGCCTCTTAATTGAAAAGACTTAATGAATTTTTTATTTGCGGCGCTTGACGAGAGTTAGCCGCTTTGGTTTCTTTTGAAAGAAAAAATGTTTTTGGTTTGTTGTGCTTGACGGAGGGGATCCGCTCCTACGTATCTCCCGGTCCGATGGAGAATTCAAAGCTACGTAGTTCTGGTTTTTTGGTTTTATTTTGTATCTTGATTAATTGTGAAATTGAGCTTTCATGATGATCAATTGAGCGAAGGCTCCAAGTGACCACCATTAGTACTCCATTGTTAATGATCATGCAAGCAAAGGCTTCGCAAGACCACTAACAAAGTTTTTCGATTTATTTAAAGTCTTTAGAAAAATTAGGCGTTCATGATGATCAATTGAGCAAAGGCTCCAAGTGATCACCACTAGTTCCTCATTGTTAATGATTATGCAAGCAGAGGCTTCGCAAAACCATTAACAAAGTTTTTTGATTTATTGAAAGTTTTTTAGAAAAATTAGGCATTCATGATGATCAATTGAGCAAAGGCTCCAAGTGATCACAACTAGTTCCTCGTTGTTAATGATTATGCAAGCAGAGGCTTCGCAAAACCATTAACAAAGTTTTTTGATTTATTGAAAGTTTTTTAGAAAAATTAGGCATTCATGATGATCAATTGAGCAAAGGCTCCAAGTGATCACTACTAGTTCCTCATTGTTAATGATTATGCAAGCAGAGGCTTCGCAAAACCATTAACAAAGTTTTTTGATTTATTGAAAGTTTTTTAGAAAACTTAGGAATTCATGATGATCAATTGAGCAAAGGCTCCAAGTGATCACCACTAGTTCCTCATTGTTAATGATTATGCAAGCAGAGGCTTCGCAAAACCATTAACAAAGTTTTTTGATTTATTGAGAATATCTAGAAAAATTAGGCATTCATGATGATCAATTGAGCAAAGGCTCCAGGTGATCACCACTAGTTCCTCATTGTTAATGATTATGCAAGCGAGGCTTTCATAAAACCATTAACAAAGTTTTTTGATTTATTGAGAAATTATTTGAGTTGAAAAAGAATTAAAACGAGAAAAAGGTGAAAATTGCAAAGTGGGGGGTGTTACTAGTTACGGGGGTTGTATAACTAAGCAGGGGGTGTAATCGGCAAAGCCCACCAAGATATGGGAGCCCGGTATGCTGGCCCGGGCTTAAGTGAGGAGGTGCGCGCGTCAATCGTAAGTCTTTGATAGTATTCTGGACATTAAAAAAAAAAATAGAGACATTATATAAGCCCACTTAACAATCAAAAACCCTAATTTCTTTCCCACAGCAGCAGCCCAGCGAGTGGTATTAATAAACAAGGGGTGTGAAAAGAAGGAAAGCCCAGCGTTTTTTTATTGTTGGGGGTGCTGGATCAAAAAAACAAAAAAAATGGGCTGGCAATGGAAGGGAGGGCATGCGTTAACTAGGGGTGTGTAAAAAGAAAACAAAAGAGCTAATCTAATAAAAAACAAACCGAATGAATAAATTGATAATATAATATTAGTAACTTGCATCAGTAACAAACTAACAACAAATCTCTGTCTCTATTTGTTACTTGCAGGGAGCGTAGACTTATAATCAGTAACATCATCTAACAGTATATTGATCTACTTATTTAACTAAGCAAACAAACATAAACCTATAGATCTAAAAAAAACAAACCTGATCTTCAATACAAAATGGCATGTCTGTTGATGTTCTGCTAAAGATATACTACCTCATTCTTTGATATGTTCGTTTCATGCGACTCTATTGAATCCTTTTCCTCGGATCTCGAAAAAGAGTTAAGCGATTAGGATTCTCATTTTTTTAACCATAATCTCCTTTTGAGTGACTTTTCTTCTAATTTCCGTTTTTTTTTTTGATGATTATCTTGTCTTTGCTTATTTATAGTCAAATACTAGGTTTAACATTAATTGGTTTTGACCAATTTTGAGTAGGCTTCTGCAGATTGGGTTTGCTAAGAAATTTTGGAGAGCAATGACAGACCCCAAAGATTACTAATTGATCCTAATATATACTTATTATTTTTCATTTTCATTTTTCCTATGTTTATTGTATTTTGGACTTTTTGGACAAGCCTAAATTGTAAATAAAATTAAATAGATTTTTTGGCATTTTGACTATATATGTTACTCAAAGTAAATTAAATGAAAAAAATAAAAATAATGAAGAGAAGAAATTGGGCTAAATACAAAAGTGAATCGGGCCCAACTAAATGAACATGCTAGAACGAGGCCCGAATAGAAGTAGACCCAATAAACGCTAAAAATTAACTCGGAACCACGTCTGTGGGCCCAAGCCAAAATGATAAGCCCAATAGTGAGAAAAGCGACTTAAATAAGCCCACTTAGGTTCGATTAGGCCCAAATATTGAGATTAAACTGAAGAATGCGCGAAAAGATCGATCATTCACGCGCAATCCTAGCTTAAGTAACGGTATTTTGGTTTAATTGAACGGATAATCGAAATTGGCTTAAATTAAAAAACGACACTATTCTAACTACTTGTAATCGCGTGATCTCGAAAAACAAGTTGAATAAAGCAAGTGACAAAAAGAAGACGGACAAAATTAGGGTATTACAGCTGTCCCTCTTTATTTCACATTTCGCCGAGAAATATGAATTGGCCTTTTCATATTTGTTGGTGAAATGGAAATAAAGATATAGAAATAATACTAATTTTGTCCGCTTCAGAAAAGTTCAAATTTCCTTTTTGTTATTTTCCTTTTAAGAAAGGGGGTTAACACTTGTCGCATTAACGGGAAAGCAATAAATTGGAAAAAAGTGGTAAATTGGGAATTCAGAGGTTGCCTAAAACCTTCTAACGGACTCTTGTCGAGTCCGAGCTCTGGGGGTGGCCTTTTCGAGCGGCCGATCAACATCAGGTCCGGAACTGATTTGATCAATGGATTTACGCCGTGCCTTAGGTGACACAACTAATCCGGCGGACTTAACGGTTCGATGGATCCATCGCGTGCTCGTATAACGATGTTGTGATCTGTGGAAGGAGTTCACTAACTCGTGGGAGTTCACTAACTCGGGTTGATGGAGTTTACGAACTCGGATTGATGGAGTTTACGAACTCGGGGTGGCCTTCTCGGCGGCCGATCAACATCGTGTCGGGCGATTTGATCAATGGATTTACTGCGTGCCTTGGTGACACAACTAATCCGAAGGACTTAACGAAGTCGATGGATCCATCGCGTGCTCGCATACGATGTTGTGATGCGTGGAAGGAGTTCACTAACTCGCGTGAGTTCACTAACTGCGGGTTGATGGAGTTTACGAACTCGGATTGATGGAGTTTACGAACTCGCTCGGGTGGCCTTTTCGAGCGGCCGATCAACATCGGTCCGAATCGATTTGATCAATGGATTTACGTTGTGCCTTGGTGACACAACTAATCCGAAGGACTTAACGGTCGATGGATCCATCGCGTGCTCGCATACGATGTTGTGATGCGTGGAAGGAGTTCACTAACTCGTGGGAGTTCACTAACTCGGGTTGATGGAGTTTACTTAACTCGGATTGATGGAGTTTACTGAACTGCGGGTTGATGGAGTTTACGAACTGCGGGTTGATGGAGTTTACTGAACTGCGGGTTGATGGAGTTTACGAACTCCGTGTTGATGGAGTTTACGAACTCCGTGCTGATGGTGATTTTCTAAAAAGGAGATTTCTGGGACTCTCTGGCCCGAAGTAACTTTTCTCTTGGATGGTGCATGAAATGCATGCACTTGGGTATTTGAGTGCATATGAATGCAATGATTGATTTTGGTGGGATGCTTCTTCTGTTTGATTTTTCATTCTCTTCTTTTTTGTTATTCTTTCGCTCTTCTTAGATGCGAACTTGAAAGCGTAATGTACTGTTTGATGCCATGGGGTGATGAATGGTATGGATGATATGAGAACGATGAATGATATGAAGATGTTGTATTCTTTTGTGTTTGCTTCTTCTTTGTAGTTTATGAGATGCAAATATCAACATAATGCTTTGATGTTTGAATGCAAGTGTATGCGGTGATTGATGCTTTGATGAATGGAATGCTCTATTCTAACTTCATTTGTTTCTTTTTGCTTCTTCTATGAAATGCAGACCTTAATATGATGCAATGCTCGATGTTTGATGCAATGATTTTTTCTTTTTCTTTTATGGAAATGCTAGCATTAATGTGATGCCAATGCAATGAAAAGATTTCTGCTTTTTCTTCTTTACTATTTTTTCTATGAAATGCAAGTATTAGTATGATGCAACTGACGTGGACCGTTTTTTTGCTTTTTGCTATGTGATGAATGCACAAAATGTGAAGATGCAAATGTAATGCTTTGATGCATATGCCATAATGAATAGATTGAAATGCCTAGATGCATGAGGTGTACATTTTGGTGATGATGAGATGTGAGACTTTGGATGCAAGGAATTGAGATGATTATTGACCATTCTGTTGAAAAATTGCATTTGATTCAAACTCTGGTGTTCTCAAGGTTTTTATTTACAAACAATCTCACTTGTTTTCTCTTTCTTTCCATGATGACTGAATTTTAGATATCACGTAAACAACTTGTGTTCTCTCTTCCTGAAGCATCGTCTAGTAAGCATGCATAGGAGTGCAAATGTGAATGAATGAGTCAGCTAGCTTGGCATTGGTTTAGGGCATGGACATTTATGGCAAGTGAAGGAATGACAAACATGGTTATTGCCGAAGCTCATGAGGGATCAAGAGATACAATATTGCCCCCAATTCAGGTCTTTGATGAGTGAATAGCTTGCCCCTGTCTAGTGGTGACAACAATTAGGGGTGTAGAAGATGATGAATTGGGAATGCTTCGGCTTTTGAAATGAAGGGTGGAGCAGAAGAGATTTTGTCTCAACCCATAAAGTTTGATGTTGCCCCAGTCATAACAAGGACAAAGCTGCCCCAATTAGAATGACAAGGCCTCGTTTAGGATAGTGAGTTGAGAAATTGCCCCGGTGAGGTTTTATAGGAGTGAATGAGGTGAAGGAATGGGAATGCACTTGCCCCACTTTCGAATGAGATTTCAAATGGTTTCTTTGAGTGAGGTTGTGGAAGGAGACAGAGTTATAAAACTGAGGGTGAGATATGAATGGGGTGGGCAATGAGCAAACCTCCCCAAAGTTGAGTGGAGTGAGAGGTGAAGGGAATGCCCCCTAGTACACACTTTTGGTTCTGTTTAAGAACAACTCAAATGCAATGAAGGTTTTGACTTTTTAGTATGAGGAGAGGCTCCACTTGGTGACCACTAAACCTTGTTTTAATGCAACATGAATGCATCTTGGAGTGCAAGTCCTTCTCTCTTTTTTACCGACTTTCTTTTTTGATTGTTTCTTTTTTTAGCGACTTTTCTTTTTCTCGCTTGTTTGTTTTTTTTTTTTTTTTGAGCAAAACACGTCGTAAATGGATAAACTTATTTGTCCTAAGATTAAAACTTGAGAGAACGAAAGCAATTGGTCATTGATCGGAATGGACTTTTTAGGGTTGTGATGTGGAGAAGGGGATGGTTGAGCTTAATGAAGTGTTTGGTTGATGGGGAGGATGGGTCTTATTCGGTGTTGGCCGATGGTCAATGGTTTATGAAGGAAATGATTATTAGGTTTGATGAGGTGTTTGAAGGTTATTAGGTTTGATGAGGTGCAGGAAATGGTTATTAGGTTTGATGAGGTGCAGGAAATGGTTATTAGGTTTGATGAGGTGCTTGAAGGTTTTATGAAAGAAAATATGGTTAAACCCAATGAATTGAGGGCCTTTTTTGAAAGGGGGAATGATTGAACCCATTGAATTTGAGGGCCTTCGAAGGAGAGCTCTTATGCTTCATGGCAAAATGTATTGACTCTTAATTTATACTCCATTTGTCTTCCTTTCTTTGTTTTGGGATTCTCCTTTTTGAAACTTTGTTATTCCCCTCCTTTTGTGAATTTCCTTTCCTTTTGACTTGGGTGAAAATGATATACCATCTTTGATGTGGAATTAACCCTTGTCTAGGGTGATGGAGATATCTTGGGCTTTTCTTGGCTTAAGATGGGTAACAAAGGGTACTTTTGTGACTTTGAATCTTTGGCTTAAGAGGGGTAGGAAATGGACTTTTTTGGGATTTTAGGTTTTTGAGGGTATGGAGAGATGACCAAACTTCATTTCAAATCCCGATTGCTTATTTCTGTAAGACTTAACTTTTAGGACAATAATTTATCTACCTTCATGTGTTTGCTCTTTTTTCCTTTTTTTTGTGTGCCCTAATTTTTGCCTGGACCGCTCTTTGCGAGTTTTCAATCCACCGGGCGCTTTTTTTTGCCTAGGCTGCCCTTTGCGGGTTTTCAACCTAGCGAGCTTATTTTATCTTTTTTATTTATTATATACCTTTTTTAGAAAGACTTGCACTAATGGAATATGATACTGACAAGGAAAATTAGTGACCACAGAATTGCCCCAGCATGGAGGATTTAAAGTATTAACGAGAATGAACCAAAAAGTCAAGTATGCACTGATGGGAGAGAATATGCGCTTTATGGGTGGACGGGGCGGGGCTAGACTTGGATGGGGAATGATGATAAATGAGGGAAATTGATTGACTCAAACAAGGGAAACTACACGTGGCATGCATACTTACTAGAAGAACGCTTCACAGAGAGTTAACATTGGTTAAAACATGATATAAAAACTTTTTGATAAACTGTTTTAGTCTTTTATCATGGAATGGATGAGATACAATGCTTTTTTGAAGGAAATACAGATGAGTTATTGATGTGAAAAACTGGGGGCCTTGGAACACCTTGAATTTGCAAATGAGTGAGGGTAAACTTTTCCAAAAAAGAAAGATTACTTTGCAAGAACACCTCGTCTCTCATCACAACATTTTTGTGCAATGAATGGATGAAAACATTATGATGCATACATGATGAAAATGAAATGCATGAAAACATGTTTACTTGAAAAGTGTGATTATTCTAAAAGTTTTTTTTTTTTTGTTTTCTTTTTATGCAAGACGAAATATGAAATGTCAATGCATTTTTGGATGATGAATGATGCAAGAACGATGCTTCTTTCAAAATGATTTTTATAGAGGCAAGACAAGATATGAAATGTCGATGCCTTTTTGGATGATGAATGATGCAAGAATGATGTTTCTTTTGAGAATGATTTTTATAGAGGCAAGACAAGATATGAAATGCCGATGCCTTTTTGGATGATGAATGATACAAGAATGATGTTTCTTTTGAGAATGATTTTTATAGAGGCAAGACAAGATATGAAATGCCGATGCCCCCTTTTCTTTTGAATGATAAGAGTGCAGGGATGATGCTTTTTTTCCTAAATGATGATTTTTTAGAGGCAAGACAAAGTATGAAATGCCAACGCCCCTTCCCTTTTCTTTTGAATGATGAAAGATGCAAGAATGGTGATATGAGGCAATTGATTGTCGTTACCCTGAGTAACCTGCATGAAACATTGAGTGGATCCTGACCCAATACTTCACACAATATACTGAAACGTTTCGACAATTAGTTGACTCAACTTAATTTCCTACTTGAAAATAAAACACGTGTGGTCGGGTCAAAGTGCCACGATATCGTAGAGTAACATCTCAAATTTGTAGTCGACAAACAAATTTGAGATATTACCTTCGCTCGTTCAAAGGTGCACTTCTACCCATTAAACCATCACATGAGGAAATTTTTCTTTGTTTGAAAGGATGCATGCGGGAGAAATGATGTATTCGAACAAAGTGATGAGGATAATGAAATGATGCATGAATGCTATATTTTGAATGAATTTGATGATGATTTTTGTTCATGATTATGAATGAGATGCTTATGCAATGCGGATGATGATTGCTTATGGTTTTCATTTTTCTTATGTAATGAAAATGAAATGTGTGATGCTTACAATTACTTTCCTAATGTATGAGAGATATTGAATGGAGATGCATGTGAAATGAGATGTTAATGTTTATTTTTTCATGATGCGTGAAAAATGAAAACAATAATGCATGAGACGCGCCCCTAATAAGACACAAACCTTAATGAGATAGAGAAAAATGCATGTATGAATTTTATCGAGTTTTTGTTTTATGCAATGCAAATGATGATGATGCTCTATGCAAGATAAATGAAAGAGGTTTTATTGGCAATGATTCAAGTTTTTTTTGAAGATGCGGGTCGTACGTGGCTTCATATGGACCTAGTAAGGGAAAGGCTACAACGGCGGCTCTTTCTCTCTTTTTTTGAAAAGGGTGGACCACACGTTGCCCCGTACGGACCGGCAAAAGAAAGGCTGCAACGGCAGCTCTTTCTCTATTTTCTCTTCTTTTTTTTGAAAAATCTCCTTCTCCTTTTTTGAAAACATTCCTAGATTACAATGCAACACACAATTAGGTATGCCCCTTGTGTCCTACGAAGGGTGGGAATCCTAGGGTCTAAAGTTGACTAAAAGGGTAATCCTCCCATGTAGGTTCTAATCACTTCCTCACAATGGCAACCAAGAGCTAAAGTCTCTCTCATGATGACACCCACAATCGTAGAAAGCTACCGAGTGTGAGGCACCATGACAAAGCGCACTCTTGGGCGGAACTTTCATGAGAGCCATACAGACAAAGGTCTATGAATGACAGTCACTAGTCGTTCCCACTCTCCTAGGTTTTTGTTCAGACCTTGGGTTTTAGGCCCCACTCAACGCTCATAAATATAGGGTGTGTGTGTGTGTGTTGAGGGCACGATACCTATAAATAGCTACCCTCCCCCACCTGCAAATGAAAACCCAGAACAGTCCAGACAAAAACAAACAATAACACGTTGTCTACCCTAGGGTTTAATATCAAATAAATCAGCCTTGAGTTTCAACAACAACCAATTGCATTGCTTACCTCAAGAAAGGGAGCCAAGAAGAGGGGATCATGATAGAGTGGGGGGAAATGCATGAAGGAACTAAGCATACAAGCAAAGAAGATAAGAGGGGAAACAATCATAGTAGAGGAAGAAGTGAATGCATATGAATGCAACAATGCTTGTATGAAAAAAGAAGAAGAATAGAGGCAAAACAAGATATTCAAATCAAACACATAAATCACATATTTAATTAATTAGGCTCGACCCTCTTTTTGAAAAAGATTTTCTTAGTGTCCCCAATGGAGTCTCCAGCTGTTGCGCCCGAAAAAGTCCCCGAAGGATTTTCTTCGTTTACAACTTTTTAAAACAATGAAGTCGCCACCAATATTTTTTATAAGGAAAATATTGAAGAAAAACCTTTTTGGGAAGGCAGGTGGTCTTTTGGAAAACAGAAAGATTTGGGTTCGGGGGTCGGTTAGGCATGGGGAAGGTATTAGCACCCCACATCTCCTTTCTACTGAAAGGGAACCTTTAATTAAATGTGTGGTTTTAAGTGTCGATTTGGAAAATACTTAAATTTGCCTCTTAATTGAAAAGACTTAATGAATTTTTTATTTGCGGCGCTTGACGAGAGTTAGCCGCTTTGGTTTCTTTTGAAAGAAAAAATGTTTTTGGTTTGTTGTGCTTGACGGAGGGGATCCGCTCCTACGTATCTCCCGGTGCGATGGAGAATTCAAAGCTACGTAGTTCTGGTTTTTTGGTTTTATTTTGTATCTTGATTAATTGTGAAATTGAGCTTTCATGATGATCAATTGAGCGAAGGCTCCAAGTGACCATCATTAGTACTCCATTGTTAATGATCATGCAAGCAAAGGCTTCGCAAGACCACTAACAAAGTTTTTCGATTTATTTAAAGTCTTTAGAAAAATTAGGCGTTCATGATGATCAATTGAGCAAAGGCTCCAAGTGATCACCACTAGTTCCTCATTGTTAATGATTATGCAAGCAGAGGCTTCGCAAAACCATTAACAAAGTTTTTTGATTTATTGAAAGTTTTTTAGAAAAATTAGGCATTCATGATGATCAATTGAGCAAAGGCTCCAAGTGATCACCACTAGTTCCTCGTTGTTAATGATTATGCAAGCAGAGGCTTCGCAAAACCATTAACAAAGTTTTTTGATTTATTGAAAGTTTTTAGAAAAATTAGGCATTCATGATGATCAATTGAGCAAAGGCTCCAAGTGATCACTACTAGTTCCTCATTGTTAATGATTATGCAAGCAGAGGCTTCGCAAAACCATTAACAAAGTTTTTTGATTTATTGAAAGTTTTTAGAAAAATTAGGCATTCATGATGATCAATTGAGCAAAGGCTCCAAGTGATCATCACTAGTTCCTCATTGTTAATGATTATGCAAGCGGAGGCTTCATGAAAACCATTAACAAAGTTTTTTGATTTATTGAAAGTTTTTTAGAAAAATTAGGAATTCATGATGATCAATTGAGCAAAGGCTCCAAGTGATCACCACTAGTTCCTCATTGTTAATGATTATGCAAGCAGAGGCTTCGCAAAACCATTAACAAAGTTTTTTGATTTATTGAGAATATCTAGAAAAATTAGGCATTCATGATGATCAATTGAGCAAAGGCTCCAGGTGATCACCACTAGTTCCTCATTGTTAATGATTATGCAAGCAGAGGCTTCGCAAAACCATTAACAAAGTTTTTTGATTTATTGAGAAATTATTTGAGTTGAAAAAGAATTAAAACGAGAAAAAGGTGAAATTGCAAAGTGGGGGTGTTACTAGTTACGGGGGTTGTATAACTAAGCAGGGGGTGTAATCAAGAAGCCCAATCGCATATATGGGAGCTCGGTATGCGGCCCGGGCTTAAGTGAGGAGAGTGCGCGCGTCAATCGTAGGTCTTGATAGTATTCTGGACATTAAAAAAAAAATAGAGACATTATATAAGCCCACTTAACAATCAAAAACCCTAATTTCTTTCCCACAGCAGCAGCCCAGCGAGTGGTATTAATAAACAAGGGGTGTGAAAAGAAGGGAAGCCCAGCGTTTTTTTATTGTTGGGGGTGCTGGATCAAAAAAACAAAAAAATGGGCTGGCAATGGAAGGGAGGGCATGCGTTAACTAGGGGTGTGTAAAAAGAAAACAAAAGAGCTAATCTAATAAAAAACAAACCGAATGAATAAATTGATAATATAATATTAGTAACTTGCATCAGTAACAAACTAACAACAAATCTCTATCTCTATTTGTTACTTGCAGGGAGCGTAGACTTATAATCAGTAACATCATCTCACAGTATATTGATCTACTTATTTAACTAAGCAAACGAACATAAACCTATAGATCTAAAAAAAACAAACCTGATCTTCAATACAAAATGGCATGTCTGTTGATGTTCTGCTAAAGATATACTACCTCTGTTGCTGATATGTTCGTTTCCGCGACTCTATTGAATCCTTTTCCTCAGATCTCGAAAAAAGAGTTAAGGCGATTAGGATTCTCATTTTTTTTAACCATAATCTCCCTTTTGAGTGACTTTTCTTCTAATTTCCGTTTTTTTTTTTTGACTGTGATTGTACTGCTTATTTATAGTCAAATACTAGGTTTAACATTAATTGGTTTTGACCAGCTTGACTGGGCTTCTGCAGATTGGGTTTGCTAAGAAATTTTGGAGAGCAATGACAGACCCCAAAGATTACTAATTGATCCTAATATTTACTTATTATTTTTCATTTTCATTTTTCCTATGTTTATTGTATTTTGGACTTTTTGGACAAGCCTAAATTGTAAATAAAATTAAATAGATTTTTTGGCATTTTGACTATATATGTTACTCAAAGTAAATTAAATGAAAAAAATAAAAATAATGAAGAGAAGAAATTGGGCTAAATACAAAAGTGAATCGGGCCCAACTAAATGAACATGCTAGAACGAGGCCCGAATAGAAGTAGACCCAATAAACGCTAAAAATTAACTCGGAACCACGTCTGTGGGCCCAAGCCAAAATGATAAGCCCAATAGTGAGAAAAGCGACTTAAATAAGCCCACTTAGGTTCGATTAGGCCCAAATATTGAGATTAAACTGAAGAATGCGCGAAAAGATCGATCATTCACGCGCAATCCTAGCTTAAGTAACGGTATTTTGGTTTAATTGAACGGATAATCGAAATTGGCTTAAATTAAAAAACGACACTATTCTAACTACTTGTAATCGCGTGATCTCGAAAAACAAGTTGAATAAAGCAAGTGACAAAAAGAAGACGGACAAAATTAGGGTATTACAAACATTTGCAACAGCGCTTGACGTTATAGCGTGTGATGTTATAGCGCTGTACTAATTGGGAAATTACTTAGTAAGAGCAATCCGACTTATTTCTCTCATTTCTTACAACCTCTCTTTTATTGTTTTCCTTAAACAATCACTTTTTACTGATAACCTGTGACTACAACATTTTCTACTTGTTCCACTAAGTGCTAGCATAACTTAAACTCTAAAATTAATATCAATCCATGTGGAGACGAACTTTACTTATCAATATATTACTTGTTGCGATTGTGTACACTTGCACAACTCCTTTCCAAACAACAGAAGCCACCAATTTTGTTGCCTCTCATTAGAAACAATGTGTTGAAATTGTATATTGCAACATCTGATAGAACAATAGGTAGCATGTTAGCACAAGAGGATGATAGTGGTGTCGAAAGAGCCATTTATTACCTTAGTAGGGTTTTAATTGATGCTGAAACAAGGTACAACCCAATAGAAAAGTTGTGCCTTTACTTGTATTTCTCATGTACAAAGTTAAAGCAATATATAAAACCAGAAGATGTTTATGTTTATTCGCATTTTGATGTCATTAAGCATATGCTGTCGAAACCAATTATGCATAGTCAAATTGGTAAATGGGCTTTGGCTTTGTCAGAATACAACTTAACTTATCAACCTCTAAAATCCATTAAAGGACAAGTGGTTGCTGATTTTATAGTGGACCATTCTGTTGTCGAAGAAATAGTGAGTTTCGTAGACTTACGTCCTTGGAGGTTATACTTTGATGGTTCAAGCCATAAAAATAGAGTTGGGATTGGTATCTTAATCATTTCCCCTAATAATATTCCAATGAAGTATAAGTTTAGAATTCACGACTTTTGCTCCAACAATGAAGCTGAGTATGAGGCTTTGATAGTAGGCCTTGAAATTTTACTCGACTTGGGGGTAAGTCATGTCGAAATAAAAGGTGACTCAGAATTGGTTATCAAACAATTGACCAAAGAATACAAATGCATTAAGGAGCACCTTATTAGGTATTATGTTGTTGCTAATACGTTGTTAAAGAGATTTGAGTCTGTGCAACTAGAACATTTACCACGAATAGATAATCACGTGGCGAATGAGTTGGCTCAAATTGCTTCAGGTTATAAAGTTTCAACACAGAGCCTTGCAGAGTTGATCGAAATAAAAGATAAACTCATTTCTAATGACTCTTCTTCACTATTATTGTCAAGACCAAAAACTGGGGGGGCAATAGATGCAAATGAAGAAGTAGTCGAAGAGCGGTACACTGTTGATGATGTTGTTTTAGCAGAAAGTTTTGCTCTTGACAACATGACTAATGATGATTGGCGTAAGCCTATTGTGGAATATTTGCAAAATCCCACAGGAAATGCTAGTAAAAAGGTAAAGTATAGGGCTTTAAGTTATGTGATAATTGGGAACGAATTGTTTAGAAGACTTCTGAAGGAGTACTTTTAAAATGTCTTAGTGAAAATGAGGCATATTTAGCAGTTTCTGATACACATAGTGGAACATGTGGTTCACACCAAGTAGGCCATAAAATGAAATGGTTATTATTTCGACAAGGAATGTATTGGCCAACTATGTTGAAGGATTGTATAGAGTTTTCTAAAGGATGCCAAAAGTGTCAAAAGCATGCTGGAATACAACATGTGCATGCAAATGAATTGCATGCTATAGTCAAACCTTGGCCATTTAGAGGTTGGGCCCTAGATGTAATTGGAGAAATAAAGCCAACTTCATCAAAAGGCCATAAGTATATCTTGGTGGGAATTGATTATTTCACCAAATGAGTCGAAGCAATACCTCTAACCAATGTTGATCAAGAAGCAGTGATAAAGTTCGTTCAAAGTCATATCATTTATAGGTATGGAGTTCCAGAAACCATTACTACAGATCAGGGGTCTATTTTCACTGGTCGAAAAATGGTGGAATTTGCTTCTGAAATTGATTTTAAGTTATTAACTTCGACACCATATTATGCACAAGCCAATGGTCAAGCAGAGGCTGCCAATAAAATCATTATTAATTTGATTAAGAAACATGTTGGGCAAAAACCCAAAAGTTGGCACAACATTCTTGATCAAGCATTATGGGCTTGTCGGATTTCACCCAAGGAATCTATCAATACTTCTCCATATAGGCTAACCTTTGAACATGACGCAGTGTTGCCTGTTGAAATTTGTTTACAATCAACAAGAATTCAAAGACAGTGGGAAATTCCTTCTGATCATTATTGGAGTATGATGCTTGATGGATTAGTTGATTTAGACGAAGAGAGGTTATTAGCTTTAGAAATGCTTATTCGACAGAAAGAAATAGTAGCTAAAGCTTATAATAAAAAGGTTAAGTTGAAGACCTTTGATTCAGTCAATTTAGTATGGAAACTCTTGTTGCCTATGGATAAAAAAGATAGAGTTTTGGGTAAGTGGTCACCTGGTTGGGAAGGCTCATTACGCGTATTACAATGTTTTTCTAATGGTGCTTATGAAGTCGAAAAATTGGGTGGCGAAAACAGAATTTTCAGAATAAATGGCAAGTATTTAAAGCAGTATAGGCCAACATTAAATGAAATAAAGATTGAGCAAAAGTAATTAAATGAATTTTTTCATAAAATGGTAATGAAAATTACATAGCCATTCAAAGGTTGTTCAAAGAGGCCTTAAGCCTGTCGAGAATCCTAGCACTCAAAGCAAGAGTAGTCTCAAGATAGCCTAATTCCTCATCAAGCTGAACAATAGTAGTTTGATGTTGATTAGCGTTGTCTAAGTGCTTGATAGCTTCCAATGCTTCAGCTTGTTTCTTCGACAACAAAGAAGCTCCTATTCTCTCTTGAACTAGACTCTTTTGGTATTCAGCGTTTACTAACTTCGTTTGAAGGATCTTTATCTCTTCATTGTAACATTGAATTTTTGAATCCCATTGAGTTAGTTCTTCCTCATCTCTTGTTGCTTGTGCCTCGAGGGCATCAAGTTTTTCTTGGGAAGACTTGAGAGAATCAGTTTCTTGCTGATGAAGTTTGACTACTTGATCCTTGTGCTTAAGAGTACTTGATTGTTTGGTAATGTTGGCGCAGAGATTCTCGAAGAAAGGGCCGAATTCAACAAGGAAGGCAAGAAGTGCTTGATCAGGTTTCGACTTGTGCAGTTTTTGGAGTAAAGCCTTGACTTTGAAGCATTCTGAAGGGTCTTGTTTGATCTTCGACACAAGGTTACCTTCCAAGATTCTTGTTTTCAGTTTTTTAAGCAATTCTTCTGTCGACTCTTGGTTAACGGAACTCAATGAAGTAGTCGAAGCGCTGGCGACCATATCTGTCGACGAACTTGAGAGGCTCAGCATAAGTTTAAGAGCTGCCAAAGGATCTTCTTGTTTCAATTTGGAAAGTTCTTCGCCACTAACAACACTGTTAGTCGATTCCTTGGCAGAAGCATCTTCTTGCGCCTCAAATTCAAACCCTGCGTTTGCTTCTCCTTCGTTTTCCACATCCATAGCCTAATTGGAATTTTTGTTGGGGGCAGTTGCAGTTTTTTGTTCTTCTTCCTTTTCTTTATTGTTAAGTTCCTTCCCAAGCTCTGCTTCAAGGGTTGCATCAGCATCAGTTTGTTCTTCAATAATGATAGGAATTCCAACTTCAGCATCCACAATGTTCTCTAAATCTGATGCTGAAAGAGATTCTGTTATGGGAATGATATTTTCCATTGGAAGTTCCTTGGAAATTGCTGTAGCTATTGTTTCTGATGCAATTTGCTGAGTGGTTGGCACATTTGAGAGAGTGGTTGGAGGTGACGTTTCGCAAAATTCAAAAAATGCTCTTTTTTCTCCTTTCATTCCTTCTTTGTGGTCGAAAAAGACATTTTTTAGGGGGCAATTTGTTAACCCAAAATTTCGACAATGATTTTGGAATGTTATTTAAAGGGTTTAACTCTTCATTAATGCTCATTAATGATGCCTTGGAAACGCAAGTTACATTCAAGTAATTCTTCCATTAGATTTCGACAAGGAAGGTTTCAACTTCGACAGGAAAAGCTTTCGACAGAGTATTACGCTCAGGTTTCGTCAAGACAGTTATTATCAAGCGGTTATGTTGTCGAAGTGTTGAGACAGTTACATGGGAAGTTTATTTCTCTAAGTATAAATAGTAGTTTTTTGTAAGAAAAACTGGTCACAACATAAACACAACATTCTGAAACTCTAACTTCCAAGTCACAGCGAAAACGAGTGGACAGAATCATTGTATGTGCTTGTGTACCAATTTCTTCTTTTCAATTCAATGCAATTTACTGTTTCTGTTAACAATTTGCACATTTATTATGTTATTGTTTCCTTCATTTTGTTTTGTCATTCGAAATCAATCTTTTCTAAACTAAAGAAAACATAAACAATCAAGAGCAATTGTTCTCGAGATTTCTAGTTTAATCTCACAAACGTATCTCATAAAACTAGTGATTGTTTGCTAAAAACACCAGCAAACACGTCCGCAAAAAATAAATGAGAGAAAGGTGGACCATTTCTAGACAATCTGACTGGTTTCCAATGACCATCTTCGACAGCTTTGAGAATTGTCCGGGACAAGAACTCCATACAATTGCTAAGCCTTCTAGTAGAATTAAAATTGCTAAGTCTTCTACCATTCTGAATGATTGAGAGAGATGAGATCGTTACACAGTGCATAATCAATTTGATGGTGGCGGGAAAAAAACCATGTTGCTGGAAACAAAACTCAAGAATATACCAATTGACATTATCATAGGCATTTTCAAGGTCTATTATGAAAACCATATCACCTTTTTTCCTTTTAGACTTCATCATAGTATGAATGGCTTCTTGGGATGATGGCATTATCACAAGTTCCTTTACCTGGTAAGAAACTGCTTTGGAATGGTCCAATTATTTGATCTAGATGAGGTCTCAACCTATTACAAAATCTTAGTAATAAGCTTGTAAATAGTGTTACACAAACTAATAGGTCTGAATTCCTTAAAATTTTGTGGGCAGTCAACTTTGGGAATCAAAGCAATAAAAGTCTCGAGAGAGAGAGAGAGAGAGAGGGAGTTATTAAAAGTATATGTAGTAAAAGCCGTTGAGATAAGATGGACTATGTCGTCTCCTACAATGCGCAATACTGCTTGAAGAAAATGGTTTGGAAACTATCAGGTCCTGGAGAGGCGTGTGACTAAATGCTTGAGAGACCTCTTCCTTAGCGACAGGTTTAGCTAAGAGTTTCTTGGCCTCCTCATTCAAGATAGGGGCTGATACACAGTTATCTAGATCAGCAGGAAGATGTGGTGTTTGGGAACAGAAAAGGTTTTGGTAAATAAAGAGAGCTTCATCCCTCAGTATATTGTCATTAGTGCACCAAATACCTTTAGAGAGATGGAGACCGTGAGTCATATTCCTCTTTCTCCGGATTACAGTTTTTGCATGGAAAAATATGGTGTTTCTATTACACAACTTGACCCAATTATCTCTAGACTTCTTATACCAGTGAATTTCTTCCTGATCAAGGACCCTGTCATATTCCTGCTGAAGCTCTTTTTCAAGATACACAAGTCTAGCAGAGTTAACGCTCTTCAAGGAGAGTTTGATGCCTTTGAGTCTTCTTTCAAGGATTGATTTTCTTTTGCCGATGCTACCAAAAGTCTCCTTATTGAAATGAACCGACTCTTCCTTCACATTTCGAAGAGCACAAATTGGTCTATTTGACTCTTTGTTCCAAGCAGTTCTGACAATATCTTGATAATCAAGGGGAGTTATCCAAGTTGCCTCGAACCTAAATGGCCGAGGACCATGCATCTTGATGAGGACCAACATGGAGAATAAGGAGCAAAACAAGGACATTTTCAAGTCATTCATTATATGAAAATATTAGTTGTAATTTTTCATTTTCCATTAAAATTGTAATAAGTGTACTTTGATGTATTTCATTTTATAAGCCTACTATTTTCTAAGGCATATAGGATATGATTAAAAAATTAGAGTGGTGTAGCTAGTAAAGTGCCAAAAGTATAAATTGGCCAAATTGTTTTGTAAAATTCAGATTTTGATGGTATAAAAATTGTGATTTTTGAGAACTAGTGTTTCTCTCCCTTGGTTCTTGGAAGAACTCAAGATTGAATCTTATCAAGGGGCTATCATCTCCCTTGTGGCGATCACACACCGATCTTATCATCTATCCTTAGATGTGGCGATCTTCACTCAATCTCCATCTTCTTTCCTTTCCATTTTGTGAGTTTTAATTCCTTCATTGTTCTTAATTTTGTTGATTGAGTCAAGAAATTGGAAACCTAATGGAAAAGATCCTATTATTCAAGTTTATCCTTGAATTTCACATCACATCTAGCTAGGCTCACCACGTTTGAGCAGTAAGGGGTTATTCTCCGAATAAAACTTGCATGGAACTTCAATACACATCTGGAAACTCAATGTGCCGATTAACATCAGCAAAGGCCCTATCCAGCTTCCTGAAAATGTTTCTCAGCCCAGTGCACGGGCTTTTCCAAGTAAAGGTACCATCTATCGTTGCCACCTCAGCCGAGTGACACTGATCAATGACATTCAAAAGAGCAACAACTTTTGCATGATTGAAGTTACCACCTCTCTGCTCACTATCATCAACCATGGGTCAACAATGTTACTTGTAAGATCAACTAGATGGTGCCAAAGAGCCAACCTATTCGCATAAGTTGGACTAGCATATATCCCAGAAAGGAACCAAGACGAATTGCTATGAGTGAGCTTGATGGTGATGGTATCCATGAAGAAATCATAGACTGCGGTAGCGATGTTACTTCTATTCCGCTTGAGTATCCAAATTCCACCTGAGTGTCCTCTAGCATCCACAAGGGAGACGATGTCATAACCCGCTCTATCCTAAAAGGATTTTGTCTTATGAAAAGCAATATGAGTTTCCATAATGATTAGAAAGGTTGGCGAATGCTTCCTAATCAACTCTGTAATGTATCTTTTAGCCATCATGTTTGAAGCTCCCCAAACATTCCAGAAGAGCACAGAGATTTCTTTGAAACCAAACATCAAACACGTAACGAGTGTTGGAGGCCAAAGAAGCTCGCAATAGCATGAAGACTAAGTGATAGGCTTCCATTCAATGGGAGTTTCTTGGACAACTTCCACCTCCACGTCATGAGTAGAAGAATCATCCATAGCATTGTGATCACTATGGCTTCCATCTGAATGACGCCCTTGCTTGCTGTAACTTTCGATGGTGTCCATAGCCAACATCGAGGAGGAGGGATCATTGTTACGGGTAGATTGGCTAGACTAACCAATTTGATGATTATTAATGGGCTTCGTGTGTTTTGGAAGTCTATTACTTTGGCCTATTACCATTTCTTGCTAAGGCCTAGAAACAATCGTTTGTTTTGGCCCACCTCCCATCTCTAAATTGTCATCAGATTCAAACCGTCTTTTTTTTTCATTGACCCACTTTTTACCTTGGCCCACATTAATACGTGTATTAATTGTTGGCGCCTGTTTAGGAGGAATAGCAGCGCCTTTCCTTGCCTACTGCCCTGTAGCCTTTACCTGATTTGAAGGGATTTTATGACTGTTAATATTGTGTTTCCTTGCCTACTGCAATCTCTCATACTGTACCTTGTACCAATGACCATTAACGTAGACCTTTCCCACCACTGGTTGCGTTAAGTCAATTTCCACACAGATACGTACGTGCAAAACGACCACGTTCATCGTTGAGTGTATTAGAGTCCACCCTCATCGGCATACCAACTGCTAATGCCATTGGTAACAATAAACTTTCATCATAATAAAGTAAGTTAAGCCCAGGAAACCGTATCCATACCAACGTCTTATCCACACACACAACCGATGAAGCAAACTCCAGGGGTCCACTGAGACACGACTAGGTAGTGATCAAAAAGCATCCACGGTCCATCAGACATGATATTTTCTCGGTCACACGATGGATCACACTTCGCCATATAGAAACTATGGTCGACGTCCATGATCTCGAAACCCCCAATTAACTTCCATAATTTCTTTAGCCGATCTTTCAGTAGCATATAGCCTATGGTTATCCCTAACATCTTAATGAGCAAAGCCTCCTTGAAATACGCCTCATCCATGATGATCTTGGGAAGAAGTTTGTTACCTCCTTCTTGTCTGGCAGCTTTTCTGCCAAAGCCATGGCTTCGCGATGTGCAGGAAAGACAAATGGCTCCAAGGGTTGCAGAGCACTCATTCGCGAAAGAGAGTTTTTTCTTTTTTCTATTCTCACTAGATCTAATTAAGAATTGGTTTAGTTTGTATACAAGTTGATGAATTTGGTTCAAACTATCGTTAACCCATTTTTATTATAAATGATACTAGAGTAGTAATTAAATAGTGTTTATTGGCATAATTAATTAATAAACAATTATGACTTAAATATATGTTACCCCCTGCAAATATTCCAATTATCCATTTCCCCCCTTAAAAATAAAACTTTTAAAAAAGACCTTGCAAATATAAATTATTTCATGTTACCCCCCTGCTGTTAGATTTTGTTAACAGCGTTAAGTGTATGTTGAAACACTTATTATTTGCAGGGTGGTAAACGGATAATGAGTGTATTTGGAGGGGGGTAAATGGATAATGAAGATATTTGCAGGGGGTAATATATATTTACGTAGGGGGATAAATGGATAATGAACATATTTGCAGAGAGGTAACATATATTTACACTTAACACTGTTAACAAAATCTAACAGCAGGGGGTAACTAGAAATAATTTATATTTGCAAGGTCTTTTTTAAAAGTTTTATTTTTACAGGAGGTAAATGAATAATTAGTATATTTGCAGGGGGTAACATATATTTAAGTCAACAATTATTGGGATACAAGATAATGATGCAGCTACTTCCATTTATCTCATAATGATATCCATCTTTATTTATCTTTATAAATAAACAATGCAATGAATTTAATATCATTTAGGGTATATAATATTAAACAATTTATTCATAAATTATTAAATCATAAAAAGTAAATATTTTAAATTATATATAGAAGATTTCATTTTCTTTTATAAAAAGAAAAAGTTTAAACCAAACCTATTTTCAATGTAACATAGAATATGAAGTCAAAATAAACATGTTAATTGAGTCGGTGCCGCTACACATTCTTTTTAGGGAAAATTACACTCTCCTTCCTTCACTTTTAGTTAAATATTAACGCATACATCCCCACTATTTTGGACAAGTCATTGACCTCCTTTAGTTTAAACAACACATCCCTATATTATGTAAGAAGAAAAGGGATGGTTGTGTCTTTTAAATGGAACATATGGAAGGTGAGTAAAATTTTAGCTACAAATAAAGGAGGTGGGTGTTAAATTAAAAAATAGATGAGGTATCTATGTCATTTTGATAGATACTCAGTTTTTAAGGAACTGAGCAAACCTCCTCAAGCAAAGGATAAAGAGAAGAAGAGAGACTTTTCTTAAGATATTTCATTCATACCAATTATGAGGTCACTACAAAGCTTATATAAGCTAATGGATACACACCAACTAAGAGAATATGTCCAAAAAGCCCCTTCTAGAATTAACTAAAAGAATCATTATTTCCTTAATCTCAAAGATCATATCATTACCTACCCCATTAAAATCAACCTTGTCCTCAAGGTTGTAATTATAAGGAACTTCAACCGTCACATAGGCATCTTTCAAAGTGTCCATCCAAACAAGCAAGCTATTCCAATGCACAAAAGAATATCCTCCGGGGTCCCATCGTCTGAAACATAAGGACTTCGCAGTACGTAAAGCAGTCACAGAAATTGTCATTGGAGCACAACATATTAGCAAATTAGCATCAAGAATCTCCAGCACAATCCCAATGGTCTCCACAGTATTGCTAATTGCACCTCCTGAGCCCATAACCATATTACCTACCCCATCAAAATCAACCTTGTCCTCAAGGTTGTAGAAATTTTCTCCATGAATAAATTTTCCAGGATCCCATTGTTTGAAATGTAAGTGATTGACAGGTGGGAAGTCTTGCCTTTGTGCAGATGAAATACTCTCAACAATTTTGCAACCCCAAGCTATACACCAAGCAGAGGCATGATAGGCATTATTTCCGGAATGCACCTTATAATGAGGAATATGCTCTTTGATTTTCCTCCAAATGCAAGCTTCTACAATGATCACAAGGTTAGGAGTACTGCATAGAGTATTGGCAGAAAAATCATCTCTGGCTAAGATGCAACTAGTCTTAACATTATGGCACAGTAAAGGAGAAGAAGACTCATAATTGATAATTGCGACAGTATTAGTATTTTCTGTAGCCAAAAGCATGTTATTATACCAATCCAAATCTAGATATCTCCTGATGCATTGAAGTAAATGCGTATCCAAGTGACCATGTGCAGGATACTCAAATAACACTATAGCTTCATCTAGAAGGTCTTGCTCAAGGAACCAATTAAGCTTAATGACAAAGGCTTCAACTTCTATACTGCCTCTGTCTGCTTCTGTTGCTTTCCAAACCCACACACCTTGTTTGCCACTATGATAAGGTGTCAAATTTGAATAAACTTTCATATCAATTGACTTAACAAAAAGTTCAATTTGACCATAGAAATTTAGTCTATCCATAAAGAGGGACGAGGCTAACGTATCAGTACTACTTCTATCACTTCTAGCAAGCAAACTAGTCCATGCCTTTGGAAAATTTTCTGAGCATACGACATAATCAGCCATATCCAAAAGGTCATTCAATCCTGTCCTTGGCTTTTCAATAGAACACTTCCAAGTAATTAAAATACCCCAAAAAATTTGCATTTCCAAATCAAATAACAGCAGTGGGATAGCATTCAGGGTAGAAGTGTCATCACGACAAGTTTTGATTGTAAAATCCCAAGGAACCACAAAGTTAAAGTGCAAGCCTAACACCACCATTGTGGTATGTGATTTAACAGAACCAAGTTGCAGGGCATCATAAGAGAGTAAATCTTTTTCATCCATTTGTGTAATTAGATCAGCTAAGGAAGCAACATTGGTACCTGGATCCCAGTGTTTAAATTGTAAGCATCCTGTTGAAAGGGAGAAAGAGCAAGTTCCACTAAGAGGCCTTCTATCGAGCAGATGATGGGCAGCAAACAACATGCGCAAGCTAACAGACTCTGTTGTCACCCCTCCGTAATTGACATCTGGCGGCTCCAGGGGTGGTGGAGGCATAGTGAGCTCTGATGTCACTTGAATTTCCACCGTCCTCATTGGGAAGCTTTGACCACGTGGTTTCGGCGGCGGCGGTTCAAACGGTGCGAAGAATTGCGATACCATGGGAAGGAAATTGTTTAGTGGCTGTGAAAGAATTGGGCCTGGGTCGTACGGATATGTGTTTGTGAACGATGCATCGATGGTGAAGTGGAGTGCATCAGCGAGAAGAGATAACCAACGATATCATCTTCATCAACGACGGCAGGAACCGATTCAAGAAAGGGAATGCCAATGATGGGCGATGTTTGCTCCATCGGAACCTTTGGGATATCAGCAGCATCGAAAATGTGATCCATTGATTCTGACTAAGTAATAAGTAAAGCATGAGAACGTGAAGCTGTAGATTGAGCAGAAGAATCACACTCCTCGGAGACATCGTCAGTGGAACCAGAGTCGGAGGGGTTGAAAGGATCCGAGTAGAATCTGTAACACAATGTGAAGCAAATTCCAGATCTGAAACCCCAATTGGTGTTGAAGGAAATGAATAAGCAGCACCATGGATGGAGGGAAAACGAATCTCTAATTTCCAGAGAAATTCTGCCCAAGAAGTGATCTGGTGATTCCTATCCATCCATCGATACCAAGCAAGTGCTGCGCCATCGAGGTATAACGAGGCAATGGCGAGGCGCTGATCTTCAGGTGTTCGCAGATGGATGAAAATTTGAGAGATCACGAAGATCCAATCATGGACATGTGTACCATCGAACCGAAAAACAGGGGGAAGTGAAGAACTCATGGTAGGGAGGAGTTCAACACAATGAAAGCATCATTGATAGATACTCAGTTTTTAAGGAACTGAGCAAACCTCCTCAAGCAAAGGATAAAGAGAAGAAGAGAGACTTTTCTTAAGATATTTCATTCATACCAATTATGAGGTCACTACAAAGCTTATATAAGCTAATGGATACACACCAACTAAGAGAATATGTCCAAAAAGCCCCTTCTAGAATTAACTAAAAGAATCATTATTTCCTTAATCTCAAAGATCATATCACATTTAGTCGTACCTTAGGGGAGGTGAATGTAATTTCCTCTTCTTTACACAATTAGTTGGAATTCACATGCATATACTTGTGCATTGCAATCATGCATGACGTTCAAAGTTCTCAATTACATCAAGCTGAATTTTAGCATGTCTATACTTATGCATTGGTGGAACCATAACAAGTACATCCGCCACCCAGAGCCATAATATTGTTGGATTGGACTGAATAACTGAAATCTAGAAATACAATTGTCTATAGATTCGTGTAAGAATTACTCTAGTGCAATTGGAATTGCTCATATTGCTTACTATTAAGTGGTACAAAAATGCCCGTGAAAACCAAAAGTAAGAAAGTGCACTTGACTTTCAATTTTCATATGTACAACCTAGAACCTTCACACAGATGAACTTTCCACAAGGAAGACTCTGGTTTCAGTAAGGATGAAAGGCACTGCAATAGCAGTGTCACTCTATAAAATCCTAAAAAAGATAAATATATAAATAAATAGTTATCATTCTAAACTGAAAGGTGATAGAAAACAAAAACGAATTACCGAGCCACATCTCGTTGCTGCTAAAATGATGGCAATACTGTGGTAATCACATGATTGTCGTGTCAGTATTAAAAATGTTACTTTTGTCTTCTGCCATTCCAGTAACCTATTTGACCATATTGCTTGGAGAAACATAAAAACCTCTTTAGCTATGTCATGAAATAGAAGAAGGATTCGAGTCATTGGGCGATTCCTTGGAGCTTTTAATCATCAGATCATAATTGATAGACGCTAGCTGAGACAAGTTCTGTAAGAAAACAAGTTACAAAATAAATTTCTTTAATGCATCTGTAAAAGGAAAAAGTCATATCCCACCCATATAATAGCAGTTAGAAAATCTGCTTGAGAAGTGGGAAAGTACGTGAATTTTACAAGAATATCTACTTTTTAGGCCAAATGTGAAGCGGGAAAGTATCCCAAAAAACGTTGTACGTAAAAAAGATTTGGGGAGGTCACGTGTGTAGTTTAAAGTAACCATTTGCAGTCAAAAGTATTGATATAAGAATCTAGCCAATGAGACTACAATATAACCTTAATCTTTAAGCTTTTTAGGGGAACAAACAATATGTCTTTTTGTTTTTTGACCAAAATATGTCATTTCTTTAGATATTTGCGGTACGGGTCTTGAGTTTTGCCTAGTAGTCACCTATTTAGGCCAGTCTAAGCAGAGTTTTCTAAGATTCACCTATTTAGGTAGTCATCTATTTAACTTCGCAATTTCATGTGCATATTCACTTGCCAACCTCCCACTAAATTTTTTGTCAAAAATAAAACCTCCAAGCAAATTTGAATTTAAGATTCAAGAAAGCAACTAAGCAAGTGATGTGATGAGCAACTTTCTTTTCCCTTGCCATCTAAAGCAACTTCCTTCCTTAAAGCCTTATATTTCTAGCACTATCAAATTAAAATTAACCATAAGGGGCAGTGAGTTGAATAAGGAAAAAGAGGCATTTTCTTCCTATAAGCATATCAATTCTAGAATACAATATAAAACTATAGTGCATTAATATACCATGTTAACATCACAGTCGAATTTCTGTACTTATATGTGAATAGAATGATAGCAGTGATAACAATAATTATATTTTAATATGCTTAACTGACATAATTATAAACATCCATGTGTACAAACCAAAAAAAAAAGTACGTTTGACCTATTATAATGTATTATTACATTATAACTGTACAACTATTGTATAAGTAGCCAACTACTACTTGATATTTATTCATACAGAAAAATAATTTTGACATGATATGACGAATTATATTCCCAAAAGATAACATCAGGCATGATAGGTATTACCTTAAATGAGAAGTTGCTAAATGAGTATTGCACCTCCAGAGCTGGATTATTACCAAAGTCTGCTAAACTACCACATTCATCACCCTGCTTAATAAGTATATAGTCAGAAAAAGTCATGGTAAAAGAGGGATGCCATAAAACTAATATCACATGGAATTGTTGTTGCAGACAAATAAAAATTCAATTTCAAAGGGGGAAAAAGAATTGATGTGAACAGACTTGTCGCTTACAAGCTTATCGGTTCTTTCATATGTAATTTTCCATTTAGAGAAATATGGTTTAAAAATTAAAATTAAAATTAAAATGTATACCTAGAGCCCATAAGCTACAAGCTTATGGGCTCTAGGTAATTTATAATGCATAGGTACAAAAATTAAAATGTATACTTACATATTCATCTAATAAATCGCTGCCTGAACCACTGCTGCATGTGTCAGTGATGTCATCAAAATCACTACCTCCAGTACAATGTTCATCCTCTGGATTCCAAATATACCGGCTCATAAAATAACTTGTATCAAGAGCTTCAGCTGAGGGTATGAACATAGCCTGGAGAAAATTGGGGTAGATCACAAACGTGAGAAATCAAGAGATATGACACAAACATAACAAACTCTCAAAAAATAAAAATGATGACCTTCTGCCTTGCCAGTGTATCCCAATTAATATCCTTGAAATAAGCGTGGCGTTTAACCTGCCAAAAAAATTACATAGTTGCCTTCTGTGTAAATGTAATACCATAATCTGTAAGTACTCCATTTTTAAAAGGAAATAAATAACTCACTTCCGTAGCTCCTGTTGCACCTAACCTTTGGACTGGATTTTCACTTAATAATCTGAAAGAGAATTTCATCATTAGAAATAACCAACGTGACAGGAATCCAACAAATGGCATAAGTCATCTAATATCCTTTAGAGGTATTATAGGAGTGTCAAACAATTGAAGAAGCTGCTTGTATAATTTAATTAACAGCATGTTTTCTCAAATTGGTGTTTCTTGTCCTGATAGATTGTGTTTTATTCTGAAAGCCACCGCTTCGGCTAACCAGATCTCTAATGCGTGTTGTCAGTTTTCCGTTAATAACACAAAAGTATACGTAATCATGGAAAATCATCAGCTTGTGTCACAGTCTACCTCTATTCTCCTATTCCATCCTATCCACATGCATATCTGCATGCAAAGCTGGTATGTGCGGGAATTTGCACACTCACAATTAGAATGAATACACAATTATCCATTTTCCGCTTATGCATTCTTGTATTTCCTTTTTTCTTCTATTCTGTGATTTATTGTACAGGTAAAATTAGAATGAATTCATGTCACAAATGTTCAACAAAATGCCGGATGTAACAAACCCCTTGGAAAAAATGCTTCAGTTATCGTGGTTTGTGTTTGTGTTTTACAGAACATTGATCACATGTAAGTTTCATGTAAGCTTTGATCACATAGTTTAGCATTAAGGATAACTTGCACACCGTACCCAAAAAGATAAGCACATTAACAAACCTTTTTACAAAGCACATGCTAAACACTGAAAAACAATTAATCTACAAACCATTTACTATGTATTTAATCTTTCAGTGTGTATACCAGCAGCACCTGCACCAGTATGCTTTTCTTATTATCAAAACGTATAGAGCAAATCCTCTAGCTCTACATATAAATTTTTACTAAGCTTTTGATGCCTAGAGTTAGTATTTACTGAGGCAAATACGAACAGAATGTCAATATTACTTTTGTAGCTTCTTAGCATAATCTTGTTAATCCATCCATAAAATGCATGCTAACTTTGATGATGCTTACTTATTCATCAAATCGTAAGCCTCATAGCTGATCTCCTCAGGAATTTTCGGCCACTGTATGTCTCTGTTCATTATGTTATCAAAAATTTCCTGCAAAACAAAAACCCAAGAGCAAGAGTATTTAGATATTCATCCATATTTTCAAATTGCAAAATAAAAATTCTATAATTTCTTTAAGTTCCAAAAAATTCATAGGTATAAATAAATATAATTTAATAATTAAATAGCAAATCAAAAAAAAATATAACCATATGAAGAGCATTAAGTAAAAATGCAAAATGTGGATAGCCCAAACTAAGGTACCAGATCTTGTTTTGAAAACTAGACCAGCCAGTTAGACCTAACTGCCCAGTATACTTAACTCCAAAAGACCAATTGATCACAACCACTGGAAAACCAGTAGAATTGGTAAAGAACGGTGGAAAACGCTGATGAAGAATCGGTTGTTTCTACTATTATTTTTAACTTTTTGAAATTTGTATAAAAAGATAATTCAATCAAAAGAAAATTAACCCAATAAAGGCCCAATTTAAAGTGGAAAGATCTATATATGTGGTTCAAGCATGAATTAATATTATTTTTTGTGAGAAGATGAATTAATATTACTTAGCATCTCATTTATTTTACAAGATATAACAATCATTTTAGATTAACTTCAATTCTTATCTAACTTGAGTTACTTATGAATTTATCTTGATGTAGTATTACATAAGATATTAAATAATTTTAAAAAACACTATTTAATTACTACATCCATCCCTGATTGTAAGACTCTTTTGACCAATGCAGAAAAATTAAGGAAATGATTATTTGCAATAAATTTGTCAGCAATGTGTGCTTTCTTTCCAAAATTACGCTTCAATCATTTTTTCCACTTAATTAAGGCATTGTCTCGATTTTTAAAACAACTAGGGTATCTATGTAAAAAAATAGATTATGTACCTAGAAATTTGGAAAGGGGCGTATAAAAAGGGACCACAAAATTTTATGAAAGGGTCTTATAATTAGGGACGGAGATTGTATTACCGAGTCTGCTATGGTTGAACCAATGAATTGTGAACCAATACCATTACCAGTTTAATGACCAATGTGGTTTTCAAAAATTTGTACTAGCAGCAATGAGTAAAACAAGATGCAGCAGCAACCCATGGAATGCAATTTAGGAAAAAACTGTCAACTAGAACTGATCATACCATGCCAATAACTTTTCCATGTTTCATAAGTCAATTAAGCAGTGCCAAAAGGTTTTGATCATAGTGATACAATTAGTGTTTGTGATGCAGAGATAAAAAAAAAATTATATCACAACATCAGCAAGATGATCAGACGATTATCACCAAATTTTGAAATTTAATTCAGTTGCAGTAGACATGAACCTACCCAAATTGTAGGTACCATCAAGGCAAAAAATAATGTTCAGAACTCGTTGCTCAGAGTTAAGGTCCTAGTGTCTATCACGTGTAACCTAAATATTCAAAATCCAAAACCTGACAATATCAATTCAAAACTGTCATTCTGTTCAATCAAAATGCTTACATACAACTTCTGAGCAAGTAAGCATTGCACAAGGAATAATGACACATTCACTATGACCTTAAATTGATTGAGGATTTAAAGAAGAACATGATGTCCTTCTCAGAAACAACGCATGGTCTTTGGTCCCCTTACCCTCTAATAGAACTCCAATTGGATGTAAGTGAGTTTTCAGGGTCAAATAAAACCCTGATGGCATTCTCAACAAGTACAGAGCTCGTCTTATTGTCAAGGGTTTCTATCAAAAGTATGGTGCAGACTACAAGGAAACACTTTCATTAGTCATCAAGCATGTTACCGTGAGGACCATTCTCACCCTAGCCATCTCTCAATTCTAGCCTCTTCTTCAACTGGATGTTAATAATGCTTTCCTCAGTGGAACACTTAAGGAAGATGTCTTCATGTTAGGCACCTAGCCTAACATTGACCGAAAATATGCAATTGAAAGTTGAATTTGATCAAAGAAAGGAAAATGGGAAGAAAATGGAATATTATTGATATGTGATGAATACAATTGGTGAGATTAGGCTCTACGCCCCCGACATCACCAAGTACCTCCGGCCTCACCCGGTGTCTACTAGACTCAAAGTGTAAAAGATAAAAGATGGTCACAAGGGGGTGGGAGCCTTAATATATATATAGGCTTCCAATACAAGGGGATAGAGGGGAATAGGCTAACAAATTAATAACTACCTCAACAAATATAACAAACCCCTCTAACAACCTAACCAACTCTAACACCCTATAACTAACTCCCAACTAACATAACTAATAGGAGTTAAAAGCAACAAACTACCTAACAAACTAATATTACAAAACAACCCTCTAACTAATTAACTCCCTTACAAAATATTTCCACTTACATAGGGACTAACAATACCGCCCCTTGAAACAACCTTGTCCTCAAGGTTGGCTGTAGAGAATCGCTCCATCTTGTAATCAATGCGTCTCGAGTTAGGCGTTGCCGCGTTGCTTTGGTGGGGTTTGTAGTTTCTTGTTGTTGGACTTATATTGATTCCCTTTCTTTTACAATTGTTGCCACTGCTAGTGGTTCTTGAATTTCTTCTTGGATTTGCACACAAGAGCCAACTTCTGTAATCGCAACAACCACCTTGCAATTGTCACCGTCGAGCGGTTTCGGTGGTGGACGCGCAACCCACATGCAAGAACCTCTCATCCTCTTAATCGTTAAGACCTCTCTGTTTCCTCCTCCACACACATTCCGATCCGGTGGCTTTGGTGGCGGACGACACATTACTCGTCTCGCACGTAGCAACCGTCGAACACAACCCCTTTTCTTATTCACGGTCGACCTCTCCGCCGCGACAAATCGGTATTGCCTGATTGGAAGTCTCTCTTATAAGGTTCACTTGAATATCTTCTTTAACACTGATTCTTGGATCGATTCTTGATCTGTTTTTCTTCCATTTTACCGTGATGTCTCTCATCTTAAGTGCTAACCCAATATTCTGTTTAGACCATATTTGGGCCCTGCATAGTTTCCTTTTACCTCGGGTTTGTTGCTTTCCTTTGTAGAAGCCTCTCTATTTGTTGTTTCGGTTCAACATACCCTCCTTTTGCTTTCTTTCTTGCGCCAAGGAACTTGTTCTTTTTCAAGAACAGGTTCCTCATCTTTCAATTGTTGTTTAAGGGTCGTTCTTGATTCCGGATTCATAGTCGTTTCTGTTGGTGCCACGGTTTCTTCCTCAACATCTTGGAAATACCTACCAAATTCTGGTTGGAATTTGATAAGCAGGTCCTTCACAAACTGCAAGAATTCAACATTCTGATTAAGTTTTCTCCAAGAAACGAACCAATCACGAGCTTCACCATCAAGTCCCAAATCAACGAATAACAGCCAACTTTCCTCCGATAACCGCATAGATTCAAGGTATTTACGGACTTGGATCAGCCACCAATATGCATTGCCACTACCATCAAATCTTGGCATCCCCATGGTTGTTCCCGGAATCGACTTCTTTGACGTCACTGGCGCTCTTTCGAATCCGGCAGGTGACAGACCAAAGTGTTAGGCACCTAGCCTAACATTGACCGAAAATATGCAATTGAAAGCCTTGAATTTGATTAAAGAAAGGAAAATGGGAAGAAAATGGAATATTATTGATATGTGATGAATACAATTGGTGAGAGTAGGCTCTACGCCCTTGACATCACCAAGTACCTCCGGCCTCACCCGGTGTCTACTAGACTCAAAGTGTAAAAGATAAAAGATGGTCACAAGGGGGTGGGAGCCTTAATATATATAGGCTTCCAATACAAGGGGATAGAGGGGAATAGGCTAACAAATTAATAACTACCTCAACAAATATAACAAACCCCTTTAACAACCTAACCAACTCTAACACCCTATAACTAACTCCCGACTAACATAACTAATAGGAGTTAAAAGCAACAAACTACCTAACAAACTAATATTACAAAACAACCCTCTAACTAATTAACTCCCTTACAAAATATTCCCACTTACATAGGGACTAACACTACATGATGCAACCACCTGGATTTGAGTCTCAAGACAAGACTATGGTTTGCAAGCTTCACAAGGCCTTATAACTCTCAAACAGGCTCAAAGAGCCTGGATTGAGAAAGTCAAAGGTTCCTTCTTAAACTTGGATTCAGAGCAAGCAGGTGTGATCCCTCTCTTTTCACATTCAAGCATGACTCTATCAAGGTCTACATGTTTCGTCCAAATTAATTGTGTGCGTACACCCCAGTTAGGCTTGAGAGGGAGTATTAGAGACCCTTGTATTATGGTGCACTAGAGTGCACCTTCCCTATATGATTCCCTCTACTGTAACTAACTGACTGAGCAAGAGCTCAAGTTAGTTACTTCCCCAACTGCTGTTAGTTAACAACTCTCCTCAATATATAAGTTGAGGTCATTGTAAATCAATTTCAAGAATAGAAAATGCAACAGAAAAACAGTTAGATCAATCAGAGAATATTGAGTTTATAACAAGGCATATTCTTATGGCATACAGATTGAACTAGATTTCTACTCAAATAAGGCATCCAGATTGATATTGTTGTTTATAGAGTCAAAACTCAGTCTGACTATTCTTATGGAATACAAATTGAACTAGATTTCTACTCAAATAAGGCATCAAGATTGATATTGTTGTTTATAGAGTCAAAACTCAGTCTTGACTGTATTAAACATTTTAAAAAATATAAATGATATTGATACTGGCATTAATCAGATAAGTGAAAGCTAGAGGATAAAGTACCAGATTATCAAATGCTAGGGGGTTATTACATCCAAACAATACAAATAGAAACCAAAATTTGGTCCAAAAAAATGAAAACCGATTTTTATACACTTGTGTTTGGTTGGAGAGAAATGGAAGGGAGGAGTGCAGATGGTGCCAAAATCCCTTCTCTCTCAATTGTTTATAAACTTATCTTGTTTGATTCAAAATTTTAGAGAAGAGGGGAACGGAGGGGGATAACCTACTCTCTAAATTTTGGCCCTCCTCCAATTTTTGGGGTAGAGAAAATAGTTTAAAATATTTTAAATATATTGAATAAAATAAGAAGAGAGTTATTTCCCTACTCCAATCCTCCCCTCTCTAAGAAATATCTAGTATCTTCCCTCCCCGCGCCTCCCATCCTCCTTTGAACCAAACACTCAGTTTAGTCCGATTTACATATGAGTAATAGCTTTATGGGATTTTCTAATTTGATTTAGTTATCTAGACTTTTATTACTGTCTATTAGTGGCTTATTATTTAAGTCAAGCTTTAAGTTTTGGACTCAGTACCAGAAGTTTTTAATACTGTTACAATTCATTTGATGATTTGGGTTTGAAATTAAGAATTGTTAGAGTCCCACATCGAATGTGATATGGTCTAAAAGTGAGTTTATAAGAGGGAGGCACCCTCACTCTACAAGCATGTTTTGTAGATTGAGTTAGGCTCAACCCAAATTCTAAGGAAGGAAACATAGAATTAACCAAAGAGAATGGAGGATGACCAAGACACTTGTGTTGAAGTCAAATTTATGCGGTAGAGTGAGGGTGCCTCCCTCTTATAAACTTATTTTCAGGCCATATCACATCCGATGTGGGACTCTTAACACACACCCCTCGCGCCCAAGACTGGATAATTAGAGCGTGGCCCAATAGCGGGTGGCCCAACAAGTATTGGATAGACTCTGATACCATGTAGAAAAATATTTCTGAATATTATTAAAGTACAAGTGTTAATCTATTTAAATAGGCTATTCTAAACTTAAACCTAACAGACCTCATAAATGGGCCAAATAAATAATTACAATGATTAACTACACTATTTACAACAAGAATCTTCCATTAACAACAATTCATTGGCCATATTAGGGAAATAGTCTTCATTGTCTTCTATGTATTGTTTATTAAAGTGTATTAGCTATTTGTTAGTTGCTAGTTAACAGTCATAGTCTGTTACTAGTCTATTAGAGGAGTTAGATCAGTTATAACTGATCTAACAACCATTTGTTTCAGCTAGCCTATATAAAAGGCTCTGTATCTTCACTGTAAAACTGAGAGAAATAATTTCAATAATAGATTCTTTCATTTCAATGATTCTAAAGATCTAACATATTAGGGAAATAGTCTTCATTCTCTTCTATGTATTGTTTATTAAAGTGTATTAGCTATTTGTTAGTTGCTAGTTAACAGTCATAGTCTGTTACTAGCCTGTTAGAGGAGTTAGATCAGTTATAACTGATCTAACAACCATTTGTTTCAACTAGCCTATATAAAAGGCTCAGATCTTCACCGTAAAAACCGAGAGAAATAATTTCAATAATAGATTCTTTCATTTCAATGATTCTAAAGATCTAACATGGTATCAGTAGCACCGCCGCACCACAAACGTGGGTTGTGATCCTGCGCTACCACCGCTTATGCCGTACTCTCGCTGCGCACCACCGTGCCTCTGCAATTTCTCCGGTTCTGCCTTCTCCAACTTTTTTTTTTTTTTTTTTTCGTTTCTTCTCTGTTCTTTCATTCCCCTCTCTAGCTTTCTCATTCTCAATCATCTTCAATCACAATTTTTTTTTCTTTTCCTTTCTCCTTTCTTTCTTCGTCAATTTCATTTTTGCGTCTTTTTCTGCGTCTTCGCGGTTTTTTCTTCGCTTCTGCTTTCTTCCTTTTCTCTCTCACTCTTTCTGCTTTCGTCTCTCGCGATTTCTATTTTAGTTCCTTTCTCCCTCCTTTTCCTCATAATTCTCGCTTTTTCTCTAGTTCTTGAGTCAATCGTGATTCCTCTGCTTTCCATACCTTCGTGTCTTCTCTGCTTTCTTTCTTGATTTTCTTTTCATCATGGCGTAAACCAAACCAGAGTACATTACCATCATCAAACCTTTCAAATAATTTCGATGATCAAGTAATCGAAAAATTGAGGGCACATAAACTTCACAGATTCTCGTGTGTCACCTCGTGTACCTCCTAGATATGTTGATGAACAACATAGACTTGGCGATATAGAAAATCCTCGCTTATCAAGAATGGGAACCGCAGGATCGATTTGCTTCTTGCACGCTTCAATCTTCACTTTCACCTCTGTTCTTGCAAAGGTTATCGGGTGTAGGTATTCCTTTGAACTATGGGACAAGATTCATAGTCATTCCTTAGGTAAAACTAAGGCTCGAGCACGGCTACGATTCGCGTCGTCGACCTTCTCGAACATCAAGAAAGGCTCAAATCCATCACGAAATTCTTTGCAAAGATCAAATCAATAATCGATGCATTACTCTCAATTGGAGAGACGATTACCAATCAAGAAACGATGATCTTGTCCTCCATGGCCTTCCACCCGAGTTTGAGTCTATTACAACCTTGCTAGCTACAAAGGCCGAGTGGTTTGAGTATGATGAACTTGAAGCTTTGCTTCTTGCCCATGAAAATCGCCTATCTCATAATCATCGAAGCTTCCCAAGCCATTGCCACTTTGAATCTTACACATACTAACAATGAGTCTCGTGCAACTTCTAGTCTAGTGTGCATCAAGAAACTTCCCAAACAACCATCAAGCCAACTTCACCGCAAATAAGGGTAATGGTCGTAGTGGTCGAAATGGAGGAAGGTTCAATCGTGGAGGAAGAAATGGTAAAGGTGGTCGAGGAGCCGTGCGATGTCGGTCGTTTGCTCAAAATTTGGGGCATGATGCCTCGGTTTGTTATCATAGATACTTTGCCCCCGTGATGCCAACTCTACTGTTCCTCGCATTCAACAATTCATATCGATGCACCTTCGTCCGTGATATACTCCTCCACAAACTCCAACCATCGCCAATGCAACATACTTGGCTCGCTCTCTATTCCAATGAATGCTCCACTTTGGCCAAACCCTCTCGCAAATGCTACCGCTTGGCCCACACCGCCGCTCCTTATGTTGTACCCTCGCCTCCATTTCCTCCTCGAGCCTATCTTTGTGGTTGGACCATCTTTTGCAACCATAATCAATTGGGTGATTCTGCCGCTTCTCATCACATGAGCGGATTCCTCCAAATCCTCGCCAATGCAATCGTTTCTTCTCAGGGCGGGATCATGTATTCCTAGGAAATGGGACATGTTTGCCTATTCACTCCATTAGTAATGAATCTATACCTTCTCCTATTAATCCCGGACATTTACTTCACTATAAGAACATACTTTATGTGCCTCAACTTAATAAAAACCGCTTAGCATTAAAAAGTTTGTGGATCGATAATGATGCATACTTTCAATTTCACCCTAATGTTTGTTTTGCAAAATCTCAGGCTGATGGTTCAACTCTCCTTAAGGGACAAGGCACCAAAGATGGTCTTTATCATCTCCCAGGAAAATATTCTGCAGCTCTCAATTCAAACTCTAGCTTTAGTCATGTTAGCAATCCTAAGGTTCATGCCACTGTAGCTACTTCACATTCTGATGTAAATTCACACACTTTTCCCACTGGTGCCTGTGGCACAATAGATTAGGAAGTGTCTTGAACAGTGTATTGAAGCTATGTAATAAACCTACTATTGGCATTAATAAAAGAGATTTTTGTGTTGCATGCTGTATGGGAAAAATTCACAGATTACCTTCTACTGTTTCTGATACTGTCTACAAAGCTCCCTTAGAATTGATTTTTTGTGATTTATGGGGTCCTGCCCCTATGTCCTCCTCTATGGGATATAAATACTACATCTCCTTTGTGGATGCTTATAGTAGGTACACATGGATATACTTTTTAAAGCAAAAGTCTGATGCTCTTCCAACCTTCAAAACTTTCAAAAGTTTAGTTGAAAATCAATTTAATTCTACAAACAAATCTTTTCAAACTGACTGGGGAGGAGAGTTCAGATCCTTTAATCAGTATCTTGAGTCTTTTGGAATAGTTCATCGTCTAATTTGCCCTCATACACACCACCAAAATGGTGTGATTGAGCGCAAACATAGACATATTGTGGATATGGGACTATCTTTATTGTCTCACGCTTCTATGCCTCTTCACTATTGGGATCATGCATTTCATAATCTAGCTTTACTTAATTAATAGGTTACCATCTCCATATCATCAACATTCTATTCCATACACTGCTTTATACAACAAGCAACCTGATTTTAATTTTCTTAGGACATTTGGATGCTCATGTTTTCCTTTACTTAGACCATATACCTCTCATAAGTTTGAATTTAGATCTGCAGAATGCTTATTCCTGGGCTACTCTCCTCATCACAAGGGTTACAAGTGCCTTGACCCTAATGGTAGGTTGTTCATTTCAAAAGATGTTATTTTTAATGAAAATGCTTTTCCTTATCAGTCACTGTTTGTAAGCAACCTGCCAACCCTCCATCTACTTGCTCTCTTCAACCCCTACATATCTCAAATGCTGTCCCTCACCCTACTGCCACTCCACCATCTCCATATCAAAATGCTCCTTCCCCTCTTTCTACTCCATCTCTTACACATGCTCCTCTCTCACCACTCAATTCTCAACCTCCCACACCCTTGCCATCCACTGCATCCAGCACTATTGATCCAAACTCTGCAACTAGTTCTGCATCCACTCACCAAAACCTACTGCCTGCACACCTCTCACCTGGTCCAACACCTTTCATTCATCCAAATAACACTCACCCTATGGTTACTCGTGCTAAAGATGGTATTATTCAACCTAGGCTTCAACCTACTCTTCTTATGACAACTGCTGAACCAAACACAGTCGCTCAAGCTCTTCACTCTCCTCATTGGAAGGCAGCAATGCAGTCTGAATATGATGCTCTTCTAGCAAATAATACTTGGACATTAACTTCTCTTCCTAGTGGCAAGAAAGCTATCGGTAGCAAGTAGGTATTTCGTGTTAAGGAAAATCCGGATGGTACAATCAATAGGTACAAAGCCAGGTTAGTTGCAAAAGGTTTCAATCAAAGACTTGGTTGTGATTATTCAGAGACATTTGCTCCTCGCTATCGAGCTATAATCGCTCGAGTTAATTCTTACTTTAGCTCTCACCTATGGTTGGGATCTCAAGCAAATTGATATCAACAATGCCTTCCTACATGGCATTCTTGAAGAAGAAGATTACATGACCCAACCTGCTGGTTTTGAACATGGTGGCAGAGACCTGGTTTGCAGACTTAATAAAGCAATTTATGGTCTAAAACAAGCTCCTCGTGCGTGGTATGAGCGCTTAACCTCTACTTTGCTGCACCTTGGCTTTGTTAAGAGTAAGTGTGATCCCTCTTTACTTGTTTATCACAAGGGATCTTGCTGTTTGTATGCTCTCATTTACGTTGATGACATTATCCTTACGGGCTCCTCTTCACCTACTCTTCAACAACTCATTACCACTCTCTCTGCCAGCTTTGCTCTCAAGCAATTTACTTCTCTTGATTATTTCTTGGGGATCGAGGTCAACAAAACGAAGACTGGCTCTCTGTTGCTCACTCAATCCAAGTATCTTCGTGAAGTTCTTCAAAGGGCTGGCATGGAGCAAGCTAAAGGCATCTCTACACTATTGCCTGCTAAGCTGAAATTATCCAAATTTGGGTCTGACTACTTCTCTGATCCAACTCTCTATAGGTCAATAGTTGGTGTTCTTCAATATGCAACCATTACTAGACTTCGAAATTGGATATCACAATCAACAAATCTTTGTCAATTTCTAGCTCAACCTCTTGATAGTCATTGGTCAGCTGTCAAACGGATACTTAGATACCTCAAAGGGCCGCTAGACTTTGGTCTCTTACTTCAGCCAGCCTCTTCTAAGTCTCCTTTACCTCTCCAAGCCTATTGTGATCTTTGATTGGGCAAGTGATATTGATGATAGGAGGTCCACTTACGGAGCATGCATCTTCCTTGCCCTAACTTAATATCTTGGTGGTCCAAAAGCAACATATTGTAGCCGATCTAGTCTTTGAGGCTAAATATAGGAGTATGGCTCTCACTACATCGAAATTGGTTTGGGTGCGATCCACTTTTGAACGAGTTACATGTTGCTCATACTATCCCTGTCATATATTGTGACAATCAAAGTCTTTGTTGCACTTAGTCACAATCCAAAGGCTTCATTCCCTAACTAAACACATGGAACTGGATTTATATTTTGTTAGGGAGAAGGTTCTTAGTAAGCAACTATTAGTCTGTCATGTTCTGTTCTCGCCAAGCTCAACTTGGCCGATGTTCTAACAAAACCTCTCAAAAAGATTGCATTCTCAGCTTACGACGATCCAAGCTCAATGTCTCAAGCACTTCATTGCTCTCCCCGATCTTGAGGGGAGTATTAGGAAATAGTCTTCATTGTCTTCTATGTATTGTTTATTAAAGTGTATTAGCTATTTGTTAGTTGCTAGTTAACTGGTCATAGTCATTTACTAGTCATTAGAGGAGTTAGATCGCTTATAACCGATCTAACAACCATTTGTTTCAAATAGCCTATATAAAAGGCTCTGTATCTTCACTGTAAAACTGAGAGAAATAATTTCAATAATAGATTCTTTCATTTCAATGATTCTAAAGATCTAACAGGCCAAGACCAACAGCAATGAATGATGGTGCATCACACTGTATTCCAATGTGGATCACCTTAGAAATCGCCCTTTAGTTATTTACAAGTATGGGAATATCTCTGAACCTCACCCTAAAAAGGCATGTGATGTGTGTCGAGGCAGAATGCCAAAGAACAATAATTTTGAAGTCGGGTCCTTTCTTAATCTCCATTTTATGTATTGTAATTTCTGGGATAAGAGTCGAACATTGTTATTGGCTCTGTAGAGTGAGGACAACCGACACCCACACTAACACTCCAATTATGCCTATTTTTCAAATTATTACCGGTGTCTACGTATCCGTGTCAGTGTCATGTCCGGCGTCCGTGTCTGTGTCGGTGCTTCATAAGTTATTGGTATATATCAATTTATGGTTGTCTGCAATGCAAAAAATCTTACACTTGCAATGCATTCCGATCAAATCCTTTAATGAAAATGTCTAAAATACATAAAATATGACAACACAATTAACAAAACTAGAAAATAAAACACAACACAAGTAAACAAGTGCCCTATTAGTTAAAAATGCTAGTTGTGATATTGTCTAAATCTTATTTTTGTCTAAAATAAACTATATCAGTTTTGATTTGCAACAAACATCTAGCGGATGAAATATTTGATACTTTAAATTATCTTTTTCTTAATTTTCAATGTATATTTCATGATTTATTAAATATGTCGTAATTAAATAAAATAAAAACTGAAGCCACATTACAATGGATTGGATCTACCTGTGGATGTTCTGCGTTAAAAGGTGGAATACCCACAAGAAGCTCATAAAGTATGACACCCACGGACCACCAATCTGCAGTTGCACCTACAGTAATGCAAACTTATGTTAGAATGTATGAAAGATAGAAAGAAATTACAAAATTAATAATTTATTTGTTTAAATATGAATTTGCTAACTAAAAGCATTTTTCGCATAAGATGTACTATTTAATCAGCAGATAAACGGCAAACCATGTCCCATGCCCAGAAGTATTTCTGGCGCCAAATAGTCTGGGGTGCCAACTACTGATTGTTGTTGACGTGCTTCCCTCTTTGAAAAATGTCGAGGTTTTGGTTCATCATCATCTAAAAAACCATTAGTGAAAAATGATGGTGCTGATAAATCATCCGTGCTGTTGATAAGACCAACTTTTGAGAGTCCAAAGTCTGTCAACTGTTAACAAGGATTAAACATTTATAAAGTGTCAATAATATTTTCATTAGAGTATTGTAAGATGAGTTATGATAATGAGTAGAAATGCATAGCCCAGAGGCCACAAAATTATAATTCATGGGGTAAAGGCCTATAAACTTATGTGTTAATATCATTACAATTCAGGGGGTAAAGGCCTATAAACTTGTGTGTTGATATTTCATATTGGCTGGATATATGGATTAAATTCTTCTGATAATAACCGGATAACCCTTTCCTCTTCAGTCCATTTGCAATTCGAATCTGATAGCAAAGGCTATCTCAACCATAATGGTAAGCCACCTGCAAATATCTAGCCCTCTAATTTCACTGTCCAAACGCCAATCCTGGACATGAAAAGCCGTGTGTTAACATCCCACTTTGGCTAGTCATATGAGCAAAATATCCATTTTTAGATAATAGGGTTAACTCAACTCTAAAAACTCAGCTTGTATGGTGTGGGAGAGTGTCAATTCTTTAAAACCATTTTTCAAGTCTCTAGTCAATATAGAACTTGAGTTTTTTCTAATATAGACCATCACGCCCAAAATTCGTGAGAGTCAACCATGATTTCTTTAGTTGGTTGTTAGGTGATTTCTTCTTGTACACAAGCTTTATTGGTTGATTGTGTTTTGGTATTTTCCATTGGTTTATCCAAGATATCTTTTTTTGGGTTTGATTATGACAGATGTTATATATTTTTTTGCTACAAAGGATATATTTGTAGTTGCCTTAAAGCTTAGTAAACTTTAGCTTTGTGTGAAGATATCATCCCTGATATCATTCAGTAGCCGATAGCCTTAGTTAGTTGTTATTTTTGCACAGTTAATATCCTATTATCAGTTGCACAACTGACTACTGAGTCAGCACATTCAGTTGTGCATCACTTTGTACTTGAGCACCTCATATATAAGGTGGCCCTTAATTGTAATATGATCAAGTGAATACCATTCAGTTACAGAAAATTCTCTCTCCTCTCTACGATTCTAATATGGTATCAGAGGTCCTTGGATCCGGTTTTCCGTTTTTTTATGAGCATGTCTTTTTGGGATATTCCTCTTCCCACAAAGGCTACTAGTGCCTATCTCCTAGTGGTCGCATCTGTCTCCAAAGATGTCATATTCAAGGACAAAAGTTTCCTTACAAAGACCTATTTGAAACTATACCACCCTCCCTTACACCCACACCCTCCACCACCTTTCCATCGGCCTCTATACTTGTATCACCCCTTTCTCATAATAACACATCTTCCTCACTCTCACATGCTACATTAAATCATCCCCCTTCACCCTCTATAAACCAATCAGCCAATCTCATCCCTCACCCTTCCACTATCAACTCTAACTCATCCCTTCACATCACCTATTGCCAGCACCACCATATCTCCTTCCTCCCCAATACCATATCTTTCACCACAAATTAACATTCACTCTATGCAAACTCATGCAAAATCTAGCATTGTCAAACCTAGACTCCATCCCACACTTCTCCTCACTCATGTTGAGCCTAAGAGTGTGAAGACTGCACTACAACAACCAGCATGGCACTCTGCCGTGTCTGATGAATATGCTGCCCTCATGAAGAACAACACCTGGTCATTAGTTCCCTTGCCTCCAGGCAAGAATGCCATTGGCTGCAAATGGGTATTTTGTGTTAAGGAGAATGTTGATGGTTCCTTGAATAAGTACAAGGCAATGTTAGTTGCCAAGGGCTTTCACCAACAATAGAGTCATAACTTTAACGAGACCTTTTCCCCATCATCAAACCAGTCACCCTGCGCATCATTCTCACTATGGCTCTCACTCACAAACGGGACCTTCACCAAATTGATGTGAACAATGCTTTTCTTAATGGTGTCCTTGCTAAAGAGGTTTACATGACACAGCCCCAAGGGGCACAAGACAAATATCTTGTTTGTTAGCTAATCAAAGCCATTTATGGCTTAAAGCAAGCTCCATGGGCCTGGTTTGATAAGTTGAAAGCTATCCTGTTGCACTTGGGCTTCAAAAGCAACAAATGTGATCCTTCCTTATTCACATTCACCAACTACTCTGCTATAGTGTATCTTTTGATATGTGTTGATAATATCATCCTGTCTGATACCTCTAATGAGCTCATTAAACGCCTTATTCATCAATTGGATTATGTTTTCTCACTGAAGCAACTTGGCACCCTTGATTGCTTCCTAGCATTGAGGTTAAAAATATGTCCAAATGGCTCTTTACTGCTCCCTTAGAGCAAATATATCAGAGATCTTCTGCATAAACCCAACATGGCAGAAGCTACACGTATCTCCTCCCCTATGGTTACTAATCTCAAGCTCTCTAAGCAAGTGACTATTTTGAAGACCCTCCCACCTACAGGTCGGTGGTTGGTTCCCTGCAATACACCACAATTACTCGGCCAAAAATAAGCTATGTAGTGAACAAGGTTTGCCAGTTAATGTATACCCCTCTTGAATCTCACTGGGTTGCTATGGAAAGAACTCTTCGCTGTCTTAAAGACACTATTCATCATGGACTTCTCCTCAAACCTACAACCATCTCAAAACCCTTGTCCCTCACTGCCTGATGTGATGCAGATTGGGTTGCTGATATAGATGACAGAAAATCTACCTCTGGTGCAACAGTGTATCTTGGCCCTAATATTATTTTATGGTGGTCTAAGAAACAGACGGTAGCAGCCCGCTCAAGTGTTGAAGCCTAATACAGGAGTATGGACTTTGTTTCTGTTGAGATCATATGGATTGAGTCTTTCCTATCTAAGCTAGGCACCTCACATAGTCCTTCAAATTTGTTGTGACAATCAGAGCACAGTTGCCCTTGCACATAACCTTGTACTCCATGCTAGGACCAAGCACGTGGAATTTGATTTGTTTTTTGTCAGAGACAGAGTCATCTCCAAGCAACTCACTCTGTTTCTCATGTATCTGTGGTCTTGATCAGTGGGCTGACGTGCTCACCAAACCTTTCTCTCCAACCAAGTTTCTCCAAATTGAAGGCCAAACTCAAAGTGGTTGCTCCTATCTCTGATCTCACCCACCTTGAATTTGCTGGGGGGGGGGGGGTTGTGAAGAATCATCCCTGATATCATTCAGTAGCTAATAGCCTTTAGTTAGTTGTTAGTTTTGCACACAATAAGCATTATGTTATCAGTTGCATAACTGACTGCAAGTCAGCACATTCAATTGTGCATCACTGTTTACTTGAGCACCTCATATATAATGTGGCTCTTAACTTTAATCTGATCAGTTGAATACAATTTAGTTACAGAAAATTCTCTCTCCTCTTTACGATTCTAATAAGATTGAGGGGAGCATTAGAATAAAGAATATTTCATCTTATCTTAGAGTCTATTATCTAATCGGCCAAAATGCACTTGTGGTCCTTTATCTTTAATCAAAATCTCAGTTCGGTCCCTTTTTTACTCATTTTGGTCCTTTATGTTTCAAATTTGTGTCAAAGTGGTCTTTTTTAACATTTCCATTCATTGACTTTAACATACACCACGCTGGCCGCTAATAGCTGATATGGCTTGCTTAGCTGGCATTAGTGACTATAAAAAAAACGTAAATGACCAAACTGAAATTTTGGTGAAACATAAAGGAACAACGTGCACTTTTGCCAAAAACTTCATCTTCATCTTCATCCCCAAACCCCACCACCCTCCTCCACCACCACCACCACCTTCTCACTATCTTTCCTCCATGCCACCATCACCATCACTGCGACCTCTCTCTCTTTTGGCCCTCTCCACCCCCGTTCAGGTCCCTCTCCTCTTTTCTCTTCCTCCCTTTCATCTTCATCCCCAAATTGAAATATTAGGGTTTGGAAAATAATTATGGGTTTTTAATTTTAGGTTCCAAACCCTATTTTCAATTTGGGGAAAAAGATGAAGGGGGAAGAGAAAAGAGGAGAGGGACCACGGAGAGAGAGAGAGAGAGAGGTCGCAGTGATGGTGACCGTGGTGCGGTGGAGAGAGTGAGAAGGTGGTGGTGGTGGTGATGAAGATGAAGCTTTTTGGAAAAAGTACATTTTGGTCCTTTATGTTTTACCAAAATTTCAGATTGGTCATTTATGTTTTTTTTTTTCTAGACGTTAATGGTTAGTCAGAAATACCACCTAATATGCCACGACAACTGTTAATGACCAGCATGGAGTCTGTTGTAGTCAATGGATGGTAATGTTAAAAAAGGACCACTTTGTCACAGATTTGAAACATAAGGGATCAAAGTGAGAAAAAAATACAGAAATTTTGGTTAAAGATAAAGGACGAAAAGTGCACTTTGGTCTATCGTATCTTATCTCATAGAATTATATTCTTATCTCACTTAGTTATTATTATGATTAATTTCCTATTCAATTAGGATTATAAGTCTTGTCTGTGTCTTCAATTCCTATAAATAGAGGGTAGTGCTTAGCCTTTTTATAATCATCACATTATATTCAAATCATTAATAATCACATTAATAGAATCCATACGAAATAGGAAATTTCAATAGAATGCAAATGTATTAAACTGATAGGTTTCCAATAAAATAGTAAAGAGAAACAGAATTAAAGTAGAATTGGGAATGTTCTATTTCTTGAATCTGTGAGAATTACAAGTAATAAGGCAAAGAAAGAAAGACTCAAAATAGAGAATACAAGTGCAGCACTCTCTCTATGAGAGAGAAACTGTCCCACCCAGCCCAAGCCTATGCCAAAACTTGCCTACCGCATTCTTAGCTACCCCCTCCCTTTTATTCTATCACTCACGCACACACTGTGAGCCACATCAACACATTCTGATTTGCAAATTCCACTCCACTACTTGGAATATTTTCCCTTTTACCCTTTCTAGAGTAAATCCTCCCAACCCTATTTGTTGCCCCAATTCAACCACACTTAGGTTCTCATCAATACTCCCCCCTTCAAAATTCACCTTGTCCTCAAGGTGAAGGTATCGAAAGAATACTAGACTTGATGGTCTCCCTCCCGGATCCCATAGCTTGAAGCAAGATGTCCCAACAATGCAAGAAGCGAGTACGGTTCACCCGGATCCCACTGCCTGTGATGTGTTTCCACCATCGATCTTCTTGAAGACTCATTTTCTACGCAATAGCTAATCTGAATCTCTTCTTGAGTTTCAACCACTTTTTCATGGTCACAAACGAGTCTAGCAATAGCCTTTGATAGATCGATGACTTGAGAACATCGACAATAACATAATAAGCGTGGGCATCAACTGATCCTCTTTTCCATTTAGCAGCAGCAACATCTCTTCCACTATTCATTGTTGCCCATTTGATACCAACAAGTCCCAATTGTTGATTTGATGATTGTAGGTTTGTCTTCTTTCCGATGGAACTTTTAACACCAAAAAGGTTGGATATCATCTTCAAGACCACATTAACATCACTCCTTGAAAGCTGAGCAACCCCAAATCTATCTTCTTTACATGAAGAGACAGTGAGGGAGGAAACAATCCTTGAAAACCATGCATATAGTTGACAAATGTTGAAAAGCTTACCCCAAATTTGTGTTGATGTTAATGGGATGCCACGTCTTTTTCTACTAAGTCAGTTTCATTCACAATGATTGCTACAATTACTTGGTGGTGTGGATGTGTTTGATCCCCATGGCTTTCCAGTGCACATATGGCACTCTTTTGTATGCTCACTTTTTGTCTAAGGCCACTTGTATCCCATCCCTCTTATTTAAGGCCACCTGGATCCCACTGAAGCACAAATAAAAGCTCCATCATAATTGAATTTTCTTCAATTCCATTAAACCACTGCAATAACTTCCACCAACCCCCACTACCAACTTGATTAGTTTAACTCCTTTGAATAGTAGCTCAAAACCATTGTAACAAATCCTTCCACTCTCCCCTTCTCTTTCTTCACGCAGAATGTTTGAAAATAAAGGAGAAATGTTGAAGAGTTGATCTCTTTGATTGTTTAGTCCATCCACTACTTGCAATGTCTTTCCAGTATTAGTAAATATGGGAGGTGTGATAATAAAATTGTGGGCCTGGCCCATTGGATTAAAATTGAGGTCCACTTCCTTTTCTATTTGTAATACCCTCCTATTATTAGCAAATATGGGAGGTGTAATAATAAAATTGTGTGTCTGGCCCTTTTGGGCCCAACCAAACCCAACCAGCTTATTTTTCTTTTCAGATATTACTTTTAACAACCTCCTCTTTATATTAAAAAGATCAGAATTACTAACCAAAAATTTGTTAGGTGCAAGTATCAAATATTGGGCCTGACCCGCTGGATCAGTCAAGGGGCCCAAATCCCATGAGACTCCATCAACCCTGGCGTTTTCTTTTCCCACACCCCCCTCCTACTCAAAACACACTCCATAAGGGTGTGAAAAGACCAAAAGGCCAGCCAAAACCTCTTTTTTTTCAGGAAATTTCACCTGTTCGAACACGGGCCTTCGAACGGGTTCGAATGACATCGTTCGTGTGTGTTAAATCTTGACTTCACACCCTCTTATGACTAATTTCGCGTGTTCGCATGGGGTCATGCAAACAGGTTCGCATCAGGGTGTTCGAACACCCTATTTTATTACAAAAAATGGACTCTCACACCACGTTCACCATTTTTATTGTGTTCGCATGATGTTGTTCGAACGTGTTCGAACAAGGTCGTTCGAACACTCATAAAACACGTCCTCACAGCGTTTCACGCGAGGTTATTTTTGGAATAAAATTTGTTAACGGGTGTGAAAGAGTAGGAGGGGGTGTGGGAAAAGCAAACCCCTCAACCCTAGCCCCATTTTCTGTCCACTCTCGGTCACTGAACATCGCAACAGAGAGAGATCGTTCACCACCATCTCCAACCAGCCACTTCTCTTCCAAGGTCGCAGCTTTTCCCTTCCCCAGCGCCGGCGGTTCTTCCAATCAGCGACAGCACTACCAACGGCGGTGCTCCCTCTTCATCCCAATTGGACCACGCCATCTTCTCTTCTTTCTCTCGGTAACCTTCTTCAGTCACTAAAGAGTGAAATGCTTCTCCCAAATCGTAAGTTGGCTAGATCTCTGTCATGAATAAGCCTTCATCCGGTGGTTCTCCCAGCATCGATTCTTCCGGCGACGGCTCTTCGTCACTACTGTCCCACTTTGGCTCATCGTCATCTCTGTCCCATTTTACTTCTTCTAGTGCAGCGATACCATTTAGAGTTCCCATGTTCTTCTCCATTTTCTCTTCAACTTCTTCTGACTTCTTCTCTTCAACTTCATTTGGGGGTTCCGACTTCTTCTGATGACAAGGACGACGAGAATAATCACGACGTCGTAGACGACGTTCCAGACGTTCTCGTCGATTTACGCAACTCGTTCCTCTGGTTACGCAAATCCACCTTAAACTCATAGATCTTACGCTCAAACGCATCCAGCCTCCTCTCCATAGCTGACTTCTTCACCATAATCCAAGCTCTTATAGTCTAGAGCTTTGATACCATTTATAGGTTTTCAATAAAATAGTAAAGAGAAACAGAATTAAAGTAGAATTGGGAATGTTCTATTTCTTGAATCTGTGAGAATTACAAGTAATAGTGCAGTAGCAGTGACTCAAAATAGAGAATACAAGTGCAACACTCTCTCTATGAGAGAGAAACTGTCCCACCCAGCCCAAGCCCAAACCTATGCCAAAACTTGCCTACCTCATTCTTAGCTACCCCCTCCCTTTTATTCTATCACTCACGCATACACTGTTAGCCACATCAACACATTCTGTTTTGCAAATTCCACTCCACTACTTGGAATATTTCCCCTTTTACCCTTTCTAGAGTAAATCCTCCCAACCCTATTTGTTGCCCCAATTCAACCACACTTAGGTTCTCATCATATACTGATTCAGAGAAATCCTTCAGTGAATTGGACGAACAGTACACACTACTACGGCTGTGAGCAACTCCCTTGCAGGAAAGGAAACTTAAAATGAAAAGATAAATGATGCTCTCATAGATGAGAGTACCCCCTACTGAGATGGGAACCTGTCAGTCCCATAATTCCCACTTCACAAATCTCATCCCCCTCTCATTTTGTTACCCTTTTCCTATATACACCTCTCCCTCATTTTCCCTCCTTCTAGAACATTCTACCCCCACATCAATAATGGTCCTAACTTTAATAGTGGGCCTAACACCACATATTTTAGAGTCTCTTCTCCCTCTCTATCTAAAACCCACAACTTCGACACCTTTAAATGACTAGAAAGTTTCTCCTTCCTTGGATTTCCTCTTTGAATTGAACTAGGCATTCTCTGTTCCTAGTGATAGTAATAATGATAGTAATAGGGGCTACTCAAGGAAGGTACAGGTATGTAAGACAGGTGATTTGAATCCATGATACTGAGTTACTGACCTTAATGTGACCATCTTGACCAATCAACAAGTTATCTGGCTTCAAGTCTCTGTGAATAATATTTAAGGAATGCAAATACTCCAATGCAAGAACCTGTGGAGTGACCGAGAAAAAGAAAAATAAGAAGAAAAGTGAAATGCAAGTGTGAGAACTTACAAATATCCATCACGTGATAAACTGACAAAATACAAAAGTAATATGCTTACGACTTCTGCAATATATACACGAGCCATATCTTCATCTAAGCAACCTAAATTTCTCAACATAGAATAAAGATCTCCACCATTTAAATACTCCATGACCAGATAAAGATTTTCCCTACATGTGAAAGAGTAGAAAAATCGGACCTGTTCATCACAGTTACATGAAAATTAGATTTGTGTAACAATGGGCCTCAACTTCACAAATGGACGACATGGTAGGGCTTGCTTACCACAAAAGGATTTCGAACAGATATAAGGATGTCTCGCTCAGCCAAAATACTCTGAACTGCATTTTTACGAATCATATCTGCCTTTTTCAGAACCTGCAAAAATATCACATAACAATTTAAACATTTTCTAACTATTACTCAGTCCGTTAATTTGATAAAGACTTCCTATAGGTTTCTATAGGACATTATAGCCAACAATAGCCAGTTGGCAATGCTGGACTGACGAATACTCGTACAGTTTTACAACTTCAGGATACATGCCGTTAGCAAGTACTGTTTAATAACTTAGTTCATATTTATCTCAGTTTTCTTTCTACAAAGAAATCATTTCAGTTTAAGGAAGCTGACCTTTATAGCAAATAAATCACCAGTCGCTCTCTTTCGGGCAAGAAAAACTCGTCCAAATGCGCCCCTGCTTATTGGTTTTATTATTTCAAAGTCTTCAATAGAGGTTCGGTCCTTAGAACAAGTATCAATTGGGCTAGCACGAAGGCTACGGACTGTATCATCTTCCACTGAACTCTCTTCATCAGCCATGCTATTTGAGGAGTCTACCTTTTCATCTTCTATTTGCCCACAAACCGTTACATATTTCTCCCTGTAAAAGGTGTAGCGGATTTAATGGGCTATTTTAAGCATTATAATAGAAGGAAAAAACAAATCACGAAAACGGGAAACACAATTTTAAGTTTATACTGTCAACAATGGGGTTCTAAAGAAATGATGGAAAAAATCTTATTGGTACTTCAAAATCACCAAAATATATGGCTGTTCTAGATATACGAGGGAGAGGTGGCAGATGCTTACAGCAAAAGTTTCTCTATCCGTCGACCAAAAGTCTCCACAACAAGTGCATCCACTTTTCTGTCCTGAATTGCGTATCTCAGGTCCTCCAAGCGACCAATCATATACTCCAAAGCACTGTAGTCACAGTTGTTCGCATTTGCAACAGCACGAGCTATTTCAACTAGCTTGTTTATCTGTCATTTACAGTCTAACTATTATTACAAATATTCAGAGAGGAATGCTGGCCCCCATTCTTTGAACACACTCATGAATTCATTTTTCCAAAAGTCAACACAATCTTTAAAAGGTGATAAATTTAGTAGACAACTAACTTGATTTTTTAAAACCAAGACAAAGAATGTATTGAGATGTTTATTCAAAAGAATATATTGCCGATATTTCAAAGATTCAGAAATATAAATCTGACAAAAATCACAGATAAAGCTCATGGATTATAATGTACATAATTTGATAATATGCTTTCATTTAGTGTAATGCTTTTCTGCGTCTAATAATCTATTGTGACGAATAACAGTCACGGGTAAATCTATACCTGGTCATAACTCTCAAGTTCAGATAATATTCTCCGCCCACTTAGTAACATTTCTATCTGGCTTGTTCGTGGTGTTACCAATGGTGATCTCGGTGTCAAGCTTCCAGCCGAAGATACCTTTGTGCCATTATCAGCTTTTAAGCAGATACGATGGTCACAGGATATTTCGGGTGAAAGGTTCAGATCATCCACAACAAAAGTGTTGTCAGCTTCAGGGGCATGGTCAAGCATGTCTTCAGAGCATCTACGAGACAAGTTATTTCTTTCTAGAGATAGCTCATTGAACTCTTCATGCACACTTGATATTGACACTCTCCCAACCTCAAAGCTTTCTCCGTGAGTATCAGTGCTTTTTGGTGTCAAGGACTCCAGTATCCTTTCAATAGTTTCAGAAACTCTTTCAAGCCGTTCATTCACATTTAAGCCTTTCAAATCACATTTATCAGCAAGTGTGCATATTCGAGAATGCTCCTCCACATGTACGATTGGAATTTCAACCTCACAAATCCTGCAAATCATTGAATCATCATATGGTAGATTTTGCTGATCTCCCCAGAATCCCCAAGAAATCTTCCGCGTTCTGGATGATGACTGTGAATGTTCAGGATGACATGACGAAGTATCCAAAATTTCAGCATTTTCATCTTTGCCTAGCAAGTCCAGTTCAGCTTTTGATGGAAAATCTACGGCATCTTGACCTTTGCGCTTTTTGTCAGCAGCAGATGGAAGCTTTCTCCAAGAAGACATCCTATAGCTACTGGGAGTTGAGTCAACACTTTTGGCCGTAGTATCCTCTACATTGTCAATCGCAACACTTGCATGTTGGTCATCTTGACTTTGTTTTATTATCCGTTTGTCTTGCTCTTTTCCATGTGACTTTTTTGACTGCTTTTCAGCCATCTCATGTTCTCCCGGTAGAACACTGCAATTTTCTTGAGCCTTCAAAATTTGCTCCGGATATACTCCAAGATCGCTTAGTTGGTGAAGACCCAGAATGTGATCTTGTTCATAACCACTTTCCTTCTGGAATTGCACTAGGCGAGTGCACCGAGAGAGAATAAACAGTAGGCGTGTATGAGCTTGCTTGAGGATCCCAAATGGCAATTCTTGACGCTTGTCATCTAGACTCTGAACAATAGTTTCACATTTGACCCAAAACTCAGCAGGTGGCAGCTTTGCACATTGTTGAGTAACAACTAACAGATCCTCCAACCCCTCTTTCCATTCACAATTTGACACTGAAATTTTGTCAAGAGTACCCACCAAATCTCCAGCAAAACCACCCAAATCAGAATTAACTTCTTCCTTTAATTTGTCAAACTTAGCTCTAATCGCCACCATGACTTCCTGCAACATTTCATTTTAAGAGAGAGAAAAAGTGTTTAACAATTCAGGTTGATGATCAGTAGTAGTAATAGAAAACTAAAAGAACTCAAACAAAAATATTACCTCCATATGCCCACGATGTTTCCAAATTGGAAAAGGCCTAACTCCTTTGGAGTTGAGTTCATGGGAAAAGCTTTTAATATCAGGGTTTCTCTTCTTGCGGCCACTTGTAAGTCGCAGGATTTCTTGAAAACGCGGAGATTGTATTTCTTTGGCAAAAGCTGCATGATTACTCTGAGTACAAAAAAACACGCACAATGAACCTGAGCTACCTACATTTCTCCAACTACTGAGTACACCAACTATTGAGAACACACGCCATTACAAAACAAAAGATAGTATTAAACCAAACTCACACACATACGTTCAGTAAAGAAATACATAATAAATATAATTTATCACCTCAAGCACGGGAAGGAGATGTGAATGAGCTTTTAACGATTTGGATTGAGCCCAATTAGCTTTTACCCCTAAACAAGAACAATAATGAAAATGAGATTTTCAGAAGCAACACAAATTAATCATAACCATTACATTGAAAATGACATTGACAGTAGCAGCACTAAAAATTCAATCACAATTATTATATTCAATATACATTTGAGAGAAATTTGACCATAAATCATTTTTTTGATCGTATAAGAAAACCTGGAACTAACCAGGGTCTTTTGGAAGAGGCAATTTGGATCTAGATTTAACGACATTGTTGATACTAACAGGCACAGCGTCCTTTGTCGTCAACGAATAGGTGCCAGCGGAGGAAGAATGACGAAGAGGAGAAGAAGAAAAGCGCGTTCGAATATGGTTGAGACCTAAAGAAGACGCGAGCAAAATAGAAGAAGAATCGGCACGTTCACGTTCACGTTCAGGTTCAAAACCTTCTTCCTCATGCTTTTTCTCTTCTTCGCCTTCATCTTCATTTCCCGATGATGTGGCACTCCGTCGATTCACAATTTGAGGAATTTTACGGAGTTTGGCTCTGGCGGAAACCGGTGATGCCGTCGCTGAAGAAGGATCGGCTTCTGAAGAATGCGACGGTGGTGGAGGTGTCGACGACATGGATCGACGATGAGTTTGGGATTCTTCATTGCATTGTGAGTGTGTTTGAGAGTGAAAGGAAGAGAGAAAGAGATGAATGGAAGAAAGAAAGATGAGAATTTCGCGGGTTGCGGAGGCAGAAAATGGAGACAGCGAAACGGGATTTTCAGTTTAGGAAGGAAAAGAGAAAGTTTGTTAAACGTCCTTCCCGCGAGCCAAGTGTGTTCAACATTACGTGTCTGCCTTATGTGAAATAGCATGGCACCAATTTTTTTTTATTTTTTTTGATGTCAACATGAAGTAGGTGAGGTTGGATATTTCCAAACCAAAGACTAGGAGCAACAACTACAAAGGAAACTACTACACATGAACTATGGGCATTCAAGCCAATACATTTAGAATGATTAAGGTTCATAAGGACATAGGCAACCCTAACACAACAACGAAACAACAAGAGTAACAGAAGCTTTAACTCTCAAGTAGATGTGGTAATCAGTGACAAAGACTCTGCAGTCTTTCTCCCAATCTAGTTACGGATGATATCTTTGACTTGTGTACGCTCATTTCGACTAAAAATGGTCTCAAGATTAACCCACTTATCATGAGACAAAGAAATCACCACAAACCGTGGTCATCTAGCAGGTGTCATCATCTCCAAAGGTCTTAACAATCACCATGTACTGCAACAACATCCACAGCCGAGTGCTTAAGGAACTTAGAGCTCTATGGGGAAATACATCAAACACATGCTGTGCATATTTAGGCCAAGAACAAAAAAGACCCAAGACTTGAAACCATGAACCCATAGATGCTCCATAAACAGTAGCCCAGACCAGAAAATCATAAGGGAGGTGCAGGAGCAAAGGTGGCTTAGGTGGTGGTCGGAGCGGAATCAAACTTCGAGTTGGGAAAGTCACCAAACGAACAGCAAAAACCTTTGGAGAAGGAAGACTTACCAAGGTGTTAACTTGCTTCGGTGGAGGAGGCTTGGGGGGGAGGACACAAAGCCGGTGGCAGAAAGGAGAGCCGAGGAGGATGCCACGGAGCAACAGCTATGGTGTGGGCTCGCATCAAGAAGAGGAAAATTGAGCCAATCGAAACATAGGTGGGTGGCGATAGGGTAGGGAGCAGAACCTTGGTGGCAGCGCAGAGGCTTTGGGGGAGGGGAGGGGATCTAGCCTAGGGAGGCTACGGCGGTGGGGGGAACCTGCCAGTAGCAGGAGGTTTGGGAGGTTTGGTGGTGGGTGAGGAAAGGAAGGAGGTGAAAAGGGTTTGAACGATTGGTAGGGATGGGCTGCGATGAGTGTTTGGATTTGGCGAAGAATGGAACATTTGGGAACAACGGGCGGAGAAAAGAAAAAACCTCCACGAGGGAGGGGCAGGCCACCATTGTGGTGGAGAAAACCTCCATGAAGGAGGGGAAAACCTCCACTAACCCTAGGGTTGGGAGGAGAAATAGGGAACCGAAGCTTCTCTCTCATCCTTCTTCAGCACCAATTTTCTTATTCTTGTGATGTTTACCCAATTACCTAGTCCTTTTTTTTCAACTCATAAAAAGTTTTTATATAAATTCAAAGTAAAAAATTTCGCTTGTGTAACATGGGCACAAGTGTGTACGAAATACTAATTATCTATGCACTAAAATTTGGCAAAAGTTCGTGTAATCCTTGGAGATTGGATGCATTTTTAGCGTGGAGTATTGTTAGAGAGATTCGCAAGCTTTTGCAGTTACCTTGAGAGGTCTGTTTTGTGAGCATTTTCAGAGAAGCTAATCGTTGTGCAGATGCATTGGCAAACATTGGGTGTTGTCAATCTGATGATTTGTTTTTTTATGAACAATGTGCTATTTCCATAGGGTTGTTATTGCTTTCTAAGATTGTAGAGAATTCTATATTCCAAACTTGTTCTTGGTTAGTTCTTGTTTTCTCGTTGGGGCTTAGCCCCCTCATTTTTATACCCAAAAAAAATTTGCAAAAGTTTTTTCTGTCAAGAAACTAGCATTATACCCAACGGGAAACTTCGTATTCTTTATATAAATAGACTTAGATAGAAGTAGGGATTCAGAATGTAATTTGGGGATAAATGATCTTGTGTATTAAAAGAATTGACCAAAATGCTCTTATAGCTAAGTACAATTAGTCACAACTGATAATCATGCTAACTGAATTCTTAACAGCAAACAAACTACTAACTATACTTAACTAATACACGGATGTAATTACACAAATACCCCCAACATTCCCTCTCTTAAACTGATTGCATTTATAAACATATACAATCAGTTTACATACAGTCATATCTAGATACAGTCAATTCCCAGAAGGTACTCTACACATTCCTAGCTGTTATCTGAGTTTTGCAAAACTGTCAGCATTCAATGGTTTTGTGAACAAGTTTTCCAATTGATCATTTGTGCCACAATGCTTCATTTCAATTGCTCCATTATTGACCAGCTCTCTAATATAGTGGTATCTAACATGTAGAATTGGGTTCTTTGATAGTTTTATTGTTGAGGTAAAATCACACATAACCACAATACTTCCAACTGGGGTCTATCCTATCTCCTTCAGGATCTTACTCATCCAAACAGCTTGACAAGTTGCACCACTAACAGCCACAAACTCTACCTCAATGCTTGACAAAGTAACAATGGGTTGTTTCTTTGAAGCCCAAGGTCATTGCTCCATTACTCAACAGAATGGTGTAACCAGAGGTGCTTTTTCTATCCTCTAGATCACCAGCATAGTCACTATCGGTGTAGCCTTTTAGAACATCATCTCCTCCCCTTTTGTACGTTATCCCAAGGTTTATTGTTCCCTTGAGATACCTCAAAATTATTTTTGATGCCAACCAATGAGTTGGAGTAGGATTACTCATATACCTTCTAATAATGCAGACAACATGCATTATGTCAGGTCTGGTAGCTGTCATATACATGTGGCTACCCACTAGTTGCTTGTATAAAGTGATGTCCACCTTTTCTCCTTCACTATCCTTGCCTAGTTTGTAACCATGAACCATTGGCACTCATAAGCTCCAATTTAGTGTATTTTTAGAGACACTTTTGAGTCATTTTTAGAGCAATTATTATTAATAATATAAATTGTTGACTTAATTTGCTCTATTTTGCAGAAAAGGATAAAATATGAAAAGAATAAAAGTCTAATTAAATCTCTCTCTCTCTCTCTCTCTCTATATATATATATATATATATATATATATATATATATATATATATTGTTATGAAATATTATTATCGGATGTCCATTGCCTTTCACCTCCCACCATTATCTTGTGTAAGTGGTATTTTATGAGTGACTACTCATTTGTCAATCCCTATCCTATAAATAGGGATCACCCTCATATGTAGAGACTTACACTTTGAAGAGCATAATACAAAGACTATCTCATTCTCTTCTTCTCCCTTCTTCATCTCTATTATCTTCTATGATGTCTAGTATTTGTTCTTACTCAAGTTTTGGTTATTTTTATAACACGTTATCAGCACGAAGTTTTACCGTATGATTCATGGCATAATCATCTTCAGGAACTATAACACAATACTTCTTCAATGATTATCAAGAAAAAACTATACTATGATCAATCCTTCAGGGACGTTTCGATATTAAATTTCAAAGTTATTTAGGAACTTTATCATGGCATAATCGTCTAAGGTGATTTTTGTAAACAAGTACAGTTACGTAGACCATTTAGATATTTGTGGTTTTAATTGATGCATCAGCTAGATGGCCACATATATATTATATATATTTGTCGTCAACGTCACCTCACAAAACAAACTTCTTTCAAAAACCTCAAAATACTTTCAAAAAAAGTTTGTGAGATTGTTTGCTCAACTAATTTGAGTAAGAGGTCATTATGTGAATCACCTTGAAATCATATGATAAGTATTGTATGATTATTAGAATGATATTGGATATCAAATGTCATACGTTCATTCATAAAATGGTCTTGAAGAACCATTCTTTAGACGTCTAAAGTTAATTATATGACCAATACTTATGAGATAAGAAGTTCTAATTTCTACTTGGGAACATGCAATTTTACATGCTGTAATATTGATTCGCATCAAGCCAACATGTTATCACAACTCTTCCCCTTTACATTTGGTTTTTGGTCACGAACCATCTTAATATTTTTGGATGTGCAATGCACTATGATGGGTCCTAAAAGAATTTTGGAAATATATATTGGATATAATTCTCCATGTAATATAGTATCTTGAGCTAACAGTTGGAGACTTGTTTATAGTCCAGTTTGGTGATTATTATTTGAAGAATTAGTTTTCCCAATATTAGGGGGAGAGAATAAGCAGCTGAAAGAAAAAAAGAGATTAGTTGGAATGGATTATCATTATCTCATATTGATCCTCAAACTAAACAATGTGAACTAGAAGTTCAAAGATAATTCATTTGCAAAGCTTAGCAAATTATCCACAAAATGCATTCACTGATCCAAAATGTGTGACCAAATTATATATCAGCTGCTAATGCTCCATTAGAATGGATGTCCCTGATGGACAATCTAATATTGTAAATGAGTCTCAACGCGCCTGAAGCGTGGTAGACCAATCGGTTCCAATTATAAAAATCCTCGAACAACAAAAGGAGCTAAAAATAAAAAATGGTCCAAGCGAGGATATAGAAACTCTAAAAGAGTATTCGACATAATTGACATTACAGCCTGTAAGAACCGCAAAAATTAAAAAGTTATGAAATTAAAGAGATCTCATTGAATTATGTCAATAATGAAATATAATGGAATCGAAACAAAGTCAATGTTGACGATGTTTTTACTAAATATAGCGCTAAATGTGATAAATATTAGTGAGGATCATTAATCAAAGGCTAATAAAGATTGTAGACAATGTGAATTGGCCAAAATTGAAGCAGAATGAGAATGGTGAAATTGTGAGATACAAAGCTCGACATGTTGCTCAAGGGTGGATGCGAGTACTTTTCAGTACTTAATTAGCCTTGTAGTACATGAAGAGCTCAATTTTCACAAGATGAATATTGCTTCAACTTATTTGTACGACTCATTTGATAGTCATAATTATTAAAAATCCCTGAAGGATTTAATATTGCAATGCAAACTTTTTGGATCCGCGAGATGATTATCAAAAAAAGAGCTCTATGTGAATGACATCAAATTATATATGATGGATTTTGAGGTTGAACCTGTAGGTGACCTCTACATGGAAAATTTCAGCAGGATTTAAGATAATTAATAGGAAGTATCTTTAAATAAATTCTTTTGAAAAATAAAGTCTCATATTAATCTGCAGGAATTATTTATATTGAGTACATGAGTTGTAAGAATATATAAAATATCTTAGTCCCGAAGACTATGAAAGCATGCATGGATATTACAAAAAGTTATATCCCTTGATATGGCAATATTATGTGATAGTTAGTAGTAATATAGTTCATTACAAACCAAAATGCCTTAGAACAAAGTGGGATGCATATTTCATTTTTGACTATCCTAATGAACAAATTATACTATGTATGTTACACAAATTAACCATGCAGATACAATGTATTTTTCTGATCTATATCAAGTCATATCGCATGTCAGCTATCATCTTGTTACCTCAAAATTTCGACAAGACATTAAATGAAGTACTTAAATGGGTTTGACTCTCCATCAATGATGTCTTGGAAACTACAAGTCAACATCAAGTCAATTCACCATCAATTCGACAAAGAAAGGTTTGTGTTGGTCTTTGGCAAGATGAGTGAACTTCGACAAGCCTGATACTCAGAGTTGTGGAAATGCGCAGAGCAAGGAAACTTCGACAAGAGAAAGTCCAACCTTTCGACAAGGCTAGGATCAGCGTTTCGACAAGCAGATGACAGCGGTTTAGTCGAAAGTCAAGGAAAAGGGCAGTTACCTTTTCTTACGTTTAGTGGGCAGTTACTTTTCTTTACGTGTGTTTCTAGAAGTATAAATACTACTTTGTAATAGAAACTCAGGGTCACAACATTACGCAAGAACTCTGAAAACTCAACTTCCAGACAAAAGCGAAATACGAGTGAACAGATTCATTGTACGTGCTTGTGAACCACTTTCTTTTCAATTGAATGCAATCTTTTATTTGTCTTTTACATTTATTGCAATTTCTACTTTGTTTCGTTTTCAATTGTGTTCTTCATGCAATTTACTTCTTTTAAAACCGTCAAAAACACAAAAAACACAAAGGCAATTGTCCAGAGATTTTCTAGTTTGATCTCACAAACTCAAACTTTAAAACTAGTGATTGTTTGCTAAAAACACCAGCAAACAAATTGGCACGCCCAGTGGGACCCTTTGCCATTGATTTTGTGTTTTTCGGCTAATGCATGCGTTTGTATGCGCTTGAGGAGTGGTAGAATGGTGAGTACTAATTCTAACAATGCCTCTAGTTCCAACCCTGTGGCATCACAAGGGCAAGGAACAACCATGAACTCTATAAGTGTTAGCGCTGGAAATGTTGTAGGGACAATAGCCCCAACAACATCAATAACTGTTCCTGCAATGTCGATGACCAATGTTGGGTCGACACAGTCTATGTCTTTGCCACCAAATATAGGGCTTCCTTCTAATCCTTATATGGCAACAGGGAATAGTTTAGAGACGCGCTTCCAAAACATGAGTCTACCACCATATCCTTTTGGTATGTATGGCACTTGCTGCTAATGAACAAACTCCAGGAAGTTCGAAGGGGGCAAAGAGTGGAACTCCCAAAACTGTTGGAACTACAAAGGTGAACATACACGCTGCAAGTCAAGTAAATGCTGGGAATAAGGCCAAGGGCAAAGCTATTGTGATAGAAAAGCCAAGAAGGCCTGCAACTGAGAGAAATTTTCCCCCATTATCGTCTTTGAAAATGAAAAATGCTGAATTCGACATGGACGAAGACGTAACTTCAGATTTTGATGATTCTGAAGGTGACTTTGATGTCATATGTAATGTGGTATCCATTTTGCCAAGTGAATACGATGTCATTACGGTTCCTAATGATATCGAAGAAAATTCACTGAAGACATGGCTAATCATAAGCCAGTTTGCTATTATGTTATGAACAATGGTTGTGTCGAAGACCAAATGGCTACCTTCGAGAAGCCAGATGAAGGCATGCAACACCATTTAAAGCCACTATATGTTCAAGCCAAAGTTAATGGCGTAGGCATTAACAAAATACTGGTGGATGGGGGTGCTGCAGTAAACCTAATGCCTCAAGTTTTATTGAAGACAATAGGGAAATTCGACACAGATCTAAAACCTCACAATATTGTCTTGACTAATTATGAAAGAAAATCTGGCCAATCTTTGGGGGCCATAGAGGTTGAGATAATGGTAGGCACGGTTAAAAGAACTACTATGTTCTTTGTTATAGCCTCTAAGGCAAGCTACAACTTGCTCCTTGGTAGGGAATGGATACATGGAGTTGGTGTTGTGCCTTCAACCCTACATCAAAGATTGGTGATGTGGAAAGAGGATGGTCTAGTGGAGTATGTCGAAGCTGACCAGAGTTATTTTCTTGCTGATGTGAACCATGTCACAAAAGAGAATTTTGAGAAGCAGATGGCGAATATTGCGCCATGTTCATCTTCCAATCAAGCATACATTCCTTCTGAAAATGTGCTTGCTTCAGTTCACCTCTACCCAACCCATGGTTTTGTTTGGGAAAGAGAAGTAATGGGAGATGCAAGTGTTTATCCTGAAGGTGTTCTACCTCCAACAGGATGGGACACTGAATCTTAAAAAGGTTCTAGATGTCAGTACCCAATGCATGGGACAAGATTACGGCCTACATGGCCGAAAATAAAGTAAAAGCGGCCTTGGAAGCCGAAATAATTCAACAAACAATGGCTGTCGAAGCCATAAATTCGTCTGAAGAAAGTGGTGAAATCATAGATGAAAAACTTGATTGCATTTATGATGATGAACCATTAGGTTTTGAAAAGGATCCTAAAGATTCGACAAGACGTATGCAAGCTCAAGATCCAGTGAAAGAGGTGGATTTGGGAGATGGCTTAGTTAAAAGGCCAACGTATATTAGTGCACACCTTGATACTGCCTTCAAAACCCAAGTTATTTCACTTTTGCAGGAGTTCAAAGATTGTTTTGCTTGGGAGTATAATGAAATGCCTGGTTTGAGTCGAGAAGTAGTGGAGTTGCAAATACCTATTCGACCAGGAAAGAAACCAGTGAAGCAAACACCAAGAAGATTTGCTCCTCAAATATTGGCCAAAATCAAAGAAGAGATCGAAAGGCTGTTCAAGAGCAAATTCATCAGAACTGCCAGGTATGTCGATTGGTTAGCTAATATTGTGCCAGTAATGAAGAAAAATGGAAAACTTAGAGTTTGCGTAGACTTTAGAGATCTAAATAATGCAACACCCAAAGATGAATACGCTATGCCTGTAGCAGAAGTGCTTATAGATTCAGCAGCATGATTTGATTATCTCAGTATGCTAGATGGGTATTCAGGGTATAATCAAATCTTTATTGTCAAGAAGACGTGTCGAAAAAGCTTTTTTCGATGCCCAGGGGCATTAGCGCTTATGAATGGTGGTAATGCCCTTTGGTTTAAAAAATGCTGGTGCAACTTACCAAAGAGCGATGAATTCTATGTTTCATGATTTTATTGATGATTTCATGCAAGTGTACATAGATGATGTGGTGGTTAAATCCTCCTCAGCAATTGGTCATTTAGACCATCTTCGACGTTCTTTCGAAAGAATGAGGAAATATGGATTAAAAATGAATCCAACCAAATGTGCTTTCTATGGTACGCAGCAGTGAATTCTTGGGTTTTGTAGTACACAAGAAAGGCATAGAAATTAATCAAAATAAGACTAAGGCAATTATGGAAACAAAAGCTCCTTCAACCAAGAAAGAACTTCAGTCATTGCTGGGAAAAATCAATTTCCTTCAAAGATTTATATCAAATCTAAGTGGCAAAACACAAGCATTTTCGCCATTGTTGAGACTGAAGAAAGAAGACGAGTTCAAGTGGGAACAAGTCCATCAAGCAGCTTTTGACGAAATTAAGTCTTATTTGATGAAACCACCAATTTTATTGCCTGTTATTAGAAACAAAATGCTAAAATTGTATATAGCAAACTTTCCGATAACACAATAGGTAGCATGTTAGCACAAGAGGGATGATAATGGTGTCGAAAGAGCCATTTATTATCATAATAATTTGGCAAGTGTACCAAATCGTATAAGTAGTAGTAAACCGTAAATACCGGATATCGCCCTCAAGGATCGAAAGTTAATCTACTAATTACGTTAACAATTACTAATTGGAACCAAATTGAAAGGGGTATGTTTGAAGGGGTTGAGCCGTGAAGCTCAAATAAAGCGATAAAATATTTTTGGAATTTTTGTAAATAAAGTTAAACTAAAAACGTTAATGAATTACGATAAGAATGAAAGCTAGGGATGAACGCTCGCTTGGTTTTCGCACTATGTAACCGGTCTAACATCAAGGATACCTCTCTCTATATTTTGCTACCGAATTCATTATAATAACCAAGTCCTAATTCCTTAGGTAACTAGTCCTTTATAGATTAATAAAACTCCTAATTCCTTAGGTAATCCTAATAACCTATAAGCCTTAAACGCTAGAGTTCGCACGCATAACAATCCGAGAATATTCCTAAGCTACGAATTGCAAGAATTGAAAGTCTACGATTCAAATATAATAATTCCCATTAAAATACCGAATAAAATAATTTCACAATTTCCCAATTGTAAATCACTTCAAACTAAATTCCAATTCACTGTAATATGAGAGAGAAACAATAAAACACGCTTAATACCAAATACCTAGTGCTCTATCAAATTCAATTCATCCCTAACAGAGGGTTTAGTTACACATGATGAAAGATAAGAAGAAAAGAGAATTACAAGATAATATTGATGAAGATGATGACATTGTAGGGCTCAAATCTTGTTCCCAAGGCTTGATCCTTCAATGGCCAAGCAGCCGCAACTCGCTTCTCTCGTCGTGCTGCTGGGCTCCCAATTCATCCAAAAACGCCCCCTGGTAAACACGCAGCCTTACGTATTTGAAGAACGTGACTTGCGCTGCCATTTGCGCTGCCAGCGCGCGCAAACTTACGCGCAAGATGGCCAAGGCTTGATCAAGATCACACGCCATCTTGCGCGCAAGGCCCTCCCTGCGTACAGAACCTCGTGGCGCACACCTCACCTCACGTATGACGTAAACTTTTGAGAGTTAGAGCGACCTATCCGCGCGCTTTCTTGCGCGCTCTCTCTCTCGCGCGCGGTGTGTGCGCCCAAAGTGGGGATCTTCCAAAACCTTGTGCCGTTGAATCCACTCGACCGCAGTTGCTTTGTCTTTTCGATCCACCTCGCCCCCGGGCAACACAAAATCACACAAACCCAAAGATAAACACCACAGAATAAGCAATTCACAACAAACACGATTTGTTCACAAAACACACCAATTAAGCACATCCATCATCAATATTGTGTAAAAACTTTAAAAACCGGGATGAAGATCATCATGTGACGAGGGTTCATCACAACCCCAACTTGAACTTTTGCTTGTCCTCAAGCAAAGCTCGACTGACTCACAACCAAACAACTCAAAGTCAACAAGCAATCATATAAGAATTCAACTTTCACCAAACACATAGGAACAGTTGAACGACAACTTTCGATTGGCTCTCAAAAGCAACTCCCCGTGATAATGTCACCGTACAACTATGCTCAAAAGTGAGTGTGTGACATTTAACTCAAAAGAGAACTTAGCTATTTTCAAAATGACATTAACTAGACTGTAGGGCTTTCTTCCGAGCCCGCCAAAGATTGGTTCAAGATAAAGGGTAGGCTCACACTTCCACATAAGACTCGAGGACTTCGTAATCGATGACAAAGGGTCTTAGATAGGCATTTCGCATCAAATCAAGGCATACTCTATTTCAACACACACACGCACCATTTACGCCAAACTTTGTACTCGCACTCCATTTAGAACTTTAACATTTAGATTCACTTATCATTGCATTGGGAACTTTAACCTTTAGAACACACTTGTGGATTTTTCCACTTATTCACAACACTTTAACACTTTAACGCACACCCGCATACACTACAAATACATTTGTAGACGCCGCAGTTGTTGCACTCACACACACTAACACCACACACACACGGCATACACTACAACGTTACTGTAGACGCTGCAAAGGTCGCACTCACACCACACTTTACACAAACACATGCACCGACCATCCTACAATCTTCCCGCCACCTTTTAGTACCGCACTAAGTACTCCCAACTTAGCTTCTACAAATACCCTAGATCTTTAGTACAAATTTGGCGAGACGCATGGTCCACCAACAAATAGCTGCTAAGACATCCCTAGTTCACTAGGTTCGACCGAGATAATGCTAGAGGTGTAGAAACAAGTCGTACTAAGTCAACTACCACCGGAACTAATCTCACAATTCTCACCAATTCATCACTAAGTTTTGCTCAACCGCTCCATTTTTTTTTTTTTTTTTTTTTTTTTTTTTTTACATAAAATCATTACATGATTGCTTTATTGAACTTTGAAGACACAAAACAAGACACAACTAACACAAAACCGTAGGTCCTCCCCACTTGAACACAAAGCAGTTGTCCTCACCGCAAAAAAATGGGAAGGCCTACGCATGCACACCAATGCAAATTAAAATCAAAAGAAACTACGACTAACAGAGAACATCAAACTACACAATAATCAAATTAAAGAGATAGAGAATTGTAGATAAAACCGTAGTCTCCACTGTGGTGGTCCCCGAAGATGTCATCACTAAGTCATCACTAAGTTTGCTCAACTCTCACCACAGGGGTACTATTCGCTCAATTCTCACCGAGTCATCACTAAGTTTGCTCAACTGCCTCTTATTTTTATTTTTATTTTTATAGAAGGAAATTCACTACCAAATTGCATATTATCTTGACACCGACAATCGATTAATCGACATCGACAATAGGTCCTCCCCCCACTTAAACACAAAGCAGTTGTCCTCACCGATTAACTTAGAGGAAGACCTATTTACAAAACCCAAAGCAATAACAAAAATAAAGACAAGACAAGAAAGTAAATTAGAAGAGATAGAACACTACCTCACACGGGTTTCTCCCATGAAGCGCTTGTTTATCGTCCTAAGCTTGACGATGCAACTCCACTCTCTCAAGGTGGAATGTATGACACAAAGAACACATCATTCTTCTTCTTCTTCGCTTATTAGGCAGAACTTCATGAACTCGAGGTACAATTGTGTATGCTTCCATGCCCTCTCAAGGTGAAATGGTGTTGCACAAGGCATGAAGGAGTCTAAATATTTATCAACCTCTTCGCCCCCATCTTCCTTGCTTCTCACTGATGAGTGGAGAAAATGATTTGTCGGGAGATTTCTTGTTGATTTCCACACCATCCCAAAATCGAGAATTTTTGGCTTCCTCCAAACAAGAGGATCTTGCAGCTTCAACTCTTTGTCCTTTCTTATCTTCCTTTTTCTCCCATGATTCTTCTATTGTTAAGCCTTCCTCTTCTTGTTTTGAAACCGAGGTAAAATCGTAAGGCTCACAATTTCCATTCGATGACTCCTTCATTGAATTCATCATGCCCGATGTGTGGTTGATTACTTTGATTCAAAGGGTTGTTCTACTAGTAACCAATCTTCTCGCCAACCAGTGATACCATGTGTCAATGACTACCAAATCTTCCTCCTCAGAACTTTAGGTCGAGCCAACCAAGGATAGGATTCATCAATGACTACCACATCCGCTCCTCAAGAATTTTAGGTCGAGCCAACCACTGATAGTACCCAAAGAATGAGTATCATTGGTTCACAAGAGCAATCCACCTCATCCTCCCCACAAAGATCACAATAGGACAATGTCTCACAATTACCATTTAGATGCGGTCCTCCACAACAACGGTTGGTCAAGTGTGTACTCCATGACTTACAAAGTATCCACCGCTCTTACACAATCAAGGGAGTAAAGTAGTAAAAAGATAAAAAGAAATATGTAAAGAAAACAAAACAATAAATTAAATAAAAACAACTAAGTATGTACGGTTCGAATTAGCAAACGCTTTCAAATTAGTGAATGTAACTTCGATCCCAAGAACTACGCCAAAAACTTGTTAATAATTTGGCAAGTGTACCAAATCGCATAAGTAGTAAAACCGTAAATACCGGATATCGCCCTCAAGGATCGAAAGTTAATCTACTAATTACGCAACAATTACTAATTGGAACCAAATTGAAAGGGGGTATGTTTGAAGGGGTCGAGCCGTGAAGCTCAAATAAAGCGATAAAATATTTTTGGAATTTTTGTAAATAAAGTTAAACTAAAAACGTTAATGAATTACGATAAGAATGAAAGCTAGGGATGAACGCTGCTTTGTTTTCGTGACTATGTAACCGGGTCTAACATCAAGGATACCTCTCTCTATATTTTGCTACCGAATTCATTATAATAACCAAGTCCTAATTCCTTAGGTAACTAGTCCTTTATAGATTAATAAAACTCCTAATTCCTTAGGTAATCCTAATAACCTATAAGCCTTAAACGCTAGAGTTCGCACGCATAACAATCCGAGAATATTCCTAAGCTACGAATTGCAAGAATTGAAAGTCTACGATTCAAATATAATAATTCCCATTAAAATACCGAATAAAATAATTTCACAATTTCCCAATTGTAAATCAAGTTCAAACTAAATTCCAATTCACAGCATTATGAGAGAGAAACAATAAAACACAGCTTAATACCAAATACCTAGTGCTCTATCAAATTCAATTCATCCCTAACAGGAGGGTTTAGTTACACATGATGAAAGATAAGAAGAAAAGAGAATTACAAGATAATATTGATGAAGATGATGACATTGAGGGCTCAAATCTTGTTCCCAAGGCTTGATCCTTCAATGGCCAAGAATGCAACTCGCTTCTCTCGTGTGCTAGGGCTCCCAATTCATCCAAAAACGCCCCCGGTAAACACGCAGCCTCCACGATTTGAAGAACGTGACTTGCGCGCCATCTTGCGCTACAGGCAAAAACTTACGCGCAAGATGGCTAAGGCTTGATCAAGATCAAGCGCCATCTTGCGCCGCTGCCCCTCACAGAACCTCGCAAGCGCACACCTCACACGTATGACGTAAACTTTTGAGAGTTAGAGCGACCTATCCGCGCGCTTCTTCTTGCGCGCTTCTTCTCTCGCGCCAGCAGTGTGCGCCTCAAAGGGGGATCTTCCAAAACCTTGTGGCCGTTGAATCCACTCGACCGCAGTTGCTTTGTCTTTTCGATCCACCTCGCCCCCGGGCAACACAAAATCACACAAACTCCAAAGATAAACACTCACAGAATAAGCAATTCACAACAAACACGATTTGTTCACAAAAACACACCAATTAAGCACATCCATCATCAATATTGTGTAAAAACTCTTTAAAAACCGATGAAGATCATCATGTGATGAGGGTTCATCAATTACCTTAGTAGAGTTTTAATTGATGATGAAACAAGGTATAGCCCAATAGAAAAGTTGTGTCTTTGCTTGTATTTCTCATGTACGAAGTTAAAGCAATATATAAAGTCAGCATGTTTATGTTTATTCGCATTTTGATGTTATTAAACATATGTTATCAAAACCAATGTTGCATAGCAGAATTGGTAAATGGGCTTTAGCTTTGTTAGAGTATAACTTAACTTATCAGCCTCTTAAATCAATCAAAGGACAAGTGGTTGCCGATTTTATAGTAGACCACCCGCTGTCGAACATGAGATGAATTCGTTAGACATACGCCCTTGAAGTCAGATTTCGATGGCTCAAGCCATAAAATGGAGTTGGTATTGGAATTTTAATTATTTCCTCGTAAAACATTCCAACGAAGTATAGATTTAAAATTCGAGACTTTTGCTCCAACAATGAAGTCGAGTATGAGGCTTTAATAGTAGGCCTTAAAATTTTACTCGAGTCAGCAAGTCATGTAGAAATAAAGGGTGATTCTCAATTAGTTGTCAAACAATTGACAAAAGAATACAAATGCATCAATGAACACCTTATTAAATATTTTATTGTTGCCAATACTTTGTTAAAAAGGTTTACATTTGTACATTCTAGAACATTTACCACGAATTGAAAATCAAGTGGCAAATGAGTTGGCACAAATTGCTTCAAAGCTACAAAGTTTCAAAGCAAAGCCTAGAAGAGTTAATTGAGATAAGAGATAAACTTATTTCAAGTGACTCTCTTTATAACAACACCTCTTCAACATTATTGTCAACACCAAAAACTCGGGGCAATAAGAACAAGTGAAGTGTTTGTCGAAAAACGCCACATTTTTGATAATATTGACTTAGCAGAAATTTTTGCTCTTGACAATATGATTGATAATGATTGGCGAAAACCTATTGTAGAGTATTTGCAAAATCCTACAGGAAACACCGATAGAAAAGTGAAGTACAAAGCTCTGAGCTATGTGATAATTGGAAATGAACTGTTTCAAGCAAACTCCCAAGGAGTGCTATTAAAATGTCTTAGTGAGAATGAGGCATACTTAGCGCTTTCGATACGCATAAGTGGAGCATGTGGGTCACATCAAGTAGGCCACAAAATGAAATGGTTATTGTTTCGACAAGGAATGTATCACAACCATTTTGAAAGATTGTATAGAGTTTGCTAAAGGTTACCAAGAATGCCAAAAGCATGCCGATACAACATGTGCCTGCAAATGAGTTACATTCTATAGTGAAACCTTGGCCATTTAGAGGATGGGCTTTAGATGTGATTGGAGAAATAAAACCAACTTCATCAAAAGGCCATAGATACATCCTTGTAGGAATTGACTACTTTACTAAATGGGTAGAAGCAATACCTTTAGCCAATGTGGATCAAGAAGCTTGAATAAAGTTTATTCAAAATCATATCATTTATAGATATGGAATTCCATAAACCATTACTACGTACTCAAGGTACTCGCTTTTTACCGGGTCGAAAAATGGTAGAATTTGCTTCAAAATTGGTTTTAAGTTATTAACTTCGACACCATACTACGCACAAGCCAATGGTCGCAGAAGCCGCCAATAAAATCATTATTAACTTGATTAAAAGCATGTTGGACGAAACCCAAAAATTGGCATAGTACTATTGACCAAGTGTCAGGGCTTGTCGAACTTCGCCTAAAGAATCTATCAACACTATTCCTTACGCACTAACATTCGGGCATGATGCAGTTGTTACCGTCGAATTTGTTTACAATCAACAAGAATTCAAAGACAGTGGGAAATACCTTCTGATCATTATTGGAATATGATGATTGATGAATTAGTTGATTTAGACGAAGAAAGGTTGTTGGCTTTAGAAATGCTTGGTTCGATTGAAAGAGAGAGAGAGCTAAAGCTTATAACAAAAAGGTTAAGTTAAAAACCTTCAAGAATGAGAGTTAGTGTGGAAAGTCCCGCTGCCTCTCCGGATAAAAAGATAGAGTTTTAGGCAAATGGTCACCAGGGTGGGAAGGCCTATTCCGCATTTTGCAATGCTTTTCGAATGGTGCTTATGAAATCGAAAAGCTAGGTGACGAAAACATAATATTTCGAATAAATGGCAAATACTTGAAACAGTATAAGCCAACATTAACTGAGATAAGAGTTGAACAAACGTAGATAAATAAAAATATTCACAAATGGTAATGTGCGATGCAAAATCAAAAGTACATAACCATTATAAAATTTCTAAACTATTACAGAATCTTAGAAATTCGTCAAAGATGTTTTGAGCCTCTCAAGAATATTTGCACTCAAAGAAATGGAAGTCTCAAGGAGGTTCAAATCTCAGTCGAGCTCAGCAAGAGTAGCTTGATGTTGGTTGGCTTTTTCCAAATGTTCTATAGCCGTCAGCGCCTTAGTTGCTTTGTTCGACGAAGAAGAACTCCCCATTTTTTCGACGACTAAGCTTTTCTGATACTCGGCGTTTGACAATTTGGTCTGAAGTATTTTTATCTCTTCGGTATAGCGTGTGATTCTCACATCCCACTCAGCAATCTATTTCTCATTTTTTTCTACTTGTGCTTCAAGAGCTTCAATATCATCTTGAGTAGCCCTAAGAGAAGCAAGTTCTTTGTCACGGTTGATTTTCTCGAGCTTGGTGTTTGAGAATATTGATCATTGCTTGATCGTAAGAGAGAGTTGCTCAAGAGAGGACCAAACTCTATGAAGAAAGCGAGAAGATCTTGAGGAGGATCTAACTTGGTTATCTTTTGAATGAGCGATTTGATCTCCAAGTACTGTAAGGGTCTTGCTCAATTTTCGCCACGAGATTTCCTCTAAGATTTTGGCCTTCAACCGACGTAAGTAAGTCACGACTCTTGGTTGATAGAACTAAGAGAAGTGTTTGAGGAGCTGCAAACCAAGTGTGTTGACGAACTTTGAAGACTCAACATAATCTTCAAAGCCGCCAAAGGATCTTTCTTTTCGCCTGCATAATTATTCGCCATTGATAGCACTCGTTGGTCGACTCTCTTTCGCGTATATCTTGGTTTTCGTGTTCATTCCTTCTAAGTTCTCCTTGTCCTTGGCCAACAAGTTTTCACAAGATCCCCTCGTAAATAGCTATTACTTCTAGTCTTTCCCTTCTCGCTTCCTCGGGTCCCAAGACTTGAGTAGTTTCTTCAACTAAGGCCTCTTGCTCGACGCCATCAAAGATTTGTGATAGTTGTATCAACGCTGGGAAGCTCAGTGCTCGACAACTTCGGGGAACTTCCTCAGTGGCTACACCAGATGGTGATAAAGGTAAAAGGGGGCCTGCAGAAGACAATTCTCGTGGCCGCAACTTCAAGAAGAAATTCGCAGCAGGAGTAATAACAAACTGTTCACCCACCTGTTGACATTAAGTTATATTACTAAGGTTGAAATTGGAAAGGCGCAAAATGAAAGAGGTTCAAAATAACTTCGAAGGGATGTTTACCTTAAGTTTTTTGACTGGAGGAGAAAGCTCTAATTCGTAAGGCTCATTAATGATAATGCCTCAGGTTGCCTTTTGAGGATCAAGTAGACTTCTTTTCTTGATCTTTGAATGAGGGGAACATTATCTCCATCACTTTCAAATCCCCGAAAGAGAGTTCGGCTTTATAATGCAAGTGATATCACGTAATCTGGGGATAAAATTGAAAGAGTTTTCGGCTGATTAATGAGGTGTATATATAGTACCGTCGAGCTAGAAGAAAAGACCGCTTCCCTTTGGCTTTGAGCTTCGAGGAGGGTTTGTCGCTTTGGTTATTTTCCTCGAAGAGGAAATTTTTCGACGTGATTGAAAGGTCGACTCGTAAAAACTTGAAGTAAGTGGACAATAGCGCACCTTTTTGGGGTGAGATGTGGGGTAGGACTTGCTTCCATTTTCTTCTTGGCTTGTGGGAAAGATTTCGTTGTTGTTGTCTTGCTTACTCGCCTCTTCACCTTCGCTACAGTGTTTTTCTAATGTCGAAAATATTGATAAGTAAACAGAAATGAAATTCAACTACAAGTGTCTAAGTCTTAGAAAACTTTAAGCGTCGAAAAGGTATATACCTGTGTTTCGTGAAGGGAAAGCAGACACCAATTTCTTCAAGAGATTTTCATCAAAGGTATCACTGGCTTCTCCAGCAGCAGCAGTATAATACGTGGACCACCATTCATGGAACTTTGCAGGCATGAGAACCTTGGGTTGTAATTGATAGGCTCAAGTTCAAAGCCCTCAGAGGGAATTTCTTGAAAGCATGTTCATAAGCTTTCTCTGTTTCTAGGCTTGTGAAATCTCGCCTATGAAAATACATCGGGGCAGGTCGAATTTGGCAGAGGCCAAATTGCCTTGCAAAGTAGCTTGGGAAATATCTGGTGATCCCAAGATTATTTTTATTTTTGCTAGGGGTAAGCCTAGTGGAAAGGAGTGCTGGCGAAAGATAAGCCTGCCAAATTTGGTTGGTTTCCTCAGCATGTTCAGCAGAAGAAGGGGGAAATGGCCTTCTAAACCAATGAGGCCCATGAGGTCTTTGTAAAAAAGGAGCCATGGAGTCTATGAAATTGGTGCAGTGCAAGAAGATTTCAAAATAAATAGAAAAGGAGCCAAGGAGCCATGATGTTCTGTTTGGCATGGAGTTGGGTAGCTAGTGGGATGTAAGACTTGGAGACTTGAAGAGAATGTGAGCAAAAAACAAAAAGAGATAACCAAAGGGTTAGGAAAGCTACATGTTCTAAATCTGATACTTCCTCAGTATCAACATTATGATGGTCACTAATATAAGGGGCGAAAGAAGCATTAGTGAAATTGAAGTCATAATCATAAGCAGGAAGTTTAGGGTTAAAGGTTTCACCTAGAGGTTTTAAACCTGTGATGGCAGCAACATCTAAAAGAGTGGGAGATAACATACCACACTTAAGGTGAAGGCTATGTGTGGCGCAATCCCAGAATTACATTGCTGCCAAGATTAAGGTGTTATCATACCTAGGCCCATACCTCGACAACTGAATAAGGTCGAAGATGCCTTGTTGTTTCCAAATGGTGGCTTTCTTAGCCTCTATCTTGTTGAGCCACTCTAGGTAAACTTGTTGTTCAACCCTAGGAGCAGACCTAAAAACCCTAAGAGGATTATTCAAAAATTCTAAGTGGAAGGGTGTTTTAGCAAAAACCCTAGGTTGAAGAGGACTGGGGAAAATTTCTGAAACCTCATCGTTTTCCAGCAAAATGTTAGGCAAGGGACCTAAAAAGGCGTGGGTATAAATTTCAGTTGAAGGAATTAGTACCGAGTTTGCCAAAGGATGGTTCGCTCACAAGAACGCCGTTCATCAACAAAACCACCAATAGACTGGGTTTTTCTGGAATCATTTTTTTTCTTCGAGCTCTCAGGTCTCGTCGCAACAGTAGATGTTGAAGCCACGGATATGGAAAGAAAAACACAGGTTTGAATCTGGGTTTGGATTGAAGGAAAAGAGTGAAAGTTTGAAACTTTCGTAGATTCTAGGGTTTTTTGCGAAGTTCAGAGATGAAGAATGCAAAGAGGCTGTTCACAAAGTTTCAAATGGGTAAAAAGGAAGATGAAAGGGTTTTAGCCGTTTATATATGTTTGGAAGCAACAGTAGTTAACACGTTCGCCATAACTCGCACGTTTGCGACCTTTGAGGGACGTGATGGCCCACCAACTATACTACGTGTGCCAATGAAATGGTTCACTTTATCTATGCAAGTCATGATGACTATTTTTTCTCTCACTGTTGAAGTGCAAAAGGCGATAAAAGTAAGTGTTGCACAGTATTCAAAAAATGCCCTTTCTTACCTTCTTTCATCACTTCGTCAAAAAAAACATTTTTTGGGGGGCAATCTTTACCTCAAAATTTCGACAAGACATTAAATGAAGTACTTAAATGGGTTTGACTCTCCATCAAAGATGTATTGGAAACTACAAGTCAACATCAAGTCAATTCACCATCAATTCAACAGGAAAGGTTTGTAAGTGCTGGCAAGATGAGTGAACTTCGACAAGCCTGATACTCAGAGTTTTGGAAATGCGCAGAGCAAGGAAACTTCGACAAGAGAAAGTCCAACCTTTCGACAAGGCTAGGATCAGCGTTTCGACAAGCAGATGACAGCGGTTTAGTCGAAAGTCAAGGAAAAGGGCAGTTACCTTTTCTTACATTTAGTGGGCAGTTACTTTTCTTTACGTGTGTTTCTAGAAGTATAAATACTACTTTGTAATAGAAACTCAGGGTCACAACATTACGCAAGAACTCTGAAAACTCAACTTCCAGACAAAAGCAAAATACGAGTGAACAGATTCATTGTACGTGCTTGTGAACCACTTTCTTTTCAATTGAATGCAATCTTTTATTTGTCTTTTACATTTATTGCAATTTCTACTTTGTTTCGTTTTCAATTGTGTTCTTCATGCAATTTACTTCTTTTAAAACCGTCAAAAACACAACAAACCCAAAGGCAATTGTCCAGAGATTTTCTAGTTTGATCTCACAAACTCAAACTTTAAAACTAGTGATTGTTTGCTAAAAACACCAGCAAACACATCTACAGATAGTGACATTGAAAAAAAATTGACCTACAAAACCAACTATTGTTCTTGCTTCTTCATTTCATGCCCAAATGCCAACAATTCAAGGAAGATGTTTTGAGGATAATACTGACTGCAAAGCTCCATTAAAAGAGGAGATACATCACAAGTGACCGCGGAGTAGATTGTTCCATATTCACTCAAGGAAAAACTCCAAATGCTGAAATTCATATTCCTAAGTGACGCTTCATTCAGGGGGAGAAAAGTTGCACTTTTTTTTTTTTTGCCATGGTTTTTTACCACTGGTTTTTCCTGGAAAGGTTTTTAACGAGGCAGTTCCCACTAACAGGATATTGTACTCTTTTTCCTTCACTAGATTTTTATCCCACTGGGTTTTTTCTAGTAAGGTTTTAATGAGGCATATCCTTAGTGGACATCCAATGGGGAGTGTTATGAAATATTATTATTGGATGTCCATTGCTTTTCACCTTCCACAATTATCTTGTCTAATCTAATATCTATTTATTAATAAGACACATATTCAATTTAGGGGTAAAAATGTCATTACTCTCTCTTTCTTTTTCTTCTTACACTCTCTTTCTTCCTTTTTTTCTCTTTCTTCTTACACTTTCTTTCCTCCTTTTTACTTTTATCTTACACTCTCTTTCCTCCTTTTCACTTTTCTCCTACACTCTCTTTCTTTATTTTTTTTAGGCTAAATTACTATTTTGGTCATTTATCTTTGACCTTGGTTTCACTTTGGTCATTTATCTTTTTTTTCTCGTTTTAGTCCATCATCTTTCATTTCTGTGTCATTTTGGTCCTTTTTTGGTATTTTCCATCTATTAACTTAACAGACGTCACGCCGCGCTAATTGTCGACGCAGATCTTAAGTGTCGAGCCGACATGAAACTCATTAAGTGATGTGGCACATGAGGGACCAAATTGAAACTTAAAAAAAAACATAGGGGACCAAATTGACACAAAAACAAAAAACACTAAAATCTTTATCTTCTTCCTCCAAACACCATCACCACCACCTCCGACGAGCCACCACCACCACCACCACCACAAATCAGTCACTCTTCAACTCTTGGTTAACGAGGCAAACTTAATCATCTCTTGCAAAATCAAAACCCAAAACCCCTAATTTCTCAAATCCCTAAAATCCCTAAATTCGTTATCTCAGATTGTTCATCACGTTCACGAACCAAACTGATGTGGAACGAGCCTCAAGCATGGTTACAACGCAAGTTTCAAAAGTAAATCCATAGAAGCAAAGCCTTGGGGTGAGAAGGATACTTGGGCACGTAGATGTGTTTGGATCCAAATAGACGGGCTACCCCCTCAAGCATGGTGCGGAGATAATATTGGTAGGATAATCAATAATCTTTGCAAATCTGAGTGGATTGAAACCAATATAGAGAAACCATCATCCATGGAGTCGATGAAAGCCTAATTCAAACGGATAGCTAAATTTAGGGATTTGGGAGATTGGGGGTTTTAAGTTTTGAAGAGATGATTAAGTTTGCCTCATGAACCAAAAGTTGAAATTGGAGGTGGTGGCTCGTCGGAGGTGGCTGTGGCTCGCCGGAGATGATGAAGATGGTGTTTGGAGGAAGAAGATGAAGATTTTAATGTTTTTTGTTTTTGTGTCAATTTGGTCCTCTATGTTTTTTTTAAGTTTCAATTTGGTCCCTCATGTGCCACATAACTTAATGAGTTCCATGTCAGCTCTGACACTTAAGACGCCACGTCACCGTTAATCGCCAAATATGGGCGCCTCGTTAAGTTAATGGATGGAAAATACCAAAAAAGGACCAAAATGACACAGAAATGAAAGATGAGGGAACAAAACGAGAAAAAAAAAAAGATAAAGGACCAAAGTGAAACCTATGTCAAAGATAAAGGACCAAAAGTGTAATTTAGCCTTTTTTTTACTACTTTACTTTTATTTTTCCATAAACAATCATTCTCTTTCTTTTCACTTCACTTTAGTTTTTTTAACTAAATTTCTAAACACTACTCTACTTAAATTACTCTACTAAAATTATCTTCTTTTCTCTCTCAAATCATTTAGACTCTTATTGTTAATCTATTATCACCTCTTATTGAGAATCTACTATCTATATTTTACTATCTACTATAATATACTAATCAACTAAAATAATTAACTGAAACTACGAGATAACTGCAATGATAATTATAAAAAAACACGAGATTAATATTTGCTATTGATAATTATAATTTTTGAACACTATTATAAACCTACTATCTAACAACACAATAAGGCTTAATGGCTATTTGAACTACTAATTAATATTAAACAAATGTTTCTTATTGATAATTTACTATCTAACTTTTACCATCTGCTATAATCTACTAATCAACTAAAATAATTAATTGAAACTACGAGATAACTGCACTGAAATATAAAAAAAATACGGGATAACTGCAGTGATAGATAAACAAAACGCGGGATTAATATTTGCCATTGATAATTATAATTTTTGAAGACTACTATAAACCTACTATCTAAAAAAACAAGAAGACTTAATGACTATTTAAAGATTAATACCTAAAAAGACAAATAATTGTCACTAATATATAAAAACACGGATAAATATTTCTTATTGATCATCTACTATATATCTTTTACTACTACTATAATCTAGTAATCTACTATCTATATTTTACTATCTACTATAATCTATTAATCAACTAAAATAATTAATTGAAACTACAAGATAACTGCAATGATAAATAAAAACACGGATAACCAAGTAGTGATATATAAAAACACAAGATTAATATTTGCCATTGATAATTATAATTTTTAAAAACTATTATAAACCTACTATCTAAATAAACAAGAAGGCTTAATAGTTATTTAAACTACTAATTAAAATTAAAGAAATATTTCTTATTGATAATTTACTATCTAACTTTTACCATCTGCTATAATCTATTAATCAACTAAAATAACCAATTGAAACTACAAGATAACTCCACTGATATATAAAAAAAACACTGGATTAATATTTGCCGTTGATAATTATAATTTTTGAAGACTACTATAAATCTATTATTTAAAAAACAAGAAGGCTTAATGACTATTTAAACTAATTAATACCTAAAAAAGATAAATAATTGTCACTGATATATGAAAAACACAAGATAATTATTTCTTATTGATCATCTACTATCTATCTTTTACCATCTACTGTAATCTACTAATCAACTCAAATAATCAATTTAAACTATGAGATAACTGCACTGCACTCATACATAAAAACATGAGATAGCTGCATTGATATATAAAAAATTACGAGGATAACTACAATGATATATATATATATATATATATATATATATATATATATATATATATATATATATATACACACTAGCGGGGAAAGACGGGCCCGGAGGGCCCGTCTTTTATGTGTTGGTGTATTGGTGTGTTAGTGGGTGGTTATGTTTATTAGAAATTTTTACTTACATTAAGGGTATTTTGGTCACAAAAATATGACACCAAAAGTGACAGTTTTTTTTAGAATCCCCTTTATATATAGGTATAGATATATACAAGGGATAACAAAGGATAACTTCACTGATATATAAAAAACACAGGATTACAATACTGATATATAAAAAATACTGCACTGATATATAACAAAACACCTGATGACTGGACAATTGTTTTTAAATGATACTTTAACATTTTTAGATTTTAATATTTATCTATCTTTTATTTGAAACTCATTTTTTATCTACTTTAAAATTGTTTTTATTTTCAAGGAGTAATGTTCAGACTATTTAAATATTGTCTAAGTTCATTCATAAAAACAACATGACAGCACCCGTGCGTATGCACGGGTATGCTACTAGTGTAAGTGGTATTTTATGAGTTACTACTCAAGTTTTGGTTATTTTCATAATATATATATATATAGAGAGAGAGAGAGAGAGAGAGAGTGAGAGAGAGAGAGAGAGAGCGAGATTATGGGATGAAATCAAAGAAAAAGAATAAATGGGCTGGAATGAAGACCCACGACCTATGTTGGAAAGGTTTTTTTTATGTACCCCCACACTATCCCCATCTACCCCCACATAAATGGAAAACCCCAAAATACCTTTAAAAAAATGTATATTTTTTTTTATAAAAAAAATATCAATCGTATATATGTTATCTAACTGATAACTCTATTTTATATAGAGTTATTCATACAATTAAACTTAGGCTGTTGCTTATTTTCAAGTAAATTAATATGTAAATATAGCTTATTAATAAAGAAACAACATTTTAAGGATTCAAATGGATTAGGACAATGAATTAGGCAAAATGCATATGACTTGTTAGGTTTGATGTTTTGTTCAGTGCAGCTACTTCAGGTGTACCCACACTGCCTGCACTAGGAGTGCCTACACTTGCTAAACCGACACTTTGCACCAAAACATCCAAGGACCAATTTGATGCGTCAACACTTGATATGTGACGTCATGCCTAGTCATATGGAGCAGATCCACTTGCAGAATTCGGCGCCTACTATGAAAGACAAGTTGAGAAGCTCACTTACTCAAGGACATGTGGCACTTCTTTATTGGACCACCCCATGTGAACTTCATGCAAAAGAGCAACTTCCCTAAAAGGCTACAAGTATCTATGGTTACTAATCTCAGTTACAAATTCGCGCCAAAGGAAACCCTCCAAGGGAGAAAAGCTCACTTGCCTATAAATAGAGACCATCTCTTCACTTGAAAATCATCCTTCATCCAAGTTCTTAAAGGATCGTTTATTTTTCTTTATTTGTAATTTAGTTTCCGTTTTTATTTAAGTTTCTGAAGAGAAGGAAGGTAAGGAAGTGCTTGACAACCACTCCCTTCACTCTACTTGGAGGAAACTTGTGTAAGGCATCATATTGTACTTCAACTTAGAAGCTCATGCAAAAGATATCCCCTTTGTGTAATCTCTATCCTTTTGAGTTCTTTTGTAATATTACTCATTTGATTATGTTCTTTGCAGATTTTCTCTATTATATAATGAGTAATATGAGCTAAATTCCTTTAGTTGAGATGTTGTAGCCTTGTAATGAACTTCTAAGTAAGTAAATGTGGTTTGTGTAGTATGTGCATTTTAACTCTTGTGTAATACTTCTTTCAAAACTTATTCTGAATTTGATCACTTTAGAATAGGTAGAGTTGTAGCAGCAGACATGGGTTACATCTAAGAAATCAAGAGTTAATAAGAATGAGTGTTTGTAACAACATATTTGTTAAACTAGCTTTAATAAGGAATTGAGTGTTAAAACTGTGTTAAGTCCTAGACATAACATAGTTCTTAGGGTGATACAGTGGATGCTTAAGAGACAGGAGTGAACCTATTTAGCATGCCTAGACATAGGAAGCTTGTAATGAAACTCTGAAGAAAGTGACTGAAAGACACATACTATTGCAGCTTCATCCAGTGTACCTACACTGCATACACCACTAAAAATCTTAGAAGTGATACCTCCTCCAAAGGTATATACAATGCATATCAATTTATGTAATTATTTTAATGATATTTGTTATTTCCATAATAAATACAAGTGCAATAAAAATATGAAACACGTATGGGTGAATCTATTAGTGAGGATGCATTTAGACTTAAGTTATTTCCATATTCATTGAAAGATAGGGCTAAATCATGGTTGAACTCTTTAGAGCCCAATTCTATTCATACATGGAATGAACTGGCTGAGAAATTCTTAGGTAAATACTTCCCTCCAATAAAAAATGCTAGGATGAGACATGATATTACATCTTTTAGGCAAAAAGAATTTGAATCATTGTTTGAAGCATGGGAAAGATGGAAAGAGCTTTTAAGAAAATGTTCACATCATGGTTTACCTATCATTATACAGATGGAAACTTTTTATAATGGTCTAGAACCCCAAACTAGAGTGATGCTTGATGCATCAGCTGGTGGTGTTCTTTTTAATTCTTATAATGAAGCATGTGATCTCACATTGATAAAATTGCTACAAATAGTTCTAGTTGGCCTACTCAGAGGGTGAGTGGCCAAAAGAAAACCTCTGGGGTACATGAGATTAATGACATATCAGCTCTATCTGCTCAAGTAGCCACTTTAACTAACATGTTCAAAAATTTGACTTCAACTAGTGCACCTAGTGCAGCTACACCTAAGGAGAACACTGCAGCAGCCATAGAACAAGCCCCTCCAAGAACTAAAAGTTGTGTCTATTGTGGGGGAGACCACCTGTATGAAGAGTGTTCTAGCAACCCTGTCTTTGTCAATTATGTTGGTTACAATAGGAATAACAACCCTTACTCTAATACCTATAATCCAGGATGGAAGAACCACCCAAATTTTAGGTGGAACAATTCCAATGCACCTGCACCAGCTACACCTCCTGGATTCCAATCTCAAAATTAACAAAGACCAAACCCACCTGCCAATAATAATTCACTAGAAGGATTGCTTAGATCATTACTGCTAGGCAAGCCCAAGATGCATCAATTAAAAACCTAGAGAACCAAGTGGGGAAATTAGCAACGGCTTTGTATCAAAGACCAACAGGTACTTTACCATCAAACACATAAGCTTCAACCTCACAATGGCAACGTAAGGAACAAGTCAAAGCCATTTCTTTGAGGAGTGGTAAGGATTTAAAAGAACCATATGAGATTGAAGGTACAGATAAGGGAGAAAAAATAAAAATGAAAAAAATTCTCAAGATGCAACAACACTTGATGCATCTGCATCTCCCTCCTCCTCCTTTTCCTCAAAGATTGAAAAAAGCACATGAGGAGAAGTAATTCAGTACGTTTTTAGATGTTTTAAAACAACTGCATATCAATGTTCCCTTGATTGAAGCACTTCAACAAATGCCTAATTATGCTAAATTCATGAAAGACATGCTTTCAAAAAGAAAAAGACTAGGGGAATTGAAATTGTTGCCATGTCAAAAGAATGTAGTATGATCTTACAAAATAAAATTCCAAGAAAGTTAAAAGATCCAGGTAGTTTTACAATTCCTTTTCAATAGACAAATTTATACAGTAGAGCATCAGGTGATTTAGGTGCAAGCATCAACTTGATGCCTAAATATATTTTCACAAAGCTAGGAATTGGAAATGCTAAGCCTGCCACTTTGACACTTTCTCTTGCAGATAGATCAATAGCATACTCAGAAGGAATCATTGAGGATATTTTGGTACAGGTTGACAAATTTGTGTTTCCTTTAGATTTTGTTTTCCCTGATTTCATTGCAGATGAGGAAGTACCGGTCATACTTGGAAGACCATTCTTGGCAACAGAAAAGACACTGATAGATGTGCAGAAAGGGGAGCTAACCATGAGAGTAAATGACCAAGAGGTGAAGTTCAATGTATTGAATGCTTTGAAGTATCTCACAGAGGAGAGTGAAGAGTGTTCAGCAATTTCTCTTGACCATTTGGTGGAAAAGCAATTCCAAAAGCAAAGATGATCACCTTGTCGCACACTAGCACTGATGCACCAGACCGCTCAGAGAGAATTTATTGAAGAAAGCATTCTGCCAAAGGAAGAAGCTACACCTAAGGTATGGGCTAGAACTTATGAATCTCTTAATTTAGAAGATCACAATCTTAAAAAGAATCTACCTTCTATAGAACAACCTCCTAAGCTAGAATTAAAAGAATTGCCTAAACACTTGAAATATGTTTTTCTAGGTGAAGATAATACACTTCCTGTAATCATAGCTTCTGATCTATCACTAGAACAAAAGCTAGATTTAATTTACACCTTGAAAAGACATAAAAGAGCTATAGGTTGGCAAATGGCAGATATTAAAGGGATTAGCCCCTCCATATGCATGCATAGGTGTTGCGCCCGAAAAAGTCCCTGAGGGGATCTTTCCTCGTTTACAACTTTTTAAAACAATGAAGTCGCCACCAATATTTTTATAAGGAAAATATTGAAGAAAACCTTTTTGGAAAGCGAATGGCCTTTTAGAAACCTAAAATTTGGGTTCGGGGTCGATTAGGCATGGGAAGGTATTAGCACCCCACACCTCCTTTCTACTGAAAGGGAACCTTTAATTAAACATTTGGTTTTAAGTGTTGATTTAGAAAATATTTAAATTTGCCTCTTTATAGAAAATGGAATGAGAAGACTTAATGAAAATTTTTATTTTTGGCGCTGACGAGAGTTAGCCTCTCGCTCCTACGATCTCCCGCATGCGATGGAAAATTCAAAGCTACATAGTTCTTGTTTGTCCCAAAAAGGGTTTTTGTTTTTAATCTTTTTAGAGTTTTTCGCAAAAGGGGTCGAGCGCTCATGGTGACCAAACAACAACGGCTTAGAGTGGGCCGCACTACTAACTCTTTTTTTTGAAAATGGGATCATCACTAACAATCAAACGGAACGGCGCGAGTGACTATTGATGACAACCGGCTTTTATTTTAATTATTGAAAAGGTTTTCGCAATCAAGCGGGAGCGTTGTGAAGACCAAACAACAATGCTTTAGAGTGGGCCGCACTACTAGCTCCCACGCCGAATGAAATCATCACCCACAATCAAACCAAGAATGACGCGAAAGTGATCATCGATGACAATTAGTTTTGATTTTGATGTTTTTAAGATTCGCTTTTGAAAAGTGTTTCGTTGGTTTGATTTGGGGATAATGTTTTGATAACTTGAAAAAGAGTTCGCAATTGATTGAGTGTTCGCGATGACCAAACAACAACCGCTTTAGAGTGGTCATACTACTAACTCTTTTGAAAATGAAATTATCATTAACAACCAAACGCAACGCGCGAGTGATTATTAATGATAATTGGTTTTGTTTTAGGTTGGAATGTTCGTGAAGACCAAACAACAACGGCTTTCGAGTGGTCACACTACTAATCCTCTCAAAATGAAATTATCATTGACAACCAAACGGCAAGAACTACAAAGTGGTCATTAATGATAATTGGTTCTTACTTAGGGTCATCAAAAGGGTTTTCGCAATCGAATTGATTTTTGGTTTGTGAGATGGATTTTTGATGTTTGAAAAGGCTTTTGATTGAAAGTGGACCTAGACTACACACATTATGACACAATACATAGATAGGCAAAGGATGAACCCAAGTTGAACATTTTGGCGAAAATGTATGAATGGGCAAGAGAATGAACCTAAATTGCACATCTTATTGAAGATGCTAGGCAAGGAATGAACCTAACTAGGCATTTATGACACACTACGTGAGTAAGCGAAGAGATTACAAGGCACAAGTGAATTCAAGCATCTAATGAATCATTTGCAAAATCCTAGGGATTTCACCTCAACATTTGACATAAGCACCAATGTGGTATCCTTTTGATATCATCAACATTTAGCACATTCCTTCAATCAACCACATGAAAGGAATAAGTTGGAAAAAGGGATTTGCCTCAAATGAGATCATTGGCAAGCATCAATATTATAATAACAGTGGGGTGCAAGAAGTAAAGCCCGACGTTTTTGGGCTTATAATGCGAGTGAGCTGCTAAAAAGTGGGGTGTGAATAGCATGACCCAGTTTAACTTCACCTTCCTTGGGCTTTTAAAAAGGACAAGAGTCTACAAAATGGGTTACAGGTGGGGGTGTTTTAATAGAACCGTGGGATGTAGTAGTAGTACCTATAGCTTGATTTTTTGGGATAAAATAACAATTAATAAATTAAAAACTAAATGATTGGATGGATTTATGTGTGTTGAGTAGCTGTCACGATGCAATGAAAGAAAAGCAGAAACTCTTTTATAAACTCTTTTAATTTTATTTTAAATAAGAAACAAGAGCTAACAAATGAAATAAATAAATAACAAAATAAGCAAACCCACCTACTTGAGTTGATGCTTGTGGTGCAGGTTGAAGCAGAGAAAATGTGCAGAGATTAAAAACGGAGAGTGACTGAGAGATCGTGAGGAGAGAGAGGGAGGGGTAACCGAGGGAGAGGAAGGAGGGAGGACTCTAGTGTGATTTCTCAAATCTCTTCATCTCTTTTCCTATTTTTTTCTATATTTTGGTGTTAGCTATTTTCCTCTTTTCTCAGGTTTCTCCCTACTATGTTAATGTTTTTTGGGTGAAACAAAACATGGTGGATGATGAGGGCAAAGATGAGGAGTTTATGATGATGAATGAAGGAGAAAGCTGCTTCTACCACTCTCTCTATTTTATTCTACTCCCTCTTTATTTCTAAATCTGAAACTGAAATACTCCTCTTCTTGTGTGTGTGTGTGTTTTGGTTGTTGCCCCCTTTCAGATTTTCGTTTTTTCTGAGTTGTTCTTCAGATCTTCCCTCCCTTTGCTTTGTTTTTTGAGTTGGATTTATAGTCAAGATTCAATGGATAGATGCACTGATGGGTCAATTTTATTTTTAAAAAACTGATTTTACATCTCTCCAAAATATCATGTTTGGGTGCTTAAAGCCTTTCTTCAAAAAAAATCTCTCTCCCCAAGCTCTGTTGCATCACGAAAATAGACCTGTTTGACTATTATCTGTTTGCCTAAACCTTATTTGTGGTTATTTGTTCAGAACAGGATGTGCATAGAAAGATGAGACCCTCCATTTGAAGCTTTGAAGCTTAGGCCTATTGCTGCAACAAATTTGGCTTCTTCTCCTTGTCTTACTCACCGTTGTTGACTGCTGCGTACAACCAGCAGCTACTAGCTATCCCCACCTTTTTTTTTTATTTTATTTCATTTGTAATTAGAAAAAAAATGTACACTTGTATATTATTATTATAAAAAAGATGGACAGATTTGGATAGAACAAATAATTGGACTATTTTTGTTGTGTCCCTTTTTTGATAATGTTAATAATAAGGCTTAAATACGTTTTTTTCTTCGCAAATAAAAAAATGCTTTGGCTTTTACCCCCTGCAAAATTTTTTTTTTAAAAAGCCCTCAGCAAATACCAAAATTTTTGGCAAGTTCTTCTTCATACTCAGACGTTAAAAAAATATACGCCACACACAAAATTTTGGCTTTACCCCTCTAATTTTTTTTTTTTTTTTTGTAAAAAGCCCCATGTTTCTTCTTCCTTCTTCTTCTTCCTCCTTCTTCCTCCTTTCTTCCTCCTGCTTTCTTTCTTCTTTCTTCTTTTATTTTAATCGCCCATGCTTTCTTCTTCCTTCTTCTTCTTCCTCCTTCTTCTTCCTCCTTTCTTCTTCCTTCTTCTTCCTCTGCTTTTCTTTCTTCTCTTCTTCTTTTCATTCTCGCTTTCCACTCATTAACCAAAAAAATCAAAATGCCTTGTTTTTTAAAACTTTGTTCATCATTTTAATTGAATTCAAACCGGTTTATATAAAACATCAAGTTTACTAAACTATCATTTTAATAGAAAACCTGTTTACTAAGCTTAACAGAACTGAAAGAATTGGCCTGTAGTGATTATTGGTCTACCATTTCTTTATTTGAGATTCACAAGTCACAACATATAATTGGTTTAAGGGATCCAAAATTGCAACAGTGAATACATATACTTCGTTTCTTCTAACCAATAATTCTACTCTTAATATGTGAGTGAAGTTAGGTTATTTTCAAAATACCTTAAGAAATATTTATGTTTCAGCAATTGTACAGTAAAAATCATATCTTCAGCAACCAAAAGAATATTTATAAAGTAAGCGAATGAAATCCATCCTCTGCAAATCAAAGATCTATTTTCCAAACAAATTTCAATCACTAGATGCGAAATACTAAAGATTAACATCCACTGTGTGTCCAAATCCAAATATGTTATAACTGCCAACTAAACTAACACTGTCAACTGATTATGACTTGGGTGATGCATCCATCAGTGGTATTTTGATTAACGAGAATTTCTGACAGCTATGAAGCAACCCTGTTGGAAATAGGAAGGAAATGCAAAACTTTTTTAAAGACTTCATACACCTTTTGTCCATTTGATCATGTTATATGCTTTGTTATATACTAGCGGGGGTGTTTTGAGAATGAAAAAGAAGAAGAGAAGAAACAGAGGAAAGAAGAAGGCAAGGCGAAGGAAGAAGAACAATACGTGCTTTTTACAAAAAAATTTTGCAGTGAAACCAAAAATTTCATGCGACACGATGCTTTTTTTAACGCCCGAAAGAATGTATGACTAACGCCAAAATTTTGGTATTTTGCAAGGGGCTTTTTACAAAAAAAAATTTTGCAGGGGGTAAAACCAAAACACCCCCTATTTGCAGGGGGCAAAAACGTATTTAAGCCTAATAATAAATAAAAGTTCAACCAATAATTACAATAAGATCGTTAAGACTAAACGCGCGTACACAAGAATACATTTTTTTTTTATTTTCAACTAGTCGGACAAAATTGGGGTATGACAATAGGATAATTTTAGAAGAAAATTCTTAGCATAGAAGGGAAAAGAAGATTAAATTTCATCATGAAAGAGGTTGTTAAGAAAGAAATAATAAAATGGCTAGATGTTGGTATTATCTACCCTATTTTAGATAGTTCATGGGTTAGTCCTGTGCAATGTGCTCCTAAGAAAGGGGGAGTAACAGTAATAGCTAATGAGAACAATGAATTAATTCCAACAAGAACTGTCACAGGGTGGAGAATTTGCATGAATTATAGAAAACTCAATAAGGCGACCAAGAAATATCATTTCCCCTTACCCTTTATAGATCAAATGTTAGATAGGTTAGTAGTAAATGAGTTTTATTGTTTCTTAGATGGTTATTCAGGATACAATCAAATAGCAATTGAACCTGAGGATCAACAGAAAACTACCTTTACTTGTCCCTATGACACCTTTGCATTTAGAAGGATGCCTTTTGGACTTTGTAATGCACCTACTACCTTTCAAAGATGCATGATGTCAATCTTTTCTGACTTCATTGAGCAATCAATGGAAGTCTTCATGGATGATTTTTCTGTTTTTGGAGAAACATTTCCATTGTGTCTATCAAACTTAGAAAAAATTCTCCAAAGATGTGAAGACACTAATTTAGTGCTTAAATGGGAAAAATGTCATTTTATGGTGAAAGAAGGCATTGTGCTTCTTCTGCTGTAACTGCCACCAAAGCAAAGCCAAAGAAGATGAGAGCCAAACATGACCCTGCTGTGAGAGCCAGCCCTCTCGTATCAAGAAGAAAGAGTAAAAATGAACTTTTTACTGTTGTTTCTAGTATTATTTTATTGTTAAGTGTTTTATTTACTGTTTTAAAGAACTATGTGTTAAAGTTTTAGTTATGTTTTAAGTACTTTTGGATGAACAATCTCCCACTTTTGAAACTCATTATTTTTCAACTTAGAGCAAAGAGGACACCGCCATATTTAAATTGGGGGGAGAAAGTATTATATGTTATATATGTTATGTATTCAGTACTGATATATGACAAAGTATATGTTATGTGTTTAGATATGTGTTCAAGTAAGAAGTAATGTGTTAGTATCATGTGAAAGTAAGTTATTATAGAAATGTGTTAGTATTATGTGAATAGGCAGTATTAGTATTTTAGATGTACTTAACAAAGCATGTGATAGCATGATAAATAGTTTTAACAGTTGTAAAATTAAGTACATCAAGTGTGTTAGACTTAAATGATTATGAAACATGATCAATTCATATTACTTTTCTCAAAAAAAAAAAATTCAAAGTGTATCAAATGAGCTAAGTTTTAATGATGAAAAGGAAAAGAAAAGCCTTATTTTCTAGAAATGATCAGTTTTATAAATTCTTTGACACATCAAAACTGAGTTTTGAAAAGAACCATGCTAGATGGAAAGCTATCTAAGGCCAAGGAATTTTTGGAAAACTAAGGTCAAAAATAGATTTTTACTAAAAATATAGAAGAGCATAAGGAATTAAGTTTGGGGGAAATTCCATGAATACAAACGCAAAAGTATGAGAGCTTGGAGAATCAGTGCCATAGGGTGTCAAAAGTACTCAAAAGTGTCACAATGTTTAAAAAATCTACACTTGTCTGAGTCATATAACTGAACATGTCCCTTAAGTGCAGATAGGTTGAAAATGAACAAAAGTTCAAGAAATACATGTGGAGGTCAGTGATGAGGGTAGTGTACGCTACAAATATTCAGTTACAAATGCAGTTACACAAAGTGTACCTACACTACCTACATAAAAGGCACCTTCATTAAAAAAAGGTGTACCTACACCACCTACATCAAATGCACCCACACTAAAATAAGGTGTACTTACACTCCAGAAAAAATGATGTATTTGCACTCACTGCATTGCATCAATAAAAAGCAAACACCAAAAAGGAGAAATAAGGCATTGCCTCAACAAACTTGAAATACCAAAGCCCTTTGTAGTGCTTAAGAGTCCCCCAAATCTTGAAGAATTTGTTAGTCTCGGCTATATTTTGAAAAATCTCTAAAGGTGACCAAAACTGTTCCACATTTTTTAAAAAGCTAAGGAAAAACTTTTTATCTTAGTTATGGAACCAATTGATACTCAGTGGGACACACACTCACATAAATGAGTTTTTATAACTCTGAATGTTTTAAGAAAGCAAAAGCACAGAAAAATTCCTGAAAAATGAAGGCTCATAAAAGTATACACTTCAAACACTCTTTTTGAAAAGCATGAGTTGAGATGTCTTCATTATTATAGTAATCTAGTGTTTGTTTCTTATGTCATTGCTTGAGGACAAGCAACAATTTAAGTTTAGGGGTGTGATAACTCTATTTTATATATAGTTATTCATACAATTAAACTTAGGTTGTTGCTTATTTTCAAGTAAATTAATATGTAAATATAGTTTATTAATAAAGAAACAACATTTTAAGGATTCTAAAGGATTAGGACAATGAATTAGGCAAAATGCATATGTCTTGTTAGGTTTGATGTTTTGTTCAGTGCAGCTACTTCAGGTGTACCCACACTGCTTGCACCAGGAGTGCCTACACCTGCTAAACCAACACTTTGCACCAAAACATCCAAGGACCAATTTGATGCTTCAACACTTGATATGTGACGTCATGCCTAGTCATATGGAGCATATCCACTTGCAGAATTCGACGCCTACTATGAAAGACAAGTTGAGAAGCTCACTTACTCAAGGACATGTGGCACTTCTTTATTGGACCACCCCATGTGAACTTCATGCAAAAGAGCAACTTGCTTGATGGGAAGGCTACAAGTAACTATGGTTACCGATCTCGCCATAAATTCGCGCCAAAGGAAACCCTCCAAGGGAGGAAAGCTCACTTGCCTATAAATAGAGACCATCTCTTCACTTGAAAATCATCCTTCATCCAAGTTCTTAAAGGATCATTTATTTTTTTTTATTTGTAATTTAGTTTCAGTTTCAGTTTTTATTTAAGTTTCTAAAGAGAAGGAAGGTAAGGAAGTGCTTGACAACCACTCCCTTCACTTCTATTGGAGGAAACTTGTGTAAGGCATCATATTGTACTTCAACTTTGGAAGCTCACGCAAAAGATCTCCCCTTTGTGTAATCTCTATCCGTTTGAGTTCTTTTTTAATATTACTCATTTGATTATGCTCTTTGCAGATTTTCTCTATTATATAATGAGTAATATGAGCTAAATTCCTTTAGTTGAGATGTTGTAGCCTTGTAATGAACTTCTAAGTAAGTAAATGTGGTTTGTGTAGAATGTGCATTTTAACTCTTGTGTAATACTTCTTTCAAAACTTATTCTGAATTTGATCACTTTAGAATAGGTAGACTTGTAGCAGCAGACATGGGTTACATTTAAGAAATCGAGAGTTAATAAGAATGAGTGTTTGTAACAACATCTTTGTTAAACTAGCTTTAATAAGGAATTGAGTGTTAAAACCGTGTTAAGTCCTAGACATAAGATAGTTCTTAGGGTGATACAGTGGATGCTTAAGAGACATGAGTGAACCTTTTTACCATGTCTAGACATAGGAAGCTTGTAATGAAACTCTGAAGAAAGTGACTGAAAGACACATACTATTGCAGCTGCATCCAGTGTACCTACACTGCATACACCACTAAAATTCTTAGAAGTGATTTACTTGGTGAAAACATCTCAACTACCTTATCTCACTGATTCCTTACACACATTTATTGTTTATATTGTTTTAATTCAACTTGTACACTCCAACCAACTGTGAATAGTGTAGACACACTAAGTGTACACTCTAGACTCTACAAAGCTTTACATAATCCCTGTGGGTTTGACCTTTTCTTATCATTATATTATTTGTGTGACTATGTATACTTGCATACTATTTTCCACACCACTAATATATATACGACTCAAACAAATAAGGAATCGTATATACTGTGTTTTTACCTAAATACAATGGCATTTTTAGATAGGCATCATATACCTGTGGTGGGGTATATACGATTCTATAAAGTGGGGATAACTAATCGAAATAATTACAAAAACGTGGTATAATAAATACAAGTGAAATAAAAATACGAAACACATGTGAATCTATAAATCTCGTCAGGATCATCGGCTAAGTCAACACATCCGCGAATCGCTTGGAGTGACGGGGCCCGAGGACACAAAGACTGCCAGAGGGCAAAACGACCGGTATAGGGATCCAACATGAAGCAAACTCCGGTGATTGGTTATGAGACCACTGCGTAGCAATTGGAGGCAACAGACGGGTAGAAGAGATCGAAATATGCAACCAATGTTGATTGTTCTTGTTCAGAATAGCTATGAGCTTATACTTAGACGAAGCATACATACCTCTCAAAGGTAGATAAGTATAATTAATATTCAAAGACAACTGAACTTGTGCGGCATTATACTTGGTTGCAACAAAATACCCCATCTCTAACAAATCCAACCACTTCTCCTTCTGCTGAAAACCGTAGGACTCAATAGTTAAGGCTTTGCGAAGCTCTAAAAGTTTGTTCTTCCCAAACATACTAGTATACGGTGGCTCCATTTCCTTTGTTTCTTGAATTAAATCTTGCCTAATTACAAACCAACTATCCTCACCCATATCGAGACCAACCCCAATTGCTCTAAAACCATAATTACCATCAGCCTTAACATCAATAATTCTTTCAACATAAGAGTGCGCATGATTAGGAACAAATGGTAACTGCATTTTATTCTCGATTGTTTGTGATAAAATTTTAGAAGCACCCTGAGATAATTTAGAAGTCCGCTGTGAAGTATTTTTAGAAGAAGACCGCTGAATGATTTTATATTAGAAGTCCCAGATTCTTCAGTTAATTTCACCTTCTCATCTACATGCTCCCACCTAGAAGGATCACACTTCAAATCATATAATTTTTGTTTTTTCTTCTTTGGTGCACCTTTTGTTTTGACTTTAGATTTAGGTGGAACCATTGAAGAAGTAGAAGGGAATGCCAACTCATTAAGTTTCTTCTTCAAAACAAATTTCTCATCCTCACTCAGTTTATTAAATCTCGCCAAGATAGCCTCTATTTAATAAGAAATATCACAGCCAGATGATTTGTCTTGGGTGGATTTATCAAGTTTATTAAACCCCAAGCTCAAATATTTCCAATGATCATCCACAACATCCAACGAAATAGAAGAACCAGAAGCATGATACACACCTATCTCACAAGCACAAGGAAGAAGATGTGTCTTTCTTTTAATGCACCCACACCGGCCTCTTTCATATCCAACCCCAGATGTCGATCTTTGAAACTCTTTAACCATATGACCCAATGCATTTAACGAAACAAGACCTTGAAGATTTTTAAACAATGGAATATTGAAGGAGACTTCAAAAAATTTAAACTACGCTAAAAATACTAAACACGTGTCAAAAAAAATTAAACTACGATAAAAATACAAAACACGTGTCAAAATAATTTAAACTACGATAAAAATACCAAACACGTGTCAAAAAAATTTAAACTACGTTAAAAATACTAAACACGTGTCATAAAAATTTAAATGCTTAAATATGTTTTAGGCCCCTGCAAATATAGCGTGTTTTGGTTTAAGTCCCTGTAAAAAAAAATTAGTAAAAACTCCCTGCAAAAGCAACCTTTTTGAAATAGGCCATTCTGTTAGATGGACGTTACAAAAATAGCCTACGTGTCCAACAGATTGTTGATTTGGCATTTTTATTTCGTTTTCGTTTATTTTAAATGTTGATTGTATATGCCATGTCATTAGTGAATCCCATTTAATTAGAAAACCCGAAATCCCCTTTCTTCTTCCTACATTTCTGTTCTTCCATTCTCAATATGAACAATCCCCAAATTCAAAAAATCCCTAAAACCCAAATATGAACAATCCTCAAATCCAAAAAAATCCCCTTTCTCTTCATTCTCAATATGAACCCCAAATCCAAAAAATCCCTAAAACCCAAATTCAGAAAACCCCAAATTAGATAAGATGTGCAGGTCTGATTTTGACACCTTCCTTCAACCCATCGAACAATCATTTGCTTCAGGATCCAACAATGAAAAATCAAGAGTTCCATTTTTTTTGACAAAAAGAGTTCCATTTCTTGGTAACCTAAAAACAACAATGAAGATGGGAGAGGAAGAATAAGATTAGGGTGCTTGATGGGTTCAAACATGTTTCTGAGATCTGAGAACGAAGATGAAGAACAATTTGTTCCCTCTCAATTCAAGTTTCTCTCTACTGTGTTGTTGTTGGAGATGTAGAAAATATGGGGAAAGGAGGAGGAGATGAAGAAGGTAAAGAAAATGAAAAATAAAATAAAATAAAATTACTTTATAATTTTATCCAAGTCATATTTTTAAAATAAAGGAAAATGATTTGGAAAAGCCAGCAAGTAATTCTGTTAGACAGCTCAACAACTTGCAAATGGAGACTTAATAGAAGGGTTTATATCAAGCAAAAAATATTTGCAGGGAGTTTTTACCAATTTGTTTTTTGCAGGGGTTTAAACCAAAACACGTTATATTTGCAAGGGCCTAAAACGTATTTAAGCCAAATTTAAACTACGCTAAAAATACTAAACATGTGTCAAAACATTATAAACTACGATAAAAATACTAAACACGTGTCAAAAACATTTAAACTACGCTAAAAATACTAAATGCCAAAATACCTGTTGGTAGTCTGATTCCCCAAGTGTGGGATATGGTTAGTCCATGCCAAGATAAATCGCTCCTTATGCTGGTGTCAACCATGTGTCATGCACATATTTAATAAGAGGAGGAATATCGCATGATTCCTCAAAATCTTCAAATTAGTCAATACTCGACTCGTCAAGAGAACCAATAACAGAGTGCCAAAGAGAGAGGACATACTCGCGCCTATCCTGGTGCACCAACTCTTTAATCTTGGCTTTGACATTTTTTGTCACATGCCAATGACACAACAAATTGGTACCGTATGAAAATATCAATAATACCAGACATACAACCAAGATCTCTGTCAGTCAAGAACACCTGAGGTTGAATCGCATGCAAGTCACATATTTCTTACAGCTGCTGCAATACCCAAGAAAATAAATAGCAAGCTCGTGTCCAATATAGGCAAAAGCAACGTGGAAAGTTAACTCTGTGTTAGTGACTCCCACAATCTGTAAAAGAGGTAAGTTGTATTTGTTGGTCTTGTAGGTCGAGTCAAGAATAAGAACCTTCTAAACAACCCGAGTAATTTGATAGAAGTGGATGCGCCCACATGATATCACCGACCACATCAGACCCCTGAACCTTTCTGCTCCAACATAAATAATTTTGTGACTCAATTAATCTCAATACCTCCTGAATGTCCGTTCTAGGACCCCTCTTCGTAGATTGATGTTTGTGACGTTGCCTATATATTTGAGGAAGCGTAAGAGTATCATTTTGTGAATCTCCGAATCTTGCTTCTTCAAACCAGTAAGAGTATCTTTCGGACCAACATCAAGATCAACATGCTCATTAACCATATCCTTTTGCGCCTTAGACAAACGACCAAATCATTTGTTTCGATGGGGGTTTTAAGCAACTCATGCGTGTGTCTACCACACATAACCTTGACACCCCAACCCCGATGACGAAGAGTGCAAGTAACTTTCAATCTAAGCGGCCAACTTCTTCTTTTAGAACCGAAAACTCTAGAATCATTAGTAAACTGCCCTTGCTTCTCACAAGAAAAATCAGTCTTATCTCTACTCCCTTTACCGCTTGTCGATCTCACTTTGATAACCAGTACTCTAATGCTTCTACCAATCGCTTTCCACTCTTCTACATCCTCGCGTGTAGAAAATACCGACAAAATAGAAAAATGTTACGCATTTAAGTAAGTAATTAAATATTTATCAAACATGATTAAATAAAATTGTGATGAAAAATATATCGTGATCCATGGTAAACGCCTCGTAGTATCGAGCATCGAAAGGAACCAATTGAGAGTCAAGAGGAGGCGGTGAATATCTGCTTTCAAAAATAGAAAGACAAATTAGACATAAAATACAAAATTTAAAACACGAATCGTATGTAACCCCACAGAGGTATATACGATCCACACTAGCATATGATCGTATATACTCTCTCACACAATGTATCTACGATCCACAAAATATAAAGTCGTATATACGCTACCTCCAAGGTATATATTTATTTCCAATCGTATATACCTATATACGATAGGTAGATACGGCGTAGTAAATGCCATTAATATGGTCAATCGTGATATATCTCTCACACGGGATATATACGACTTGACTTTTTAACCTGGCAAATTGAGATGAATTCCAATCGTATATACATTCCATCGAGGTATATACGATTCCGTATAATATGGGTCCAAGCAGAGAGAATCTCAAAAAGTCAAAAATTTGTCAATCATGTTATGGTAGTTTTGGGATTACGAAAGTATGCTGGGGTATTTGGTGAAGTGGTGGGGGTATAAAACCAATCCTATTGGAGTTTGATGACAAAAATAAGGCTTTTTTTTTCCCAACCCCTCGTTATCAATCCCACCCCCATAATTACCCAAACGGACAAAAATGCCCTTAAAATTTACAAAAATCACATTTCACAATTCGTAAATCATAATTTCGAAAAGTAAGTAATTCGTTAGATTTTCGAATTACCCAAGACTCGAAGAATTTCGATTATTTTGTATGAGGTAATTCCTGCTCGTAATAGGAACCTAATTACCTCACTTTGAGGTAATTCCGAAAATTTCTAATTACTGCAATTCCAAAATTTTTTTTTTCAATTTTTAATATTTTTAATTACATTTATTTTTTTAACAAAGGGCGCAGTAGACGATCGATAATGTAGCGAGCAGAGTCTTCGAGCAGCAAGACCTCGCAAAATGACGACGAGCAGAGTATGCTTCTGGGAGCCAGAAGCAGCAGATTCTTCTCCGCACACTTACAAAGTCTCGTGAGTCGCTGGCATGCTTCGAGCTGCAGAGGCGCCAGAGAGCTCGCGCCAGAGTGATAGAGATGGTCGAGCTCGAGCCTCACCTCATCCCCAGATGAGCAGCGTTTCTACCGTGACCACCCGGGACATGAGTACAATATATGCACCAACAGAGCACCTCAGTCAGATCATGACATTCTTGCTAACGGCTGGGAGGCTTTGGAGGAGCAGGAGGACGAGGGTCATCATCAAGAGGAGGAGGAGGAGGTTCAGGAGGAGGAGGTTCAAAGCTAAGCTTTCTCGAGTTGGATATCACACCTTCCTGGGGCAATCAACCATGAGTCGATATCCGCCAGGAGAGGTGGCATCCTCGAGATCCGCTCATTCCACATGCCCTTTGGGGGAGATGTCTGGCCACCCCGACGATGTGGTCGTGGCCGCCCACTTGCTACCGGATGGCACTCCCATTGACCACAGCCGATTTTGATTCCGCTGAGGCTCTTCACTGGCCGTGGACTATTTGGGCATGGATCAAAGCCATCGCCATCCGAGAGCTTAGTGGATAACAGGGGCAAGATTCGAGGATCTCCTTTGTAGAGGACTCTACAAGGAGAACATGGCACGGGGTGCTTATGAGCAGGCTGCACGGTGCTACATGCTCTTCTTGTTAGGCACCACCATTCTGGCTGACAAGAGTCACACATTAGTGCCGCGAGGTGGATGTATCCGCCTCAGATCTTCAAAGCAGCAGGGCCAATGGTCTCGGGGTATAGCCGCTTCTCGCCACTGCAGACACTCGCTGACCAAAGCGCTGTTTTATTCGACGGCGCTTCATACGATACGCGATAATCGCCTCCGTAATCATTTATTTATTTTTTTAATTTAAAGCTTTTAATTAAATTACTCATATATTAATAATCGATTATTTTTTAATTTAATTATTTCAAAGGTCGATCTACGAGCATTTTCCCACCGCCATTGGCCTGAAAGTGTTATCTAGGACGACGCCCACGTACTACTAGCCGGGGAACAAGAAGTCGGATAAAATAAAGTCGGTGGACTTTGTGGAGCTGATAGATGCTCAGAACCGAGGATGTCATCCTCACCCCTTATGCGCACTACGTGCAAAGATGTTCCTTTGTCGAACATATATGCTTACAGAGGTCGTTGCTTGGGGCGATGACGCTGCTCCCTACATGCCGCATGCAGGTGTGTCAGCGCTCGAGCACGCATGCAGGATCCCTTCTCCATCCATTTCGTAATCCTCCTCCGCGACAGATCATACGGGGTCAGCCGATGTATCGATTCGGCGCGACTTTTGGCAAAGTTAGTAGACAAAGCGCCTACCACTTGCGAAGGCGATCTTGATTACCTTCCTCGTACAACAGTAAACTGTGGTGCGCCTTACTCCGTGCCAGAGCTACACCAGAGCTACCAGATCCACCATATCATCGTGAGCCCGTTGTCCCGCAGACATTAGAGGAGAGGGGTGCAGAGAGTACCGTGATTGGCCCGAGATGCCTTATATGTCGCCTGCTCACCTACTTCACGTGCTTATTTTCACTATTTTTAGACATTTTGACCCATAGTTGTATTTGTACTCCTATTTTATGTTGGTCATTTTATATATTTTGACGATTGTTATTTAAATCAGAATCGTATCATATTTCTAAAATAAAACGCGCTTAAATCTTAATTTAATATACAAACTTTTAAAAAAAAATTTCATTAAAAATTCTAAATTTTTTAAGATGAACCTAATTATTTTTAATTTTTAATTTTTAAATTTTTGAACCTAATTACCTTATTTAGATGATTCAAAAATTTAATTTTTTTTTTTTTAAAAGACAGGGTAGTTTTGAGTTTTTTTGAATTATGGGGGTATAGGAGTTAATGAGGGGGGTGGCAAAAAAAAGCCCAAAAATAATTGTTGGGAAAGAAAAGAAAGTAAGGCACGTCATTAAGAAGAAATGACATGACGTGATGGGGAGGAAGGCCAACGCGGAACCCTAGGCAGGAGGAGGAGGTTATTATAAAAGAGCGCATCATTTTCCATCAGAAGAGGGACCGCATAACACAGAGAAGCCACAAGCCGCTGCACAACATATACCAAGCCGCATAGCACACCGTGAGAGATTCAGAGTTTTGGATACCCGCTCTCGACGCCATGAGAGAGCTTTTGTTAGTAAAAGAAGACTAGATACTCAGATCAGAAATTTCTCCATTCCGAGGTATTTTTATCTCTGTAATTTATGACTCCCAATTTTATTTCAGTGTTGTTGATAACTATGAATAGCTAAATCCTTTTCTAAGGTCTTATGTGATCATCTTTTATGTTTTAATTTTTGCTTTGAATTCCTAGTTTTTATTTCAATAAATATTATCCTATTGTTTTTATCACACAATTAGGATTGACAACTCTTTGCATGTTTATAATCAAATAGTTGATCAGCGACCGTACTGCAATTAGTTGGTTTGGTGGACCTATAGGATAATTGAGATTATAATTAGAGAAGAACCAAATTGTAATTTAGTCTTTCAATCATTCAACCTTTTTGTGTTTTATGCTTTTCTTGAATTTAAATTCTTGCATCACCAAATAAGGGTTAGTTTAGAAAAAAAATACTAATCACGAATGACCAAACAGATTAATAGCTTTAGTAAAAAGATTGATAATTGAATTAAATAAAGGAATTCAGATATAATTAAACATAGGAGAATCGAAGCTTGTAAGTGAAACCGTGACCTTAGGCTTCTCTCAACTGAATTAATTCTCGCACATTATTATTGTTCTTTATTTCCGTTACAACCCAAATATATGTTCGTCTAAATAATAATAAATCTCGACTAGTTTGGTACTCTTTGCATGTTTATAATCAACTAGATGATCAGCGACCGTACTGCAATTAGTTGGTGGACCTATAGGATAATTGGGATTATAATTAGAGAATGACCAAATCGTAATTTAGTCTTTCAATCATTCAACCTTTTTGTGCTTTATGCTTTTCTTGAATTTAAATTCTTGCATCACCAAATAAGGATTAATTTAGGAAAAATGATACTAATCACGAATAACCAAACGGATTAGTAGCTTTAGTAAAAAGATTGGTAATTAATTAAAATAAAGGAATTCAAGTAGAATTAAACATAGGGGAATCGAAGCTTGTAAGTGAAACCGTGACCCTAGGCTTCTCTCAACTGAATTAATTCTCGCACATTATTATTGTTCTTTATTTCCGTTACAACTCAAATATATGTTCGTCTAAATAATAATAAATTTCGACTAGTTTGGTACTTGTTAGTTAATCCTTGTGAAGATGATATCTTTTATACTATTTCTGAAAAAGAGTACACTTGCTCTAAGTGTGTTTTTAACGCAACAAGTTTTTGGCGCCGTTGCCGGGGATTAAGTTAACAATATTAAACAAAAAAAGATTTTTATTGTTTTAGACATTTTTATCTATTTATTGTTTTTGTTAGTTTTAATTTAATAAAAAGAAAAAATATTTACATATTTTTGTCATTTAGTTTATTTTTATTTGTTACTTTTATTTTTATCATTACTTGTGCATGCTCACCCGCTCCTATGAGCCTATTTTAGTTTGATACAGAAATTGAAAGAACTGCTCGAAAGATAAGAAAAAAGAGAAGAGTAATGGCTACCAATTCGGGAAGAACTCTTCGGGACTACTTTACTCCCACGGCGAATATCACTACAAGCATAGGCAACCCAACTGTGCAAGCCACCAATTTTGAGCTCAAACCAAGCTTGATTCAAATGGTTCAGAGCTCCACTATGTTCAGAGGTACACCAACAAAAGATCCACATGCTCATCTCAGAAACTTTTTGAGGGTGGCAGACTCGGTAATTTGCAATGGTGTCACCCCTGATGCTATTAGAGTGAGATTGTTTCCATGGTCGTTGGCTGACAAGGCATCTGCTTGGCTAGACTCTCAACCTGCTGAGTCCATTACATACCACTTGGGACCAACTACAACAAAAATTCTTGACCAAATATTTTCCTCCAAGAAAGGCTACTAAGATCCGAGGTGCAATAATTAACTTTGCTCAACTCGAGCAAGAATCTTTACATGAGGCTTGGGAAAGGTTTCAAGACTTACTCTGAAGTTGTCCTCATCATGGATTTGAGAAGTGGCAACTACTTGAATATTTTTCCAACGGATTATCTTCTTAAAATAGGGGAATTGTTAATACGGCTTGCGGGGGCTCTCTATTGAATGGTGAGCCTGCGATAGTATATGACATAATTGTAGAGATATCAACTGATAATGCCCAATGGGAGTCAAGTGACAAACACTTTAAGAAATCAGCTGGGATGTACAAGGTTGAAGATGAAACTAGTCTTGATATAAAACTAGATGTTCTCTCTAAACAAGTACAATCTTTGAAGAAGGTACAAGATCAATCTACTCCCATAGTTACCTCCACCAGTGACAACACAAATAATCTCTGGGGAGGTCTATCTGAAGAAGTCAACTATCTTGGCCATAAGAAAAGTGAGTTAAGGCCTGGTATGCAAGAGTCTTTAGTTAGATACATGGAAAAAGTTGGACATCCGTGCATGGGTGTTTTAGCCAATTGCATGGAAAGGACTGGTGAGAGGTTGCAATCTATTGAAGATCTGATAAAAACACAAGGTCGACCAACTGCTTCAACTGAGGACGCTAATTATGTTCAGAATTCCAACCGAAGCCAAAATGATCCTTATTCAAACACTTACAATCCAGGTTGGAGAAATCACCCCAATTTCTCTTCGGGAGGACAACAAAAGGGGAAAAACTCAAATTCCTATAAGCCTCCACATTTGCAAAGGCAAGAAGAGAAGAAGCTAGATATTAATGAAAGAATTGGAAGTCTGGAGGGCCAAATTGGAACCATGAACAACAAAATTGGAAGCTTGGAGGGTCGAATGGGAGCCATAGGCTCACTGCCTACCCAAACTGAGCCTAATCCAAGAAATGAGCAGTGCAAGGCTGTTACGCTTAGGAGTGGCAAGGAGCTGGTTCAAGAAAACAATCAAGATGAGCGGGAGCACGGAAATAAATACAAGCTCTTATTGAGGGGAGCACTTCTGAAGAAAGCAACAAGGAAAGGGAGAAATTTGATCAAGCAAAGGAAAATGTTCCTTATCCTCAAAGACTTAAAATGAGCAAAGATGATAAACAAGCTTTAGATTTCTTGAAATTTTTAGGAAATTGCATATCAACATTCCTTTTGTCAAGCTATTGCTCAAATTCCTAAATATTCTAAATTTTTAAAAGAAATTATTTCTTACAAAAGGAAGTTGGAAGGCTTTGAGACAGTTAGGCTTAATGAGGAATGTTGTGCTATAGTTTTAAAAAAGTTACCACCTAAGCTTAAAGATAAGGTAGTTTTACTATCCCTTGTACAATTGGTAACTATTATTTTGAAAAGGCATTATGTGACTTAGGAGCAAGTATAAATTGTATGCCTTTTTCTGTTTTTAGAAAGCTTGGTTTGCAGGAACCCCATCCTACAAACATCACTTTGCAGCTACCTGATAGATCCATTGCCCACCCTCGTGGAGTGTTGGAAGATGTTTTAGTTAAGGTTGATATGTTTATTTTCCCTGCTGATTTTGTGGTTTTGGATATGGAAGAAGATGAGGAAGTCCCAATAATTATGGGGCGTCCTTTCTTAGCTACAGGAAAAAGCTTAATTGATGTTCAGCAGGGAAACTTTACTTTGAGATTTGGAGAAGAGGATGTTGTGTTTCAAGTCTTTAATTCATTAAAAAAATCATTCCTCATTTGCTTCTTGTAATTTTATTCAAGCTATGAATATTAATGATGTGGTTACCTCTGAAAGTGTTGACGATTTTAGAACTCAGTACCCTCTAGAAAAAGTACTTAATTTTTTGCAGAACTTGCATGTTGCAGGTGGTGAGGAAGAAGAGTTTTAATGTTTTTGCAGACTCACCACTCACCACCCTCAGAAAATTGTAGTAACCATAGATTTGAGGAATTTGAATGGGGTAACACTCCAAATCCCAAACCTTCAATTGAAGAGGTTCCTGAGCTTGAATTAAAGCCTCTTCCTTCGAATGTAAAATATGTTTTCTTGCACCTTTCTCTTTGCCTCGTGATTATTTCTCGCAGATTTGACAGACACCACTGAGGATAAGCTGAGGGTATTATGGCCAACAAAGAAGCCATTGATGGTCAATTCATGATATTAAAGGCATTAGTCCTCAATTTGCACTCACAAGATCTACATGGAGGATGATTACCAACCTCGAGCACTACCTCAACACCGCCTTAATCCTAACATGAAAGAGGTGGTCAAAAAGGAAGTAATTAAGCTTCTTGATGTAGGCATCATCTATCCTATCTCAGATAGTAAGTGGGTAAGTCTTGTTCGGTGTGTTCCTAAAAAGGGAGGTACTACTGTGATGGAAAATGATAAAAATGAATTAGTTGCGCTAGAAAAATCGCCGGGTTGTGTATGCAGCATTGATTATAGAAAATTAAATGATGCTACCCAAAAGATTACTTTCCTTTCCTTTATCGATCAAATGCTTGAAAGAGTGGCAGGACATTATTATTATTGTTGTTTGGATGGATATTCCGATTATTTGCAATTACCATTGGGTTCTGAGGATCAAGACAAAACTACTTTTACTTGCCCATATGGAACATTTGCATATAAAAGGATGTCATTCGGTTTATGTAATGCTCCAGCCACTTTCCAAAGATGCACGATGGCTATTTTCTCTCACTTGGTTGAAAAATGCACTGAGATATTCATGGATGATTTTACTATTTTTGGATCCTCTTATTAGGATTGTTTACGTAACTTGAATTCAGTATTGCAGAGATGCAGGGATACTAATTTAGTGCTCAATTGGGAGAAGTGCCAATTTATGGTACAAGATTGCATTATTTTGGGACACAAGGTGTCCACTAGAGGCATTGAAGTTGATCCCGCAAAGGTTGAGGTAATTGAAAAGTTTCCACCCACCCTAAAGAGTTCGTAGCTTGTGCCATGCCGTTTTTTATAGAAGGTTTGTTAAAGACTTTTCAAAATTGCAAAGCCTATGATTGACCTTCAGTTAAGAGGTTACTTTGATTTTTCTCGACACTTGCTTTGAAGGCTTTTAAATGTTTAAAGGAAAAACTAATTAGTGCCCTCGTTGTTGTTACTTCCTCGATCGTCGCTTCACTTTGAATGTGTGATGCTAGCGATATCGCTGCAAGGTTGTTTTGGGCAAAGAAAGAATAATGTATTCTATACCATTTACTATGCTAGTCGCACTCTGATGATGCTCAAAGAAAATACACTACCACGCATAAAAGAGTTGCTAGTCAGTAGTATTTGTGCTTGACAAGTTTCGCCATTACGCTGTTCTTTCTAAAGTTATTGTTTATATTATCATGCATGCAAAGATGGGTGTTATGGGTTGTAATGGGGCCAAGGTTGTCAGCAAAGTAGGAAACAAGAAGAAATAGATATCGAAGGGCTAAAAACAAGAAACAAATAGTAACCTTTGAAACCAAATATGGAGTCAAAAACTTGTTGCGTTAAAAACACACTTAGAGCAAGTGGTTCAAATTACAACACTTTGATTCTATTTGTTTCTTGTTTCTTGACTCCATATTTGGTTTCAAAGGTTACTATTTCTTTCTTGTTTTTAGCCCTTTGATTATCCCTTTTTCTTGTTTCCTACCTTGTTTGACTTAACCTTGACCCCATTACAACCCATAACACCCCATCTTTTGCATGCATGATCAGTGTAAACAATAACTTTAGAAAGAACAATGTAATGACGAAACTTATCAAATGCAAATACTACAGCTAGCATCTCTTTCTCTGTGGTAGTGTAATTCATTTGAGAATCATCAAGAGTGCAACTAGCCTAGTAAATGGTATAGAATACCTTATTCTTTATTTGCCCCAAAACAGCCCCTACAGCAGTATCGCTAGCATCACACATAATTTCAAAGTGAAGCAACCAATCAGGGGTAACAATAACAGGGGCACTAATTAATTTTTCCTTTAAACAATTAAAAACCTTCAAACAAGTGTCAGAAAAATCCAAAGCGGCCTCCTTAACCAAGAGGACAGTCATAGGCTTTGCAATTTTTGAAAAGTCTTTAACAAACCTTTTATAAAAACTAGCATGGCCTAAGAAGCTACGCTTTTAACAGAATTGGGTGGGTGCAACTTTGCAATTACCTCAACCTTTGCGGGATCAACTTCATTGCTTCTAGTGGACACCTTGTGTCCCAAAATAATGCAACCTTGTACCATAAATTGGTACTTCTCCCAATTGAGCACTAAATTAGTATCACTGCATCTCTGCAACACTGAATTCAAGTCATGTAAACAATCCTCATAAGAGAATCAAAAAACAGTAAAATCATCCATGAATATCTCAGTGCATTTTTCCAACTAAGTCAGAGAAAATAGCCAACATCTTTGGAAAGTGGCAGGAGCATTAAAAAACCGGATGACATCCTTTTATATGCAAATGTTCCATATGGGCAAGTAAAAGTAGATTTTTCTTGATCCTCAGAAGCCACTGGCATTTTCAAATAACCGGAATATCCATCCAAATAACAATAATTATCATGTCCTGCCACTCTCTCAAGCATTTGATCAATAAAGGGAAAGGGGAAGTGATCTTTCCGGGTGGCATCATTTAATTTTCTATAATTCATGCACATACACAACCCGAAAGTTTTCCTAACTGCAATTAATTCATTTTTATCAACACGACTTACCCACTTACTATCAAAGATAGGATAGATGATACCTGCATCAAGAAGCTTAATTACTTCCTTTTTGACCACCTCTTTCTTGTTAGGATTAAGGCGGTGTTGAGGTAGTGCTCGAGGTTGGTAATCATCCTCCATGTAGATCTTGTGAGTGCAAATTGAGGGATTAATGTCTTTAATATCATGAACCATCCAAAGGCTTCTTTGTTGGCCCTTAATACCCTCAAATGCTTATTCTCCGTGGTGTCTGTCAAATCTGCAGAAATAATCACAGGCAAAGAGGAAGGGGGTGCAAGAAAGCATATTTTACATTTGAATGAAGATGCTTTAATTCAAGCTCAGGAACCTCTTCAATTGAAGGTTTGGGATTTGGAGTGTTACCCCATTCCAATTCCTCAAATCTATGGTTACTACAATTTTTCTGAGGGTGGTGAGCCTACAAAAACATTAAAAACTCTTCTTCCTCACCACCCTGCAACATGCCAAGTCCCTGAAAATTAAGTACTTTTTCTAGAGGGTCCTGAATTCTAAAATCGTCAAAACTTTCAGAGGTAACCACATCATAATATCCATAGCTTGAATAAAATTACAAGAAGCAAATGAGGAAGGATTTTTTTAATGAATTAAAGAGTTGAAACACAACTTCCTCTTCTCTAAATCTCAAAGTCAATTTTCCCTGCTGAACATCAATTAAGCTTTTTCTTGTAGCTAAGAAAGCACGCCCCAAAATTATTGGGGCTTCCTCATCTTCTTCCATATCCAAAACCACAAAATCAACAGGGAAAATAAACTTATCAACCTTAACTAAAACATCTTCCACCATTCCACGAGGGTGGGCAATGGATCTATCAGGTAGCTGCAAAGTGATGTTAGTAGGATGGGGTTCCTGCAAACCAAGCTTTCTAAAAACAGAAAAATGCATCAAATTTATACTTGCTCCTAATTCACATAATGCCAATTCAGAATAAGATTTACCAATTGTACAAGGAATACTAAAACTACCTGGATCTTTAAGCTTAGGTGGTATTTTTTTAAAAACTATAGCAGAACATTCCTCATTAAGCCTAACTGTATCAAAGCCTTCTAACTTCCTTTTGTTAGAAATAATTTCTTCTAAAAGGAATGTTGATATGTAATTTCCTAAATATTTCAAGAAATCTAGCAAACTACTTATCTTGCTGCTCATTTTTAAGACTTTGAGGATAAAGAACATTTACCTTTGCTTGCTCAAATTTCTTCCTTCAGAAGTGCTCCCCTCAGTAGGAGCTTGTATTTCTTTCTCAGGCTCCCGCTCATTTTGATTGTTTTCTTGAACCAGCTCCTTGCCAGTCCTAAGCGTGACAACCTTGCACTGCTTATTTTTGGATTAGGCTTAGTTTGGGTAGGCAGTGACCCTTGAGGCCTTTGAGATAGCATAGTAACGATGCTTTCAAGTTGACTACCTATGGCTCGCATTTGGCCCTCCAAGCTTCCAATGTTGTTGTTCATGGTTCCAATTTGGCCTTCAGGCTTCCAATTCTTTCATTAATATCTAACTTCTTCTCTTCCTGCCTTTGCACATGTGGAGGCTTATAGGAATTTGAGTTTTGCCCCTTTTTTTGTCCTCCCCAAGAGAAATCTGGGGTTATTTCTACAACCTGGATTGTAAGTGTTTGAATAAGGATCATTTTGACTTTGGTTGGATTTCTGAACATAATTGGCCTCCTTAGTTGAAGCAGTTGGTCGACCTTGTGCTTTTATCAGATCTTCAATAGATTGCAACCTCTCATCAGTCATGTCCATGTAATTGGCTAAAACACCCATGCACGGATGTCCAACCTTTTCCATGTATCTAACTAAAGAATCTTGCATACCAGGCCTTAACTCACTTTTCTTATGGCCAAGATAGTTGACTTCTTCAGATAGACCTCCCCAAAGATTATTTGTGTTGTCACTGGTGGAGGTAACTATAGGAGTAGATTGAGCTTGTACCTTCATCAAAGATTGTTCTTATTTAGAGAGAACATCTAGGTTTATATCAAGACTAGTTTCATCTTCAACCTTGTACATCCCAGCTGATTTCTTAACGTGTCTGTCACTTGACTCCCATTGGGCATTATCAGCTGATATCTCTGCAATTAAGTCATATATTGTCGTAGGCTCACCATTCAATAGAGAGCCCTCGCAAGCCATATTAACAATTCTCTTATTTTGAGAAGATAATCTGATGTAAAAATATTCAAGTAGTTGTCGCTTCTCAAATCTATGATGAGGACAACTTTAGCTCGTCCCAAGTGGTAATGGACTCAAAGAAGTCGAGAGTCTAGCTGCTGCATGCCTTGTCAACCAAGGACCATGGAAACAATCTCACTCTAATAGCATCAGGGGTGACACCATTGCAAATTACCGAGTCTGCCACCCTCAAAAAGTTTCTGAGATGAGCGTGTGGATCTTCTGTTGGTCTACCTCTGAACATAGTGGAGCTCTGAACCATTTGAATCAAGCTTGGTTTGAGCTCAAAATTGGTGGCTTGCACAGTGGGTTGACTATGCTTGTAGTGATATTCGCTGTGGGGAGTAAAGTAGTCCCAAGAGTTCTTCCTGATTGCCCATTACTCTTCTCTCTTTTTCTTATCCTTCGAGCGCTTCTTTCAATTTCTCAGATCAAAACTAAAATAGGATCCTCGGGAGCCGGTGAGCATGCACAAGTAATAATAAAAATAATAGTAACAAATAAAAATAAACTAAATGACAAAAATTTGCATGTTCATAATCAATTAATTCATCGACAACCGTACTAAATTATAGCCTCAATGATCCTATAGATCCATCAACTAATTGCATACTGTTGCCGATGAATTAATTGATTATGAACATGCAAAAGGTAGTTAATCTTAATTATATGATAAAATTAATAGGACAATATTAATTAAAATAAAAACTAGAATTCAAATATGAAATTAGAACATAAAAATGTCTCTAGACTTGCAAGATCCACCTCAGGACCCTAGAAGATGACTTAGGTATCTAGAATAATAGAGAACAATAAAATAGAAATATAGAGATAAAAATAACCCGAAAGATAGAAAATTTCTGATCCGACTATTTCGTTGCGTTGCTGTGTTGCCGCTTGTGTTGTGCAGTGGCGCCCTTGATAATTATGTGTGGCCCTCCCTTTTGTAATTGACGGCTTCTTATATTTATATTGCAAGCCTATAAGGGTTACGTGATGCTGCTACTTGCAATCTAATAATACGGCTTCGCCCCTCTTTGTTCTCAACCGCTTTCTTTTAAAGTAATGCAATCAATTATTATTATTTATTGACACAGTATTATTATGATTAGAAATTAGTGTTTTTGACACGAAATTAAACTTGATTTTGACACTACTAGTCACAAAAAGCACTCTGCTAGGGTTTCGCCCGCAAGAACTCCCCATTGCCGCATCGCCTAGGACCTAGAGATGATTTTCACTTTTTCTTCTGACTGTCCTCGTGGGAAGCCAAATTTCACTGGGGGTGTATGAAACCTTATTTTACTGGTTCAAGGAGAAGTCTTAGAGTGCTACAATAATGGGGAATAGTGACCGCGATGAATCGAAGGAGGAAGAAGATTTACGGGAAAGAAATACGAAGAAGTCAAGGGAGGGGAACATGATTTTTCCAATGCTTCAAGGGTTCCTATTAGCTATGACGATCTAGTGAATCCGATGGAAGAAGTTCACCCACTGCTCGGGTCTTATAAAGAAACAAAGATTGGGTATTGATGCCGAAGTGACTTAGTAGGTGGCAGAGCCGATCATGCCACCCGTAAAGATACAGTTCGAATGGTTATCAAGAGATCATAGCTATGACTTGAATTTGCAAATTATAGAGAAGAAACATGGTGAACACGAGTGTCCTAAGATAGTCGCCCGCCAAGTGTCAAGAACGCTTATGTAGGCCTCGAAGCAAGGATTGCTTGTCAAATTGCTTCGGGAGACGACGATTTAAAGCGCTGAGAACAGATTGAATCGATGTGGGTGAAGAAGGGTGCCATGAATCTTATTGACCTTGGTTGTGAATTTACTTAGTATACTTATCGAGCCCGAATGATCATAATAATGCGCCGACCAAAGGACCATGGTTGATTTATGATCATTACTTGATCGTCCGTGAATGGAGACCCACCTTCAAAGCCGTAAAAGGAAGAGATAAACAAGGTAGCAAATCAAAAGCGTTATTATCGAGCTTCCAAAGGAATATTACCACTGGATTTTTGTTCTTCTTGGGAGACAGAATCATGCACTGCTAAAGTGATGAAACAACTCAACTTGTGGGGCGGGAAGTATGCAAGACTGTGTGTTGAGATTGATCCGATGCACCCTTGCTTGCTATGTTTGAGCTTAAAAATCATATATATAAGATTGAATATGAAGCGGCTCCATATGCTTTGTATGGCTCGCTAAGGTTTGGACATCATAAGGATCAATGTGTTTACAAGACAAAGGCTCGAGGTACCAAATGGGAGATACCGGGGAAAATTCAGTGAGGAGTTATTAATGCAGAAAAAATTCTCCAAAGGATGGCTCTTGACCGTTGTTCGTAAGGCTACTGCAAAAGAAAGGAAAGGATAAGGTTGGTCCTACCAAGAATGGTGGCCGTGTTCTTCCTGGCGAACTTAAATACCACAAATGTAATAGTGGATCTCGCTTAATATTTTAGTACACAATGAAGACGAGGTGGGACCCATCATAGAACAACCAACACCAAGAGGAGCCTATTAAGGAGCCAATAAAGTCAATCAAGGCGGAATGTTTCAAGAAAAACTGCTCACCTAACTGCTTTTTCAACAGATGTTATTCCCGGGCCCACATGCTTAACAAGGGAGGAAATAATAATAATGAAAGTGGTCCCACGAGGTAATAATAATAAAAAGAATCGTGAGAATGTTGGGGGTTCAAATAATGCTAATACCGCTAAGAATGTCAGGGGATTATTCTGGGACCGACGCTACAAGAAGAAACCAAGCACCGCCACACCGCCGCTGCTCCCGCATCCGTAACTCGACACGTGGCTAGTGGGACCACTGGCATCACTCAGGAGAAAAATACCACAAACGAAATGGAGTTGGATCCCACTACGGACCCCACTAGTGGGCCAATTGGGCTTCACCCAACAAGACCACCTGATCCTAACATAGTTCTTATTCCTCACACTCCCACTTCTACTATATTCTTGGATGATATTGGAATGATGGAATCTGAGGAATTTATGGATGCGCATGAACAAGGAGAATTGATAGTTAGTGACACAGAGATGGAGGTGGTCATTGAGACCCCACCCCACACGTGTTGATATGCACTTTTTCCAATTAAGTTTTAATGAATTTAAACAAAATCTTAATTTGGAATTGTCGTGGTGTCGCTTAGTTCAAGGTTATTCCTAATTGCAAACAATACATCATGTGCACAGCCGGAAATTTTTATTATCATGGAGACTCAGAAGGACCCTTCCCGCTTGAAGAATACCTTTCGAGACTCCTGCCTGATGGTTTCACGCTTCCAGAGAATGAGGTTTTGGCTGGGTGGTATTGTTACCGCTGGAAGACAAATCTAGTAGATCTTTTAGAATTGTCCAATGACTTCCAATTTATCCATTTTCGTGTCACTATGCAAGATGGTCAAGGCGGTGGTATTTTTCTCCCACATATGCTAGCCCAAATGATGAGTTGAGAGGGGAGCTATGGAGTAATTTTTTGCATATTAGTAACAACATGCAAGGTCAATGGTTAATAGCAGTGATTTAAATGATATTCTAGACTCTAGCGAAAGGAAGGGTGGTGGGAATCCTAATTTGGGTAAGCAACAACTCTTCAAGGATAGAGTTCAGCGTTGTCGCTAATTGATCTAGGCCTCATTGGGCCAAAGTTCACTGAGGGGGCCTCGGCCGGTTTGACCGATGTGTTATTTGTTCATTTGGATAGAGCCTCGTGTAATGATGATGGAGAGTGGCTTTTCCGAATGCTTTTGTTAAAGTCCTTTCGAGAGTTAACTTTTCTCGATCATCATCCCATTTTGTTGTGTTTGAATGGCAATGTTAATGATAGTAAGGGAGCGCCTTTCCGCTTGAGAATGCCCGATCGACGCATGGCCAATTTAAAGATGACATGGTGAACTCGTGGAGAGCTCCCGAGGCGCTTGATCGCAAGTCGCATTACTTGAGCAGAATCTTATGCATTGAAGAGACATACCTTCTGGGCTGTATTAATTCGAAAAGAGGAAGCTCCTAGCTAGGCTGTAAGGTATTCAATGAAATATCATGAAGGTACAAGAATAAGTTTCTCGTTGAGCTTGAACACCTTCATAGCGAATTAAATGATATCCTTTATAAAGAGGAGCTTATGTGGCATCAACGATCTAGATCACAAAGTGGCTATAGGATGGGGATCAAACACCAAGTACTATCAAATTAAAGCAAAATAATAGAAAGAAGAAAAATAGAATACACCTATCATGCGTGGGACGATGGTGCTTGGTTGAATGACGAGGTTGCTACTCAAATGCATGTCAATAACTACTTCCATAATTTATTCAATCGAGCATGGAGATATCTATCCTTCAAATGGTCATCGGTTTGGCTTCCAAAATTTAGAGGTAGAGGTCAGAATCTCGATTGCGGTAGAGTTGCAAAAAGGAGGAGATTGAAAAGCTATTTTTTCTATGAAGGCTTGGAAAGCTCCTGCCCGCATTTCGCCCCAAGCAGCTTCTACCAAGCTAATTGGCATATTATTGCTAGTGACTTTATTGATTTTATTTATGAGATTTGGAGGGATCCAATTAAGCTTGAAGAATTAATTTAACTGATATTTGCCTTATTCCCAAGGTTGATAAGCCGAGTTTGTTTCAATTCCGCCAATATCTCTCTCGCAATGTCTCCTATAAGGTAATCACAAAGGTTATTGTTAACCTAATGAAACCATATATGCCTCAAATTATTTCTCCATATCGCATGTGTTTTATTCCAACTCGTAGTATTCATGAGAATATTGTAGTAGCTCAAGAGTTAATGCACTCTATGAACAAAATGAAGGGAAGAAATGGCTTTTTGTTATAAAAGTTGATTTAGCTAAAGCTTATGATAGATTCGCTGGTCTTTCATCGAGGAAGTGTTGGCCGAGATTGGTCTTCCACCGCTATTCAAAATATCATCATGCATGGTATCTCCAAAGTTCGTGACTAATGTTCTTTGGAACGGGCTCACCGACATTACTTTGCTCCACAACGTGGTATCCCAAGCAAGGTGATCCCATTTCTCCTTATCTTTTGTCATGTGTATGGACCGCTGACTCATCTTATTGCCGAGCAAGCAGAGAACGCTTGACGCCATTACAAAGGGCGGTGCACTCATCCCGACTATTTCCCACCTTATGTTTGTCGATGATCTTCTTCTCTTTGGTAAAGCGATCGAGGATAACATGCATAGTGTTATTAACACTCTAGATGTTTTTTGCTCCATGTTCAAGCAGATGGTTAGCAAGGAGAAGACTCACATCTTTTCTCTAAGAATGTGCAAATACCTTGCTAACTGTGTTAGCGCTGATAACTCATATTTATATGAGTTATTTATACTCATTCAAAGAATAAATCATGCAAGTTCTCTAGCAATACAAGGTTAATTTAAGTAGTTTTACGCTCATTTTGTATTTCCGAGTGAGTGAAAGGTTAAATGAATGAATTGCATTTTGGCACCAAATGGTGCCTCGAGAGCGCTTTGATGCTTTATGTGCGCAGCAGAAATAAGGCTTTAACGTTACCACGCTCCTCACCACGCCTATAGAAGTGCAGCAGAGAAAGGGGTGAAAGATCTTCATTTTGGCGCCGCTTAGTAATGATGGTCAAAGATATAAAAGTCGTAAGATCTTCTATTCCCCATGAACCGACACGCAGATACAATCGTGTAGCACCGAACAAAGGTCGTGCGTAAGAGAGGAATGCACTGCAGGTGGGCAAGTGACATCACCACACGTGAGCAAGGAGGCTATTTAATGAAGGCTCACTTCTCTCTCAAGGCACCGATACATACATCCATTCAAAAACACTTCATACACTTCATCTTCATCCTTTCACCATATTTCCATTACATGTAATCTCGTAAGTAGTCCTCAGAAAGAAGATCCGAAACAGACTTCAGATTTTGCTTTCTCGAATCAGCGTTTTTATTTTCTCGCATTGTCAGGAGGCTCGTGACGCTGTAACGCCTATACAAATGCATATGCCAAGAGCTACTTAGGTGTATCTTTTGCACTTAGTTTCTTTTCTCGTTATGTATGGTATTTGGATTCTAAATCCTCATCATTCTCAGAAAGATGCTCAAAGATGAGCTAAACACTTTGTAGTTGAGTTGTTGTTTTGCTTGTAATGAACTTCTAGTTAATGTTATGAAGTATTGACGTGCATGTTTTAAATCCTTGTGTGAAAATATTTCCAAACTTGTTTTGAGGTCAGGCCTCTTAAAATAGGTAGATTCATAGTACGCATATGGTCTATGAAAAGAAATCAAGGATTTATATGAATGAACAATGTACTAAAGACATTTAGGCATCTTTATCTAAGTCTAGACATAGAATGGATAATAGTTCATAGAACATTGCCGTGGGTGCTTAACATACAGAGTGGGCCTATTTAGAACCTAGACATAGGACCTCTTATACTTGAAACTCGACGCTTTGTGGCCGAAAAGCATAGCTCTTTGCAACAAATGCTCAAACGTGGCCACGCCTATACAAAATAACATTTGAACGCCAAAACGCAAACGTTATAACGCCCGCTAGAAAGGATTTACTTGCATGCAACAACTCAACTCATCTCTCATCCATATTCACAACCAACTTTTGTTTACTTGTTTTGATTACATCTTTAGCTTTAAAACCAACTCTTATTGCCGATTTGTTACTTGATTCTCTTGTGTTTTGAAACTTGAACTTTGAAAAGTATACCAACTCCTCGTGGGAACGATCTCTTACTTAAAACCACTCTATTACTTGTACGACGTGTATACTTGCACTATATTTGCGAATACCACACTAACGCAAATAAGTTTTTGGCGCCGCTGTCGGGATTGTAGTAACTTTTATTGTTCAAAAAGTATTAGAACACAAGTTGAAAGAATTTTACCGTGGTTGTTTGTTGTTTCGTGTTTGAACAGTAGACGCTATAAACAGATGCTTAGTTCCAACGCAAGCTCTAGTTCAACTGAGCTAAGGAGTGAGTCTACACTGAAGCTTGATCCGTAACTCGAAAGAACTTTCGCATAACCAAGGAGACAACAAAGGTTAAGCATGAGGCAACAACAATAAAGAACAACACCCAACCATGTCCGAGCATAACACCGGTTCTAGAGGTGGACATAGACCAAGAGGAGGTAGAGGACAAGGTCGTGGGACCACAAACTCATACAGAGACAATAGTCGCTGATGATGAACACTACCAAAGGCAAAGAACTCATCAATGCAGACCACAAGATATGGTCAATGACAGGGACAGCCTATGCGTGACTACGCTGTGCTCAACCCCGCTAATTTACAAACAGCATCGCAAGACCAACCTCCATACCGGGCCATTTCAATTCAAGCCAATGATGTTCCAAATGCCGCAAATCTCATAGGGCAATTTGGAGGTTTCCTCAAGAAGATCCATATTCTCACCTAAGGCAATTTCTCGATGTGTGCAAAGAACTTTATCATCCCCGAGTCTAAGAGGATGCTTTTAGATCAAGCTCTTTCCCTACTCTCTTAAGGATAAGGCCAAAATTGGTTGAACTCCTTGAGCCAAATTCAATCCACACTGGGACGAGCTAGCCGAGAAGTTTCTTGCAAAATACTTCCTCCCAACAAAAATGCTGTTCGAGGAACGATATCACTTCCTTCAAACAAAGCGGAAGGGGAATCATTATTTGAAGCTCGGGAGAGGTGGAAGGAATTACTAAGAATGTGCCCACACCATGGCATTCCCGTGGTGATCCAAATGGAGACTTTCTACAATGGTCTAGATCAACCCACTAGGTTGATACTTGATGCTTCATCGTGGTGTCATTCTCAACATGTCCTTTCTCTCGAGGCATGCAAGCTTATTGATGACATAGCCACCCATAACTCTCATTGGCCATCCGATAGATTTACTCCTCGAAAGAAGGCAGTGTCCATGAAATAAGTGAAGTTGATCGCTTCTTTCTCGCTTCAAGTGGTTACCTTGACCAACATGATCAAAACTTTGAGTACTTCAAACGTGGCCACGCCTGAGAAGCATCGCAAAGCAGTAGAACCCACACATTCCGGGGGAGTAGTATGTGTTTATCAGTGAAGAAGGGCATGTATATGAAGAGTGTCCTTACAACCTCACCAGAAACTTTGTATCTCGTAACAAAGGAAACGGTCCCTATTCCAACTCTTACAATTCAAATTGAGAAACCACCCAAATTTCAAATGAGAAACAACAATGCACCGAATACCAAAGAATACTACTCCCGCAATACCTCCGTGATTTCCCCAACAACAACAACAGAGGCAAGATGTGCGTAATAACAACAATAGCAATTTGGAGGCCATGATGAAAAGCTTCATAAGTTGATTGTAAGACAACTTTGCAAACTCATGAGTCTTCAATCAAAACTCGAAAATCGATTGACAGATAGCTTTCAGCTCTCTCACTCAAAGACAGAATGGATCTCTCCTTCTACAAATGTAAACACCATCATCATCCAACCCTAATGGTAATAATGGGGTAAATGGACAGTAAATGCAATTTCTTTAAGAAGTTGGTAATCAATATCCCGAACCAACTATGCCTGTGGAGGAAGAAGTAAGTACAGAGAAGCAAAAAGAAGTACCAGAGAAAGAGAAAAGAAAGGGAAAGAAGCAAGCAAGCTCAAGTGGTGTGAAAGATACTCCGCACATTGTGATGTCTAACCCGCACGCATAACGCCTAGTTTTGAACCAGAATCAAGATCGTGCCTAGGCTTGTACTCCGAGCATCCTCCTCCACCATACCCTCAAAGATTGAAAAAGGCTCATGAAGATAAGCAGCTCAAAGAAGTTCATGGAGATGTTAAAGCAAGCTACACATCAACCTTCCTTTGGTCAAGCTGCACAGCAGATGCCAAACTATGCCAAGTTCCCGAAAGACATCATCACCAAAAGAAGAAGGCTGTGGAGTTTGAAATCGTTGCTTTGATCGAGGAATGTAGTTTAATTATGCAGTAATAAACTTCCTAGAAAACTCAAGGATCCCGGCGCTTTACTATACCATGCTCTATTGAGATTTTTACATTGGAAAAGCTTTATGTGACTCGGGGAGCAAGTATCAACTTGATGCCCAAGTCCATTTATGACAAACTTGGTATAGGAACCGCTGCACCTACTTTTTAAGTTTAACTTTAGCCGATAAAAGTAGAGTTTATCCCGAGGCATATTAGAAGATGTTTTGATTAAGGTTGACAAGTTTGTGTTTCCAAAGTGGATTTTGTTATTTTAGATTTTGATGCAGATAAAGAAGTTCCCATCATTCTCGGGAAGACCATTCTTAGCTACCGGAAGGACAATCATTGATGTGCGTAAAGGAGAATTAATCATGAGAGTCAATGACCAAGAAGTCAAGTTCAATGTCCTCAATGCACTCAAATACCCGTGATCCGCATACGAGGAATGCTCGTATGTAGTTGCCATTGATCATATGGTTCAAAAGCAATTCAACAAAGATAATGATCATTTGGAGAAGATGCTAGGCAATGACGGCGCAAAGAGCTTTTAGCAGTAAGAAGTTGTTCCTCTGTGACGCTGTAACGCTTATTGCGCAGACGTGGCCACGCCCGAGCCCCATGCACCAAAGTCTCTGACAAAGAGGTACGAATCTCTAGGCAAGAGGAATCTAATCTTAAGAAGAATGTGCCTTCCATCAAAGAGCCACCTACCTTGGAACTAAAGGTGTTACCCGAGCATTTAAAGTATGTCTTTTTAGGGAAAATGATTCCCACTCGTGATTATCTCTTCCAAGCTCACCCAAGAGCAGAAAATGATCTCATTACTACCTCAAGAGACATAAAAAGAAATTGGTTGGCAAATGGCGCATATAAAGGTATCACCCCACAATCTGTATGCACAGAATTGTCTTGGAGGAAAATGCCAAGAATAGCATCAAGGGCGTAGGAGATTGAACCCAATAATGAAGGAGGTGGTAAAGAAAGAAATCATTAAGTGGTTGGATGCAGAATCATTTATCCTATTAGTGATAGCTCCCGGGTAAGTCCAAAGATAAAGCAAGGTGCAAAGAAAGGAGGAGTTATCGTGGTAACAAATGAGAAGAATGAGTTAATTCCAACAAGGACAAGAATAGTCGAGGATATGCATGGACTATAGGAAGTCGAACAAAGCGACTAAGAAGGACCATTTCCTCTTCCATTCATTGATCGATGCTAGACAAGCTCGCAGCAAGGATTTCTATCGCTTCCTCGATGGTTATTCAAAGCTACAACTAGATAGCCATAGCACCAAGATCAAGAAAAGACAACATTCACTTGTCCCTATGGTACCTTTGCTTTCGTAAGGATGCCATTTGGGTCAGGCAATGCTCCCGCAACATTTCAAAGGTGCATGATGGCCTTATTTTCTCGATTTCATTGAGAATTCCATGGAGGTCTTTATGGACGATTTCTCGCCTATGGAGATTCATACAAGGCATGTCCGGATAATTTGGAAGGAGTCCTAATAAGGTGTGAAGAAACCAACCTAGTTCTCAATTGGGAAAATGTCATTTCATGGTACAAGAAGGAATAGTGTCAGGCAATGTAATATCAAAGAAAGAGTTAGAGGTGGACAGAGCAAAGATTGATGTTATTGACAAGTTACCTCCACCAACAACTATCAAAGGAGTCGTAAGTTTCTTAGACATGCAGGTGGTTTTACAGAAGATTTATCAAGGATTTCTCAAAATTTCAAAACCCCTATGTCCGTTGTTGCAACGTGACAACGCTTTCAACTTTGATGAACAATGTCATGAAGCTTTCAACAAATCAAGATCGCTTTAGTGGATCGCTTCCCGTAATAGTCACCCGCATTGGTCTAAGCCATTTGAGTTGATGTGTGATGCAAGTGATTATGTCAGAGGAGCCGATTGGGGCAAAGGTATGGAAAAATTTTCATTCTATTTATTATGCCAAGAAACCTTAGATGAGGCCCAATTAAATTATACCGTGGATCAAAAAGAGCTTTTGGTCGTTGTATTTGCTTTTGACAAGTTTAGATCTTACTTAGTTGGTGCAAAAGTTGTTGTATATACTCGATCATTCAGCCATTAAGTACTTAATTTCTAAAAAGATGCAAAGCCTGTGCTTTATTAGACGGGTTCTCCTCCTCCAAGAATTTGACTTGGAAATACGTGACAAAAAGGGGGTGGAGAACCAAGTCACGATCATCTTTCTAGGCTTGAGAATGTTGATGCAGTACAGTGAAGAAGAGATAAAAGAAAAATTCTCGATGAGAGACTATTATCGTGAGCTTCAATAGTTGAAGACGCTGCCACGCCTATGACACTTTCACAAACGTCAGAACGCTCCGATACTAATACACCATGGTATGCCGATATAGTTAACTTTCTTGTTAGCAACATTGTGCCCGTGGGATTCAACTACCAACAGAAGAAGAGGTTCTTCCATATTATAAAGCAATATTTTTGGGATGAGCCATACTTGTACAAATTGTGTCCAGATCAGTTACTAAGAAGGTGTCTAGCTGAGGAAGAACAACTCCACGCTGCGCAACAATGTCATTCAAAGACCTTATGGTGGACATTTTGAGGTACCGTATCACCGCAAAGGTCCTACAACTGCTACTATTGGCCTACACTATTCAAAGATGCTCATGAGCTAGTCAGGAGATGTGATAAGTGCCAGAGGACAGGAAATATATCAAGTAAGCAAGAAATGCCTCTCACAAACATTCTGGAGGTTGAGTTGTTTGATGTATGGGGAATGGATTTCATGGGACCATTTCCTATGTCCCATGGAAATCTATATATTCCGTAGCCGTGGATTACGTGTCAAAGTGGGTCAAGCAAAGGGCATTACCCAACAATGAAGCCAAATCGCTTAGCAAGTTCCTTAAAAAGAATATATTCACAAGATTTGGTACTCCAAGAGCCATAATCGCGATTTAAGGCTCTCATTTCGCAATAAGTTAATCGAGAACCTCTTGGCTAAGTATGGAGGAACACGCACTTTCTACACTTATCATCCCCAAACCAAAGGCTGCAGAGGTATCCAACAGAGAAATCAAAAGAATACTGGAGAAAATGGTTGGTCCCTGCAGCAAAGAATGGTCACTACACTGGACGATGCACTTTGGGCCTACTGCAACAAAGATACAAAACATCATCGGGCATGTCTCCTACAAGCTAGTCTATGGCAAGGCTTGTCACCCGCCAATCGAGCTCCAACATAAGGCTTATCGGGCATCAAGCAATTAAATTTGGATCATTCAAAAGTCGTGAAGCAAGGTTGCTGCAATTAAATGAACTAGAAGAGTTCAGACACCATGCTTATGAAAACTCAGCAATGTACAAGGAAAGGACCAAGAAGTGGCATGATCAGAGAATTCAAAAGAGAGAACTAATGTATGACAACAGTGTATTGCTATTCAATTCAAGGCTAAAGTTGTTCCCAGCAAGCTCAAGTCAAGGTGGTCAAGACCTTTTCAAATTAATAAAAATCTATCCTCATGGTGCTGTGGACCTATTTGATGAAAAGACAAACACCATGTTCAAAGTTAATGGCCAACGTGTGAAGCAGTATCATGGAGAGTATGTGGAGAGGGACAAGATCCAAATGTCCTTCCACAATTCTTGAATGAAAATGACAAAATCATGGTCAAGACTCTAAAGCAAGCGCCTCGGGAGGCAACCCAATGATTTTTAATTAACCAACAAATTTTTGTGTCTTTTTAATTTTTGTTTTGTAGGAATAAATGTTGAAGAAATGGAAAGTAAAAGGTGGTAGACGCCGTAAACGCCTCGCATGCACTAGACGCGGGCATGTCCGGGCAGCAGGCGCATTTAAACTAAGTCAAAGGCGTAAGTGATGACGTGAGAAATCATTTCCTTTCTCGCAGAACTAACGTGGTAAATTTCACCATGACGCCATCTCCTTCCCTACTTGTCTAATCAACTGCTACTTTTCTCCATTACTCCACTCTACCATTTCTCAACTCCCATAACCACTTCCCCATAAAAATCCCACCATTCACCATCATCCCACCACCGCAACCTCTCTCTAATCTCCCTCTCTCAAACCACAATCTTTCCTCTCTTCTCGTAAAAACCTAAAAACTCCAAAAATCCCCATTCCTTTCTAAGAAATTTCCTACAATCACCATGACAAAAGTGAAGCAATCACGCCAAATCCTCCGGGAAAGGCAAGAATATTGACCTAAGTTCATCTTCACCCTATCCCCAAACACCAAATCCATCTAGAAAGAAAGCCCTACTACCGTAAAGGGGTTTTAGTCAAGAAAGCCCTAATCCTCGACTTTCTCGCAACCGCCGCAGTCATGGGTCAAGCGTGTTCGTTATGCACAGTAAAGGAATACATTGCTACTTTGTTCACGATTTTTACAAGGGGAATCGCTGAGAGACCGGGCGAGAGCCGCCCATTGTTTCAAAGGTGCGAGGCGCAGGAGGTAAAGTTTGGGGTAAGAGTGATCAACGATTATTTTGGGCTAGGTTACTACTGAAAGGCCGTGAGACCAAACAAAAGACGATGGATCGGCCGAAATGGACGCAATCAAGGAAAGGATCTGTGGTCAAGGTGCCGTCGGGGAGAGAAGTGGTGAACACTGTTGAGTTCAAAATCATGAAGAGGTACCTATGTGATGAAGCCAACACTTGGTTCCATTTCATAAGGCATCGCTTAATTCCTACCTCTCACACCTCATGGGTAGATAAAGAGAGACCGATTGTGATTGATGCAATCATGTCAAGAGACAAGGTGGAGGTTGGAAAATTGATCAACCGTGAACTCAACAAATGGAAGAACAGTAAAATATGGGTACTTGTACTTCCCATGGATGATTACCGATTTACGCATGGAGGCCGAGTAGTAGATTGAAGCATCCGAGCCGGTGGAGCAACCTCAAGGCCCCTTTTCAACAAAATTCAAACCTGTGGTGAAAATCACTGAGCTTCAAGTTCTGTTGATGCACGACGCTGCAACGCCCGAGGAAAGGCAGAGCACTCGCCAAATTTGTCAAGAGAGCACCCGAGTGGCAAAAGAAGCGTATTTGCCCAAATGTCTAAAGGAAAGAAAGTGATTGAAGAACCCGTGGTTGTCCGATCGATGCAGAAGAAAATGATGATGATGTGCCTCTATCTACAATCCAAAGAAGAGCCGTGAAGAAAGAAAGGGCCAAGCGAGCAAAAAGCCCACCAAGAGAAAGAGCTCAAAGAAAGAGGCAAAAGAAGGTAAGTAGTGAAGAGGATTTTAATTTCGATGATTTGATGATATTTCCGATTTTGATGCAGTATGAATCAAGAAAGGTGAGCATGGAAGCAATAAGTGAGGAAGAGAAAGAGGATAGCCCCGAGGAAAAGGAAGTTCAAGTGAGAAGACTGTAAGTTGAATCCCCATCGCACCAAACAAACAAAGAGCTGCACCCCAAACAAAATCCAAAGCAAATAGTCCCAAACCACCATCCCCACAAGCCGCACAACCACCACCTTCACCACAAGAACCCTCCACCCAGGACCAAAATACCCCTAAGACTCCACAATCCAAAGCTCAAGATCAACCAACACCACAACCACCCCAACATGAACCTCAAAAGCAACCATCACCCCAAAAGTGCAAGACCTAGACGTGGCGACGCCCGAGGCAACAAACACAGAAGCAACCTGCATTCCCAACCCATCTCCCCACCCAAGAAAACCAGAGTGAAAAGTGCACTCACATACAACCCTTTTGGAAGGAAGAAAAGGAAAGAGCTAGATGCCGAGTCAAAACAGCCCAAGTGAGTGGAGAAAAAGAGGAAGTCAGTAGCCCCACAACACTAAGACAAAAGCTCCCAAGAAAAGGAAAGGTCAAAGTGTCGCAGGAAACCTCACATCGCTACTAGTGCAAAGATTTGTTGCTACTAATGTTTCAACAAACCCTTCCTCGCTATTGCCGAAGAATCGCCGCAGACGCTACAACGTCACAAAAAGAGGTCGCAGCCCAAACTTGCGTAAATGCAAGATACCAATGAACGTGAAGTCACGCTGGAAAAGCTAAATCAAGAAGCAAATGGAAGAGGCCACCGTAAACTAGCAGAGCACCTTTTTTCAAGCAAGCCCAGTGGCACAGCTTGCCGGAGTCGAGGATCATCCACAGACGCGGGCAACGCCTAAAGAGCCGCAGGTGGAAAAAGCCCGATGAACCCCAATGAGCCAATGCATTTTAACCCCGCTAATTAGCAATGAAGATGTGGAGGAAGCTAAAAGAGGGTCATTGCAGCCTTCAAGTGTTGCTGGTGCTAGTGAGGGTGAAAAAGAACATGTTGAAACAACAACAACTACCACAACTGAGCAAGGAGGAGTAAAGGTGAAAAAGGAGAAGAAGGATAAGAAGAAAGGAGAAGGTCCGTCAGGAGTTCCCACCGCATGCAGCTAAGGCTGTGTCCGTGTCGCAAAACAAGTAAGTCCCCCATTAATTTCATCAGTAGTTGTAGTTTTTAATTTTAGTTTTAGTTTTAGTTTTAGTAGTACTGTTTGATTAAGTCCCCCATCTTAAAGACACTAAATCCCTCCTTGTCCTATGTATGTCCAAGTGGAAGTTATTTTCCCCAAAAAGAAGGGTTCATCCTCATCCACAAAACCACTCCCACTTCCATGTAAGAAATAAGGAATATGCTCGCCAATCTGAGCACAACAAGAGGCGAGAGGACCTCCAGCATTTTTAAGAATTAAAAACGAAGGGCATTACGATTCACCTTCACCCTCATTTTCTGTTGATGGTGATGAATCAGAGTCGGCATCGTCCTTCATAATGTCTCACTCAAGGCAAAATCTCCAAATGAGAGTGAGTGATTTTTGGGAAGAAGTTGAGCCCTAATGTCTTAGTCGGCGGAAAGAACTAAACTTGTAAAGTTAAAGGACCAAAGTAACAAAAAATAAGGTAAGGAACCAAAATAAAAACTAGAATAAACTTGAGGGACCTAAAGTGTAATTGGATTCATTGGAGTCATCCAATGCCTAGCAATATTAGTTTCAACTTCGTTGGATGTTTAATAGAATCAAAAAAATTAGGAGACTGGATTAAGATCCTCTCAATTTCTCAAAAGAAACGGAAAGTCCATTTGAAAAGAGATAGACAATTTTTAAATTTATCATAATAATTAATCATATGGCTCACCATCAATTGTGTCTATCTCTATACAAATAGATTCTTCCATTTCTAATTTCAAAAAAAAAAAAAAAAAGTCTTCCATTTCTTCTCAAAAATGGAGAGAATCCTAATCCAATTTGTGATAGTTAATTGAGAAAAGTGGAGTATCGTATCGTATAAGTAAGCTCTTTACCAAGATTGCCTTCTATTTTAAAAATGGACAAATAATAACTAAATCTGTGATGCAACAATCTTAAACCGAATAATGATTCAGCAAAATTTTTGGGGCCAGACAGATTAAGTCAAAATGAGTCTAACCACGCAACATATCATTTGGGGAAAACATATATATCCTGAAGATTCAATGTATAAACCTCAGAGGAAACCGAAGGGAAATTTTCACAAAATGCCACTTCAATTGACAGTTATCTCGAAAAAGCATGCAAGTAACAAATTACATGCATCAATCTTGCTTTGAAATGCGACAACTCTAAAACTATCCTTTGCCTTCTTCTTTCCCCTTTCTGTTCACTTCTCACTTTACAACTGAAAAAAGTATGTTTGGCCGAGTATCCTTCAGATGAAATTAAATTCAGTAGGAAACATAGTTTGCCAGAAAGCAAAAATAGATTACTTCAAGACTTCTTAGGCTTCTTTGAACTCCCTTCTCTTTTGTCAGCCTCTGCAGACTTCTTCTTGTCCTTCCGTTCTCTCTTTTTCAGAGCAGTCATGTGGGCCTTTAATATAGTTGCATAAGAAGCTTGAAAGCGTTGATGATCCTTTTGTCCAACCTTTCCAATGAGAAACCATTAACAGTAAATATTAGAAGTGGAAAAACTTATATGAACATGAAAATAAGTGGACAGCAGGAATACCCAAAAATCTGGGGAACTCAGGGTTACATCCACTTAAAAGATTTTCTACAAAAAGTAGGCTACTAACACTCTATCAGAGTCACTATAAAGTAGAAACATTTTGAAAAATCAAAGAATGGGTAACCAGATATGCAACAAAAACAACGGAAAAGAATATAAGCTCAAAAGAAAAAATGAATCTCTTTGCATGATAGACAGAAAGTGCGAGCATATTTTGTAGAATTGATAAGCATGGAGGAGACGTTACGCTTTAAAAAGGCCAAGTGACCACCAACTATTGCATATCATTCAACAAGATTACATTCATTACATTCAAAGAAAACGACTCCTTTCCTAGCATCTGGTTAGAAGTCAACATGTAAGCGTGCATCTAAATTTTTTTAGTGTGTATGCACTTGCATTACCATTCACCAGTTCCATGTCTATTATTTTTTATAACAGATAAACAGGTTTGTCAGTGCTTTAAAATAACAGACAAGCAAAGGTTAAAAATGATAGAACCCGTAAATATAGGAACACAAAAAACTTGTAATATGAAATTGGTGAAATTGAGCAAAATGCTCAATTACAGCAAGAACAAACGAGAGCCAAGGCTCCTACCGGAGAATAATATCCTAGCGAATTTTCTAACAAACATCCATGCCCCTTACCCCTCACTCCTCTACCTCTTATAACCCACGTCACAACTAATTCCCTATTCAGCCCCTCTATTGGGCTAAGGCCCAAATCCAGTATCCTAACACCTCACAGTAGCTTTCCAATTTATCTATTTGCACATTCTGCAGTGCCTAAATGAGCCGAGAAAAACCTATTACATTACATTTGGCAAGCGATCAACATATAAAATTGCTTGGAAAATTACTAGGTTTATAACATCATCCTATTTCAATATGCCATCTTGGATGTTCACAAGACTCAGATCAACAAAACCGGGAGGGGGGGTGAGATGGAAGAAGTTGTAGTTAAAAGTTGAACATTTTGAATGTGGGACAGGAATAATTTGAGTAATGTATAATTTGGTAAATTTTTTGCGTAAAGTATAAGCTTTTCAAACAACAGCTCCTCCTAAAAGGTTAAGGCTATGACTAACTCATGAGCAACCTATCGGGCTTATCTATCCTAAGAGTTGAAGGCAATAACTGACTCATGAATATCTTATATGGGCTTATCTATTGGTATTAGGCACTTGTTAGGGGGTGTTTGGGATATTGCAGAAAAAACTAATGACATATTCATATTTTGTTTTCGGCTTATTTTAATAAGCTCTTCAGGATAGCTTATAAACACTATTTAACAACATTTTATTTTTTATTATCCAATCAGGTTATACATAAGCACTTATATGACAAATGAATATCAATAAGTGCTTAATTAAATTTGTTTATCCAAACCAAATGCACAAAAAATCAGATTTTGCATTTCAATATATTCAGAAGCTCTCTCTTTCTCTTTTTAACTTCTACATAAAATATAAGTAAGCTTTATAAGCAATTTCTTGTGAGTGACCAACCAACCATTCACTTGTTTTAACTTTTAATTGAGAAACTCCTATAAGCTATATAAGCTAATCCAAAATATGCCTAAGAATTTAATGCCTACATAGTCAGAAGATAATCTCTGGTATATGTAGACTAGCAAAAATGCAAGAGGTCAATTAACAGCAAAGTTTTAATCAAAAGCATAGTTGAAAACAGCAAGCTCAAAGATACATACTGAAGTAGAAATTGTCTTTTTCCCATCAGTTGCGCTGTATAAGGCATCTAAACTCAATTGCTTCACCAGCACTAGCCAATTTATTCCTCTGACTTTAGATTTCAAAGAAGCTGAAAAATTCCACATCAACAACATACAAACAAAAATAAGTTTCTGGACATTTAAACCCAAAACATTCACAACCTAACCAATGAGACAACATAAACACACGCACATCGTTTTAGAGTAACCCAAACAGAACCCTTCTCAGTGGTGCGCCTGAACATGCTGGTAAGTTCATTGAGAAACGGATCTAACTGTAGAAGAACCTAGTAAAATCAGGAAACAGAAAAGTAATTAGGGTTTAAACAATTCAAAAACATTCCCTTTAGCAATAGTCCCCAATCCCCGTATCATTGACTCAGTAACCTAACCAATGAAATAAAAATACATCAATGCTGATTAATTATAGATCAAGATAACAACAAAAATTCCAGCAGAATCTTGAGTGAATTTACACAACTAAACGGTGAATTTTGGAATTAAAATCGAGAAAGATTAAAAAGATGATTATTGCATGCGAAGATCTAAATCGAAATTCCAAATACGCAGAGTAGAAAGGGAAAGGAAGGAAAATGCTGAGGAAGTGAAGGGATGAAATTTAGAGAAGGGGAAAGGAAAGAGGAAGCTTACCATAGTTGAGAGGAAGTGCTGAAAACGCAGTCTTCGCAAGGAGGTTTAGGTTGAGTTGAAGGGAATGGGAATGAACGCAGAAACTGAAAGAAGTGATCACGGCAAATTCTAGTTCTAGGGTACTAGCAAAAGTGATGCCAATTTTTTTTTTGTCAATAATTGTGTTGATTACTATTAATGGGCTAAGCTCCAACCAACGAATTACAAATGAAAACAGCCCAAAAGAGCACCACACGAACCGCGTGGGCTTCGCGAGGCAACAAACAAAGACAGGCCGGAACACCCGACCCGGTCCAGCTACCAAGACTGAAAGTCATTGGAGCAAATAATGTTAATAGTTAATACACTACCAAATCAGGGATGAGAGAGGAGAGTACACGAAACGTTGCCAAACGAGGCAAAAGCAGCAAAGAAAACCTAGCATCGTTCTTCACCATGCACACCACAAAAAACAATTGGTCTTCAAGCAAATCTTCACTCGCAACCCAATTAACACTGAATTAACACCAAACATCACAGTGATACAAACGAAAGCCTCATCAAAGATGAAGACGAAGGAAAGCTTCAGGACGCGATGTACACCACAAACAATAAAAAGTTCTTCGAGCAAACCTTCAATCGCAACCCAATTAACACTGAACTGACACCAATCATCACATTGATTCAAGCGAAAGCCTCGATCGATGACGAAAACAAAGGAAAGCTTCAAGATGCGAATGGCGAAATCAAGTTAAAAGCTGCATGCAATCTTCAACATTGGCAGATCTGAGCGAGTTCGGGGGCCTTATACACCAATTAAGCCCAAGATGACCTTTGGAGGCCAAGGAAATCTCCTAGAAAAGGTATAGGTGTTGTCCTCATGCAAGATCAGCATCGCATTGCATATATTAGCAAATATTTGGGGGCAAACAAAAAGCTATGTCTATTTATGAAAGGGAATTACTAGCCATTGTGTATGCAATCCAAAAATGGAGGGCTTACTTGTCTCGTGCTCCATTTGTTATTAAGAATGACTAGACGAGTATCAAACACATTCTAGAGCACAGGTTACACATCCCTTTTCAACAAGTGTGGGTTTCTAAGTTGATGAGATTTGAAATTGAAATCCAATATAAAGAAGCGGATGCAAATAAAGTCAGCAGATGCACTCACGCAGAAACAAGGAGCCAAACTCTTAGTTAGCTCGTTGTTAACTCGTTGATGAAAGACTATCGACTCAATCAACACTCCCGACTACTAACACCGCTTCTCGCAGAAGTTATTAAGGATCTTTCTCAAAACCTACCTCTCACCCCAAGTTCTCGCGCGTAATATGAACTTAGAAGGAATGGCAAGTCGGTTGTTGGCTCAAATACTAGAGTCGTAAATCTTATATTACAATGGCTCCATGACTCTTCCTCGGGAAGTCATTCTCGACAGAGATACTACTCGCCAAAATTAGGTTCCTTTTCTTTTGGAAGGGTATGTATAGGATTCGCAACACTACATTCATAACAACCATGTTTCTCAAAAGTCCAAAATCGATAAGGCAAACCTTCACTGGTTTATCGCAACCACTCCCTATTCCTCATAAGATATTGTATACTCAAAAAGTCCCCGAGGAGGTCTTTTCTTCGCTTACAACTTTTTAAAACAATGAAGTCGCCATCAATATTTTTTTATAAGGAAAATATTGAAGAAAACCTTTTTGGAAAGCGAATGGCCTTTTAAAACCTAAAAATTTGGGTTCTGGGCCTCATAGGTATGGGGAAGGTATTAGCACTTCACATCTCCTTTCTATCGAAAGGAGCCTTTAATTAAACGTGGTGGTTTTAAGTGTCGATTTGGAAAATACTTAAATTTGCTTCTTTATTGAAAAATGAATGAAAAGACTTAATGAAAATTTATTATTTTTGGCGCTGACGAGAGTTAGCCTCTCGCCTCCTACGTATTCCTAGTGCGATGGAGAATTCAAAGCTACGTAGTTCTTGCTTATCCCAAAAAGGGTTTTTGTTTTTTTAATCTTTTAGAGTTTTTCGCAAAGCGGGCCGAGCGCTCACGATGACCACAAACAACAACAGCTTTAGGTGGCCGCACTACTAACTCTTTTGAAAATGAGATCATCACTAACAATCAAACGCAACGGCGCGAGTGATTATTGATGACAACCGCTTTGTTTCGATTATTGAAAAGGTTTTCGCAATCAAGGGAGCGCTTGTGGAAGACCAAACAACAACGGCTTAGAGTGGCCACCCTACTAGCTCCCACGGATTAAATTATCACTCACAATCAAACGACAACGGCGCGAGTGATCATCGCGACAATTAGTTTTGATTTTGATGTTTGAAAATATTTGTTTTTGAAAAAGTGTTTTTGTTGGTTTGAATTGAGAGAACGCCGTGATAAAAGGAATGCGCAATCGATTGAGCGTCACGATGACCAAACAACAACGGCTTAGAGTGGTCATACTATTAACTCTTTTGAAATGAAATTATCATTAACAACCAAACTAAGAACGCTACGAGTGATCATTAATGATAATTGGTTTCGCTTTAGGTTCAAGTGTTCGTGATGACCAAACAACAACGGTTTAGAGTGGTCATACTACTAACTCTTTTGAAAATAATAGGTAGTGACAATGTTCGAATGGGTTAACTTGGCATGACTATTTTGAGAATGAATATTGAACGTGATATGAGCAAAAGTGGGTTTAAGTAGCCATGTTTATACCTTAAGTGTTTATTCCTAGTTTAAAAATTACACAAACCATCATAATAGTGATAACAAATGATAAGCAAAAAGAGATGCTATTAGATGACAACATGAGGTAAATAGTAACGATTATAATAGTAATAACAATAAGTAATAATAAAACTAAAAAGAAATAAACGAATAAAAGCAAGAAGGATGGGTGCTGAACAGAGATAAAGGGAGTGTGACTAGCATTTTTTAAAAAAAACGTGGGGGGTTCTGGGTTAGTAATATTGGGGGTGTTATTAGCAATCGGGTATTAAAACCACTTAAAAGAAAATGAACAAAGAAATTTCACACCCAAATTTTTTAACCAACATGCTGAAAATGACCTAAATCTATTTTCCCCTTCCTTAGCGCTGTTCTTCTTTCAGCAAGAGAGAGAGCTTTCAAGAGAGAGAAAGAGAGAAAACAAAACAGAGAAAGAAAGGGAAAGAAATCGAAAGAGAGAGAGAGGTACCACGAGAGAGAGAGCGAAGGTGAGGGAGAGATGCTCACGGAGAGAGAGGTCATGGGTTTGCGAACGAGAGACGGCGAGGACTGGTGGTGGTTCATGCGCGCGAGTCATGGCGACGCTTGAGGTTTCAAAGAGTGTGTCTGCTTTTTGGTTTTTATGGTTTTCTTCCTCTTTGCTCTGTGTTTTTTGTCTCTGCTGTGTTTGCTGTCTCTGGTTTTTCCTCCTCCTCCGATTTTCGCTTTTTTTCCTTCAGGGTTCAAAGGTCCGTGGTTTAAGGTTTTTTTTGTTGTCATGCCGCATCGTGGTTTGTGTTGTGTATGTGCATCTCAGTGTATTGTCCCCCCTCGCTTCAAAGGTGTGTGTGTTGTATATAAGTGCAAGTTTGTATGGGTTAATGTACATTATAGTCAATTTTCTCAGAATCACTAATTTGTATTTGCTCAATGTGTTTCATGATTTGGTGTATAAAGGGATCTCACAACAATTTTCCTTCTCCAAGGTCGCCGCTATATACAAAATTTGGTGGGTTCCTCTGCTTGACTCTTTTTGTCGATTGAGACTTGCACTGTGTGCATTTGGGAAGCAAACCGCCAGAACTTGTTTGGGGTGAAAGAAAAAGGAGCATGATGAAAGAGCATTGAAGCTTAACTCAAAATAGGAAAATGATGAAGGAGGAGGCTGCCCTTGTTTTTTTTTGTTGTGGTAACGTTCGTGGTATGTAGCTTAAAGCTACATCCTTTCTCTTTGTAATTATTTTATCATGTCACTTGAAATTATTAATCCATCAATGTAAACAAGGTCGTTGATAAACCTACGCTCTTTTTGTCAATTAAAACCTTCTCTTTATATTTTGATTTTTGTTTTGGTTAAATATAACATGCGCCTACCGCGAAAATGAAATAACGCCAGATCGTTAATGTTAAACGCTGCGCATTTGAGAATAGAAAAAACGCACACGCAATTAATAATGACGCAGTGTACCCTGCTAAAGTAACACGATACCCCGCTAAAAATAATGCGTATGCGTTTCAACATATATTTTGAGTCCTTTTTCACCACGAAAAAATATCATAGAACTCGCGTCGCGAAAAGACAATTTTTATTTTGGGTTAGTCTGACAAAATTGGGGTATTACATACGCTCTCTTTATTTCATCGCTTTGCCAAGAAATATGAATTGGCCTTTTCATATTTGGCTGGTAAAATGGAAATAAAGATATAGAAATAATACTAATTTTGTCCGCTTTAGAAATTTTCGAATTTTTTTGTTATTTTCCCTTTGAGAATGGGGCTAACGACAACCCGGAAAGCAGATCGATCGGGAAAAGCAAGAAATTGGGAATTCGAGGTTGCCTGTGTTTAAACGGACTCTTGTCGAGTCCGAGCTTTGGGTGGCCTTTTCGAGCGCCGATCAACATCGTCCGAATCGATTTGATCAATGGATTTACGCTATGCCTTAGGTCGATACAACTAATCAAGGACTTAACGGTCCGATGGATCCATCGCGCGCTCGCATAACGATGTTGTGATCTCGTGGGAAGGAGTTCACTAACTCGTGGGAGTTCACTAACTCGTGTTGATGGAGTTCATTAACTCGCTCATGGAGTTCACTAACTCGGGTCGATGGAGTTTACTAACTCTGCGGCCGATGGTGGTTTTCTAAAATGAGATTTTGGGACTCTCTCGTCCGGCAACTTCCTATTGGATGGTGCATGAAATGCATGCACTTGGGCATTTGGATGCTCATGAATGTAATGATTGATTTATGCGCATTTGAAAGCGTAATGCACTACCGCTCCGATGCCATGGAGTGACGAATGGTATGGGATATATGAGAATGATGAATGATATGAAGATGTTGTGTTCTTTTTATGTTCCGCCTTCTCCGTAATTTTCTTTTTTTTGCTTTTTTTTTTGTTTATTCTGCTTTGTTTTCTTTAAGCAGCCTTTCTTTTTCTCGCTTATTTGTTTTTCTTCTGCATTCTTTTTTTTTTTTTTTGTCAAGCAAATCAATCACGTAAAGTTGTTCCAGACGATGATCACGCGAGGATTGTGCACATCGTTCGCTATGATCGCCGCAATTTTATTCGCTGGGGAATCATTTCTTTCTCGTATTTTTCAAAGATTTCGCAATGATCCTCGTAATGCTCAATGTGCACATGTTTTGCAAATCAATCTCATCACCATGAAAGTTATTATTTTGAAAGAAACTCAATAGATGAAAGCAGAGACACGAAAGAGTACATATATGAAAGAAAAGTTGACTTTTATTGATATAGAAATTGACGTGCGTAGTTACGCCAATTGAAAGTATATTACAATCTTTCTTTTAAACCGAGAAAATACAAGAGAAAGGAACAGATCTCATTATTTCATCTCTGAAGTAACGGTGCCCGCCGTCCATACTCATAACTCTGATCACCCTCTTATCCAAACCTTTGGGAATGCTAATTGCCTTTTCTTCTTTAAGCCCAAGTTTCGACTTAATTTTTGCCTCGATCGCCTTTTTCATGGGTTTTCGATCCACCGGTCGCCTCCGATTTTGCCTAGCCGCCTTTTGCGGGTTTTCAACCTAGCGAGCTAACTTTTCCTTGGCTTATCTTTCTCTTTTTTCGCCTATTTTTCTAGGCATAATACTTCTTGACCACATCCGAAGTTCACCGGATTTGGGATCTCATCTCCGCCCATGTTCGCCAATTAAAGCTCCTCCCGAGAATGCCTTCTTCACCACATAAGGTCCTTCATATTCGGGAGCCCATTTGCCCCCTCGAGTCTCTGCTCGATCGGCAAGATCTCGCTGAGCACAAGATCTCCTTCTTGAATTCACGAGGGCGACTTTCTTGTCAAAAGCCCTCTCATCCTCTCGTTGGTACAACCGCCCATGACACATTGCGCCACCCGCTTTTCATCAATGAGGTTCAATCGTCAAGACGGATCAACCCATTCTCGCTTCATCAAGTTTTGTCTCCATTAACACCCGCATGGATGGTATTTCAACCTCAATGGGGAGGATCGCCTCACCCATAAACCAGTGGAGTGCGGGTTGCCCTCGCTGAGGTGCGCATCGAGGTTCTCAGAACCATGCAGGCAAAGGGGGAGCATCTCATGCCGCCATTATAGGTCACGACCATCTTCTCAGATATCCGCTTGATATTCTTGTTAGTCGCCTCAACCGCCCCATTCATCTTTGGGCGATAGGGAGAAGAGTTGTGATGTCAGATTCTTGAAGTCTTTACACAAGTCCTTCATCATTCTCATTGCTCAAATTATCGCCATGTCCGTGATAATCTTGTTTGGAAGGCCGTAATGCAGCACCAAATCTTTCTTGATGAACTTAGCAATCACCGAGCTCGTTACATATCGATAAGAAGCAGCCTCCGCCACTTAGTGAAGTAGTCAATAGCAACTGTACGAAACGGTGGCCATATTGGAAGCTTTGGGTTCAATGGGACTAATGATGTCCATGCCCCACATTGAGAATGGCCATGGTGCACTCAAGACATTCAGAGAAGTTGGGGTACATGGGTGTGATCTCGCATAGATTTGACATTTATGACATTTTCTCACAAAATCAGAATAAATTCGATTCCATCTCAGAACCAGTGAGTATCCAAATTTCTCAAGATTTTTCTAGCCATTGCGCGTCTACTGAATGAACCCCAAATGAGCCTTCATGAACATCCCGCATAATCTTTATCGATTCTTCTTCATTACACACCGAGGAGTACCAAGTCATGGTTTCTCTTGTAGAGACGCCTCCACTCAAGAAGAAACCTACCGACACCTCCGAGGGTTCTCTTGTCATTCTCTCAGAGCCCCGGAGGATACTGCTTGTGATATACCGCTGATGTCATGGTACCAAGGCTTACTATCTCGATCCTCTTCGATCGCCATACAAAGAGTTGATAAGCGTGTTGTCCTCTCAGGCCGGATTCTCGATAATACAAAACTTTTGTCACAAATGACGCTGAACATAGATGACAAAGTTGCCAAGGCATCCGCCAACCGATTCTCGCCATGGTATGTGGCCGGAAAGTGATTTCAAAGGGCATGATTAATTTCGAATGTAGTCACGTAGAAGGAACCAAATCGTGATTTCTTGTTTCCCGCCTCCTTTTACTTGATGGACAACTAGAGCCGAATCTCCGCACACGCCGAGCCTCTCGACTTTCCAATCGAGAGTCGCTCGATACCTGTGATACACGCCATACTGCAATATTGTTTGTGACATGTGCTTAGTCCGCAAAGTTGAATGGTATGGCGCGTTGTCCGAGAGATTAACATCGCCCACCCCGCGCCCCCACATGTTGTGAGGCACCGCCAAACAACACTTCCACCTTTCATCATCTTGAGATTTCCTTCACAAATAATGCCATAATGTCCTCATCCGGGAATTCACATCGCATTGATTGGTAATCCTCAATTGGTTGATGTGCTGTAATCCGCCAAAGCGCTACCTTTAATTGCCTTCTCGGGTTACGTGACACGCAGGTCATACTGGCGTACATTTGCCAACGAGCAATTCTACCGTGGAGTGCAGTGTTTCTCAAATATGTACTTGATCGGGTCCATTTTGGACACCAACCGTGTAGTGTGACTCAAAGATATACTGCCTCGGGCCGATGTGCAAATTTCAAAGCAGAGCACAACAAGTCTTCTCCAATGGTGAATACCGTGGTCTCACAATCGTGGAACTTCTTGCTCGTAGTAGATCACGTGTTCTTTCTTTCCCGACTCATCGTGTTGCCCCTCAAAGACGCAACCCATAGAATTGTCTAGTACGGAGGTATAGATGAGAGGCCCGCTGCATACCTGTGGCATCGTGATCGGTGGATTTTGAGGTACACCTTGATTTTCTCAAATGCTTCTTGACATTTATCATTCCACTTCATCTCTTGGTTTTTGCACAACAGCTTTGAAAATTGGTTCGCAAGTTGCATAGCCAATCGAAGATGAATCGAGAAATGTAATTTAGTCTTCCCAGAAACCACAAACTTCTTTCTCTGCTTTTAGGTGCCGCATCTCCGTGATTGCTCGCATTTTGTCCGGCCTACCTCAATTCCCTTTTGCTAACAATGAAACCCAACAACTTCCCGACCTAACCCCAAAGGTGCACTTGGCGGGTTCAACTCGAGTTTGTATTTTCTCGAGACGCCGAATGCCTTTCTCGCAGTTAACCACATGCTCTTCATCGCCTTTGATTCGCGATCATGTCATCCACATAGACTTCAATCTCCTTATGCATCATGTCATGGAATAGGGTTACCATCGCTTCTTGGTAGGTTGCCCCAGATTCTCAACCCGAAAGGCATGACCTTGTAATGTATGTTCCCAAAGGGTTATGAAGGTGGTTTTCCATATCCTCCGAGCCATTTTGATCCGTTATAGCCTCAATATCCATCCATGAAGGAGAACATCGAATGTCGAGCAAGATCGCCCACCAAGACGCCAATACGGGGTAGAGGGAAATCATCTTTAGGGCTTGCTCGCTCAAGTCACTGTGAGTCGCACACACATTCGACCTTTCCATCTTTCTTAGTGGACCGAACAATGTTTGCTACCCACTCGTGATATTTTGCCACAACTAAGAACCCCGTGATCAAATCAAGCTGACTTCATCCCCGATTTTCAAAGACATTTCAGTGCTTCATCCGCTTTAACTTCTATTTCACCGGGGACATTCTCGATTTCACCGCAATCTATGCTCAACAATGTCCGTGCTCAACCCCGGCATGTCCCGATAAGTCCATGCGAATACGCCAACAGAGTCGAACAGAGCCGAATCAACTTTTTGCGCTTTTATCCTCCATTGCAGCATTCAACCTCGACTCTCTTTTCTGCTTTTCTCGCACTCTGCATTGATCATTCTCAGATTCCTCATGGGGTTCAATGACCTTTTCTTCTTGTTCTACCATTCTCATGATTTCTCGAGGAGTATCACAATCATTCTCAACATCCTCCTCGCTTGATTAACCTGCAATCAAAGTCACAAGATGAGTTATGGGCATTATTATTTTCGTAGTTTATTTTCGATCCGCATTAGAATGGAGCGCTACGAATAAAAACAAAGAAAGAGCACACAGATAAAAGATGAAGACAGTAAATTTTATTGAAAATTCAAAATAACACTTTATTGATCACGAGTTTTGACGAAAACATGTGTGCCCGAATGAAATATCCTAAGGCCTCGCGGCAGAGCCGAGGATTTGCATTACAACGATAATTACTTTAAATTGAAAAATACGGGAAATCCATGATCTCCCGCTTTGCAGCCTTTCTCCAAAGAAAGACAAAGAAATAAGACTCGACCTACAAAGACGACCACTGAGCTTGATCCTTCTTCAACCACATCGACTGGGTCGTGGTTCAAAGATACCAAAGACTCCTAAGTTGTTCTTAAGATTAGCGATGACAATCCTCCCCGATTGGGTGCCCTTCCTCCGAAGCTTGGCCACCATTACTCTCTCCCGTTAGATGCCACCTTTCTCCCGATCAAAGAAGACTTGGATGTACCCACACCGAACCTTTCAATGTTTCCTCTCAATCGACAGTGTTACAATTCCTTGAGCCGCTTTTCCTAGGCCCTCACCGACTGACACCCATGTCCTAACATCACCTTTGCAACCATCATTTCAGCCTTGACTTCACCTAGGCCTCCACAGAGGCTCATTTTCAACGAAGACAAATGCTTGAGATCTCCACCTGGAAGGCGCCTCAAAGGACTCTTCCACCGCTCTACATAATATTCAGTGGTGAACGGTTTATCAATGTTTCTTCCTCCCCGTGGATCACTATCGCCTTTCCTCACCCACAAACTTGAGTTTCGATGAAGCGAGGATGGCACCGCCTCAAAGAAGATGTATCCAAGGACGCCCTAGCAGAAATCAGAGGAGGAATTGATGTCCATCACTTGAAAGACGACATAAAATACTTCAGTGGCCTACCCGCAGCTGCATTTCTACTTCTCCAAAACTTCCTTCATCGACCCCATCAAATGCTCTAACCAAGGTAGAGCTCGGCTGTGTATGAGCAATCTACATCCAAATTTTATCCATTGTAGACTTAGCAAGACATTCAAGGATGAACCATTATCAATAAGCACTCGGCAAGCATATAGTCCCCACATTTGATCGAGATGTGAAGAGCTTGATTATGATTCTTTCCTCACGGAGGAAGCTCGTTGTCCGAGAAGGTCGTAATTAGAGGCCACAATGTTGCCAACAATACCATCAAGTCGGGCTTCATCAGAATGTCATGGGAGACGTGAGCTTCATTCAAGATCTTTAGTAGTGCAAAGACGATGTGCCTCAACTAAGCAAAGAAAGAGAGCATTGAGATTTTGATGGGGTTTGATTCACCGGTCTACCACCCGATATTCACTGGCCTCATTACTCTCGTGAATTCCTCGAGCTTCTTTGTCCGTCACACCCCGACTTCTACAAATTTTCCTTGTCTTTTCCTTACGGGCCCTTTCTTCATTTCCCTCGATCGCTTCTCCTCTAAGGTTTTCAGAGCATACAACCTTCCACTCCTTGTGATACCACTACCTCCAACAATGTTTGTTATATCCAAAGTGCCTTTAGGGACCTCCGCTTGCATTTTCACATTGCAGCCCATGGAGTCATCCTAGTCTCCCTACTAGTGGGTAGCAGCAGGTACTGAATAACAATAGTCGAGGGTCTCACATACAAATGGGCTGAAATTCAGACATAGGAATTTCAATTGGTCTCCTCAAGCCTCCATTGCCCGATTGCAAGGTAGATACACTTTCTCCTTTCTCTTGATTCCCACTGACCAGTGTGTCCGCCTCAAGAGATCTTGAGGATTGGTTTGAAGCCTTCACATGCCCCGATGCAAATGAGGATCATCACAGCATCTTTCCTAGCACACCCTTCTTGATGACACCAAAACGGCATAATTCAAAGATGGATAAAATTCAAAGGCATCCGAATGCAATCAACTTTTCTAACCAAACACCGACTTCTAATGGTCAACTGATTAATAAAGCAGATCCTCCATGCCCCGCAACGGATCGGTGGCTACATTGGGTCATTGAAATGATATGCTCTTCAGATCAAGTAATTCTTGCACCACATACTTGAATGCTTTACAATCCTCCACCACATGACCTATCGCCTCTGTAACGAAAGGCGCAGTAGCATTTCATATTTGTACCCTCCGGGATGTGGAGGCCGATATGGCTTCATTTGGCGTAGTATTGATTATTTTGTTGGTGATGAGATAATTAAACAAGTCCGCAGTAGACATGGGAATGGGATCAAAGACAAAGCAGCTTCCTTTCATTATAGTTCCTGATCGATAGTTTGATTGAAAAGGTTGTGCCGGCAGCTCGAGAATGAACCTAATAGCTTATGTGGATCGCCGCATGCGACGCAACCACCGCCCGATGATCGCATTAGTTTCACCTTCTTTCTTCTTATGAGACCCAAAAATGGCTTTTTCTCGATCGCGCAGGAGGTGTCTCGCCATGAGCTATTCTTCCACAAGCGCAACTGCGCTCCAATCGCTTCCAATGACAACCATATTCGAGAAACCGGATGAAACACTCCCCACCAACCTATCGTAATATAGCCCTCGAAGAGTTTCCATAAACATGTACACCATCTCCTTTTCACCAATGGCGGCTTCACCCGAGCAAAATTATGCTCCTCCACTTTTGAGCATATTCTTTGAATGATTCTCATCTCCTTTACTCATGTGTCAGAATTGAGACCGATCGTGAGCAAGGTCCATGTTATAATCGGTATTGTTTCGTAAATGCTTCGCAGAGATCCTTCCAACCGTGGAATGTCGAGGATCAGAGTTGCATATACCAATCTAATGATGCTCCAAATAGTCGCCGCTCGAAGTAGTGAATGAGCACCTTGTCATCATGAGCATAAGCGCCATTTTTCTAACATACATCGTCAAATGGTCGGATGGACATCCAAAGGTCGCTGATATTTATCAAAGTCGTGCTTTGAATTTAGGAGGATGACAACATCCGGGACAAGGCACAAATCTCGCATCCTTGGCTCTAGTACCGATCCTCCATAGCTCTTAAATGCTCTTCAAGCAAGTGATACCGATCCCTATACCGAGTGTTCTCAAACAAATGGCCTCAGGATAGTTCCCCAGATCGTGATAATAACCCCATACCGAAAGCAGGTTTCCCATATGATGGACAAAGATTCTCGAGGATTTATGGCAACTCCTGTGAGTAGACTAGGTGAACTTCTTGCAAAAGACAATACCGGACTAGGAGTATGAATTCGTGGTCCAATAGCAGCCCCACTAGGTATAACCGCGGCAGTCGACTCGACCCCACAGAATAGCTTCAAAGAACGGACGGACATAACCCATTGGCATCCCCGTGGATATGCCTCGCGCATTCGGGTGACTCTCGTCCGCTCACCCCGAGAATGGGCAAAGTGATCGACCGTCCGTATGAGCGTGAGTAGTTGAATCTCAATGGCCACCGAGGAGAAACGAAAAGTAGCAACCCCTTCAGATTCACAACAGAGGCAAATCCCCACCGCGCCCCACCTCTCGATTCTCAGAGCATACTCATTACTTCGCCCATCTCAGGCTTCCATAGCCTCAACTTTGGTCTTCAAAGCTCGATTCTCCCGAGCCACCGCCAGTGGTTAAGAATTTCCACCGCCAACTCCTCTCGACCCGCATTCTCAATCTCAAATCCCGACACTAGCCATCAATCTTGCTTGTAGACGGTGTAATATCTGTCACGAACCACCTTGCCTTTCTTTTCTCGCTGGTAGAACATTTTTATGAGTACAAGTATGAATGCGTAAATGAATGTAATGCGAATGAATGCATGTTTGATTTGTCTTGCCGAGAATCGCAGTTGTATTATGTCTTGTCATAGATACGCAGTAGATCTTTGATTATTTTTATTATATTACTTTCTTTGGATCATACCAAATTGAATCGAAGCTAAACAGTATATTCCATACATTTGAATTTAAACAAAATGCTTCAAAATCAATCCAAAAGTACAACGCTCGATACAATGATCAAGAAGAAAAGGTACAATAAAAACAAAATGGAAAATTACAATAAAGAAACTCAAATACAAAGAGCTTTGACATTTCCACTCCTTTTCCTTTTGTTGTTGGTAGAGGTACTTCCGCTTTCTCTTTGGCTTCCTCAACTAGGGCTCGCAAGATCTCCACAAATTGCACACCCTGCCGGGTGTCGAGGGATACATCTCAATTTCACTTTTTCTTAATTTCTTGGGCACATCCGCAAGAGCCCGGTTGACCAACTCGATAACTTGGAGAACCTATCCTTCCAAAGTTGTTGAACTTCATCCTCAACAAGAATGATGATCGCCGCTTCTTCAATCCTACCGAGCAAATTTCTCGACATATCGATGTTCCTAATATTGACTTTCATCCTCACTTGGCAGTATGCATCGCTGATGTGACAAATGCGCTTCTTCAACTCATCGTAATCCTCTTGTTCCGCTTTTAGGGCCCGCTGATATTATCTCGAGGATGTTCTCAAATGAGTCTCTCTCTTGCACAACACTATCTAACTTACTCTCCCATTCACCTTGCAACATGCGGATTCTCTTTTTGACTTGGCAAGCAAGCTTTTCGCAGCTTTCTTCCATTTTTGCTTCATCCCATAATTATTTCCATCGATTGGCTTCTTCCAGGCCTTCTTCTCTTTCAAGCTTCACCTCTTGATTTCCTCCTTGGCTCCTTTGCAGATACCTTTGAACTTCTAACTTGCTTCTCCTCTCCTTTTAGTTTCTCGATCGAACTTCTCAATGGTAGCGCACTCTGAGGGCATTTTCGCTCTTTCAACCTTTTGTTCTTCGTAACCATCTTCTCTATCTCACCTTGCAAAGCTCTCTTCTCTTCCTCTCGCTTTCATCAAAGCCAACTTAACTCGCCCAACTCTTCGACAACAGGATATCGGGCGCCTACTACTTCCCTTTCGACTTGCAATTCTTTTTGGTAGGCAATCGAACATTCTCGGATTCTTTTTCGAGCCACCGAGCGGGTTAATACCACTAGTCCTCCGAGCAAGCTCTACTTTTCCCATGCGAACCACCATACTCCAGCTTGCAAGACCTTTCTAAGCAAATCACATCTTTTGTCCTCCTTCAAAGATGTAAACGGAGTATCATCTCTTCAAGAGGCGAATTCTCATCTGATATCCCAACCGCCTCAGAGTCGAGACTGTTGAGTCGATGCATCCCTTAGTGCCCATCGCTGGGACATTTTGAAAACCACCACAAAGCAGAAGACTCATCAGAGGCCTATCTTCCCAAAGAATGAGAGATACCAACGGATTGAGTGCTCATCTAGACTCCCTAGAAGCCGGATCCACTTTGAATATTCATAGCTTTCACCTCACAAGTCACAACAGAAGTCAATCAACTTTTCAACTCGTGTTGATTGGTGAAGGCATGAATGAGAAGCCAAGCATACAACATGTGAGAAGAGCAAGAGATTTTCTTCCTTCTCAAGTCACAATGATGAGTAAAAGCAGCAATAAGTGTCGCAAGGATGGCGGAATTGATTAATGTGGCTCCTTCCATTCTCAAAAGCTAGGAAAATACCAATAATACCACATCCACATACCTCTCAATCATGAAAGAGGACAACTCCAAAATTGCTAAGGCCAAAACTCGCTTGAAGACAACCCACTTTTTTACTTCGCATAGGCTTCCATTAAACCTCAAGGTAGCTCTGGGGAAACCTATCACATTGTTTCTCTTCTGCTTTTGGAGCTTCAGATCCTCTACACTCACTTGCAACAATGCAAAGAAACCCTCATCCGTAGTAAGATCGCTTCGATACTCTGTAGTGACACTGGCCTCGAGTGAAACCCAAAATCACTGATATTCTTCCAATGTGGGAGCCAATTGAAAATTTCAAAAGAAAGCACTGATCCCGAGTCATAGAATCTACTCAAAGCCACAATAGCCTCAACAGACTCTCTAGCAACAACAACTTCCGAGGTTCCCATAAGCATTGTCAAACAATCCCCTTTCAATAGGTCCCATCAGTCAACACATTTTTTCGCACTAGTCACATCTACCTTGTTTACAATGGGTACCTTGAGTATACACTGCTTTCCTTCTAGATTCCATGCCGTATCTATGACAAAAATTTCTTATTACTTGAGATTCTAAGCAAGCAAACCATGATGAAATGCAAAGATGCATGCTAAAATTATTGAAAATGTATGTTTTATGCAAAGGATGTGCGCAAATGATGATGATGTTTTATGCCTATGTAACTCGTAGAAAAGTCCTTATCGGCAAGTGATTCGAGTTTTTTTTTTTTGAAAATGCGGGTCAGACGTTATTTCATATGGACCTGGAAGAGAAAGGCTACAATGTAATTCTTTCACCCCTTTTCTCGAAATAAAGTGGGCCATATGTCACTGCAGACAGACTCGCAAAAGAAAGGCTACAACGGCAACTCTTTCTATTTTCTTTTTTTTTTTTTTTTTTTTTTTGAAAATCTCATTTTCTTTTTGAAAACGTGCCTAATTTACAATGCAACACACAATTTGGTATGCCTCTTGTGTCCTACGGCGGTGGGGACCTAGTCACTTCACTGTGTTACTGAGCTAATTCTCTCTCACAATAGCACCCACAACGATGGAATGCCATCCGTGTGAGGCATCATGAAAGAGCATACTCGTCAAACTTTCGTGAGAGTCGGGCGACAACGGTCCAATTGCTACCACTACTGCTTCCACTCTCCTAGGTTTTGTCGCACTGGGTTTTAGGCCCTCTCAAAGCACAATAAGCATAAGGTGTGAGTGTGTAATGAGGACATACCGCCTAAAACTAACCACATATATCCCCACCGCTAAGGAAAACCTGCAATACCTGCATAATAGCAAGAAATAACATGTTGTCTACACTAGGGTTCAATATCAAATAAGCTAGCCTAGTGGTTCCGACAACAATCAAGTGCATCGCTACCTCAAGAAAGGGAGCCAAGAAGAAGGAGCATAACAAGATAGGGGAGATGCATGAGGTGCTAAGCACATAAGCAAAGAGGTAACTATCTATTACTTTAAACAAAAGCAAACACGTAAGAAGCATGCACATGGATGCAAACATGCTTATGAAACACAGAGAAAAGCAAGATATTCAAATCAATCACGTAAACTACACACTTAATTAATTAGGCTTGACTCCACTTTTGAAAAAAATGTTTTTTTTTCTTTTTTTTAGTCCCCAAAGAAGTCGCCACTGCTATACCTAAAAGTCCCTGAGGAGGTCTTTCTTCGTTTACAACTTTTTAAAACAATGAAGTCGCCATCAATATTTTTTTATAAGGAAAATATTGAAGAAAACCTTTTTGGAAAGCGAATGGCCTTTTAGAAACCTAAAATTTGGGGTTCTGGCCTCAAGTAGGTACTGGGGAAGGTATTAAGACTTCACATCTCCTTTCTATCGAAAGGGAACCTTTAATTAAACGTGGGTTTTAAGTGTCGATTTGGAAAATACTTAAATTTGCTTCTTTATTGAAAAAGGAATGAAAAGACTTAATGAAAATTTATTATTTTTGGCGCTTGACGAGAGTTAGCCTCTCGCTCCTACGTATCTCCTAGTGCGATGGAGAATTCAAAGCTACGTAGTTCTTGTTTATCCCGAAAAAGGGTTTTTGTTTTTTTAATCTTTTAGAGTTTTTCGCAGCGGGTCGAGCGCTCGCGATGACCAAACAACAACGGCTTAGGTGGCCGCACTACTAACTCTTTTGAAAATGAGATCATCACTAACAATCAAACGGCAACGCGCGCGAGTGATTATCGATGGTGGTGGTTTGGCGCGCATGCGAGTCACTTCGCGACGCTGGAGGTTTCAAAGAGCAGTGTCTGCTTTTTGGTTTTTATGGTTTTCTTCCTTTGCCTCAGGCTTTTTGTCTCTCGCTGTGGTTTGCCGCCTCTCGGTTTTTCCTCCTCCTCCGATTTTAGTTTTTTTCCTTTCAGGGTTCAAAGGTCCGTGGTTTAAGGTTTTTTTGTTGTTGCCGCATCGTGGTTTGTGTTGTGTATGTGCATCCGTGGTGTGTTGTTCCCCTCGCTTCAAAGGTGTGTGTGTTGTGTATAAGTGCAAGTTTGTATGGGTTAATGTACAAGATAGTCAATTTTCTCGTGAATCACTAATTTGTATTTGCTCAATGTGTTTCATGATTTGGTGTATAAAGGATCTCACAACAATTTTCCTTCTCCAAGGTCGCCGCTATATACAAAATTTGGTGGGTTCCTCTGCTTGACTCTTTTTGTCGATTGAGACTTGCACTGTGGTGCATTTGGGAAGCAAACCGCCAGAACTTGTTCTGGGTGAAAGAAAAGGAGCATGATGAAAGAGCATTAGTAGCTTAACTCAAAATAGGAAAATGATGAAGGAGGAGGTCGCCTCTTTTTTTTTTTGTCAGGTAACGCTCTCGTATGTAGCTTAAAGCTACATCCTTTCTCTTTGTAATTATTTTAGCATGTCACTTGAAACTATTAATCCATCAATGTAAACAAGGTCATTGATAAACCTACTACTTTTTGTCAATTAAAACCTTCTCTTTATATTTTTGATTTTTGTTTTGGTTAAATATAACATGCGCTACCGCTAAAATGAAATACCGCCAGATCGTTAAGGTTAAACGCGCTGCACGAGAATAGAAAAAACGCACACGCAATTAATAATGACGCTGCGGTACCCTGCTAAAGTAACATGCATACCCCGCTAAAAATAATGCGACGCGTTCTCAACATATATTTTGAGTCATTTTTCACCACGAAAAATATCATAGAACTCTCGAGTTCGCTAAAAGACAATTTTTATTTTGGGTTAGTCGGACAAAATTGGGGTATTACAAATATGGGTGTATATAAGCATGAACTTTACTAAGGGACTACCCAATTCTTATGGTAAGCAGGTTATTTCGGTAGTGGTAGATCATTCGAGTAAATATGCTCACTTTATTACCCTCTCTCATCCGTGATAATCGTTGTCGAGTCGATCAATTATTCTTGGAAAATATATTTAAACTTCATGGCATGCCTTTTACTATCACTAGTGACAGGGATCCCATCTTTATTAATGATTTTTGGACTGAATTTTTAAATTGCAAGGGGTAGCAGTCTAGAAATATACAGTCCATCACCCTCAAGCTGATGGCCATACAGAGATTGTCAATAAGTGCCTTGAGACTTAGTTGAGATGCATATGTTCATAGAAGCCTTCTCAATGGTCTAAATGGATTTCTTTGGCTAAATGGTGGTATAACACCAACCATCACAGTTCTACCATGTTTACTCCTTATGAGATTGTTTATGGACAACCTCCTTCAATTTATCTTCCTTATTTGTCCGGTGAATCAACCTCGCTGACTATTGATAGGACTCTTTCAAATTAGGAAGAAATGATTAAACTATTGAAATTCCATTTACCCAGAGCTCGTAATCACATGGTTCAACATCTCGATAAGCATAGTTTGATAGTGGTCCTATCTATTGGTGATTTTGCTTACTTAAAATTGCAAATGCCATGTATGTAAGGCTTAAACTTCAAAATCAACATAAAGTTCCTTCCCATGTTTTGGGTCCTTTAAAAATTCTTGATAGAAATGGGTTTGTCGTGATACCCACTTGAAGTGCCTCGCTATCGGGTTTGCACCCCGTATTTCATGTTTCACAACTAAAGTTGTGTCCTAATCCACTTTCAAGCTAAAGTTTTCACTATTCACGCTTCTTACAATCAGAAACAATTTAACTCAAGCCAAAAGCTATTTTGGTAATGAAGATGGTCAAGAGAGGTCGATTGTCGCAACCAAAGTTCTTGTGCAATTGAAGGATTTCCCACCGCATCAAGCAACTCGGGAATTTTACCATGATTTGCTCAAGAGGTTCCCCGACTTTTGTCAATGAGGACAAGGGTATTGTGATAGAATACCACCATAGTAAGTACAAGAAAACTTGATTCGTGTGTGTGTTTGGTTCCGCTAAGTGAAGAGACTTGAGTTTGGTAGAATTGAGTTTGCGTAATGATTTTACTTAAAAGTGAGTTGAATGTAACGTGATTTTTGTTTGGATACATTTGTCGGTGTGATTTTCACCAACCATTGTTGTTTGATATGTTAGATCAAAAGTGCTTTTAAGCCGCCAAATTACCAAAATGGGTCTCCATTTAAAATTATATTACAAACTTAATATTTAATTAATAATAAAATAGAAAACAAAAGTATTAAATTGGCATAATAATAGTTATCAAATATATTATTTTTTTAATGGAACAAATACTAAATAAACATGATCAAATATTTGTTTTTTTAATGGACCAAATACATTATCTGATGTTGTGTGTTCAAGTGTTTTTTCTTTGGTATATTACAAGTGTTGTTTTTTATTTAATTTCGTAAATTTAATGTCTGCTTTTTTAATCTATGAGAAAGGATATCAAGCGCTGTCTCCTAATAAAAATTGATTTAATTTATATACAAGTGTATGCACGCGGTACATTATTCACATCACATAAATGACACATTATTAAAGAGAATTGGTCAATTGCAACCACCAATTAGTCAATTAATAATCACTCATTTCATGAATTGTGATTGGTAGTGGTTGTAAAGTTTCATACACTATTGTGTATGCAAATTAAACTCATAAAAATACTATTTTTTAGAGTTTAATTTGCATACACAATAGGTGTATGAGTTTTTACAACCACCGTCAATCACAATTTATGGAGTGGGTGGTTACTAGTTGATTAATTGGTGATTACCAATTGACCAATTTCTCTTTAATGATGTGTCACTATGTGATTGAAATATAGTGTACAACGAAATACAATCACTGTGTATATAAATTAAATCTTTTTTAATATTTGTTTTTTCATTTGCTTCCCAACATCGCTGCGTAAAATGTGTCATGAAGCAACCCGCGTCAGATCCGATTCAATCTCTCAATTTAGATGCCGAAACAACCTGATTTTATGGGGTTTAAATTGAGAAACAATATGGAGAAGAAACCCCAAAAAATTTGTGTATCATCTCCTCTCTGCTCACAAGGATGATTTGTTGGTGAATGATGGTGATGAGGAGCTTATGAAGGGCAACTGCAACTGAGAAGACACATGTTGGATCATGTTGAACGCGAGTCAAGTTGAATGCAAAAGCTAGGAATTGTCGCTCAAAGCAAACAGAGTTTCGACCTTGAATTGCTGCATCACGCCGTGATGGAGAACAACCAAACAGGAGGGAAGCACTTCTATGATTGTAAACGTGAGTTGAGAGGTTGCAAACGTGCAACCAAACATACACTCTATTTACTATTGTAATGAAATCATCTAGCTTTTAGAAGCAAAAGGGTATTTAAACCTAAAACAATATTCCTAGGAATCGCAAATGCTTGGCATCATGGTTTGTTGCCAACTTTGGAGTATATAGCTAGCATCAACATTTGAAATGAAGCAATCAATATTTCAATCTTAATCTTTCTCTTACCTCTAACAACTCTGAGATAGTACTGTCGCCCTGCTTCACTGTACAACATTCTATCCATTGCAGTACCTAGACAATGAGCTAGAATATTAACGGTTCTATTAAACCCTAATATTCCCATTTGTATTTTCCCTGTTACAATGTGCTATCAATTATTAATCTACTTAATGCATCGACATATGATCCATATAATTTATTTAATCAATACAATGTTATCTATTCATTTATTGGCACACTAGGTCACACCGATGCGAATGAGGTGTGTTAACAAAAACAATTGATTTTAAGAGATTTATTTGACACATTTTACCGTCAACATATAATGTAGATTCTGTTTGGCAAGTTGCATCTACTGGGGAATAATAAATTCGATTAGCAAACATAAATGTGTTTAGTAAACACTAACATTTTTTCTAAGATAAATCGATCCTCTCGCACGCAATCAGATGTACTAATTCCTCGAAAATGTGAGAGGTCCGCAATGGGCGGGAAAACTCTTCCTCTTGCATTCCTGAGGCCGGATTCGAACTCAGAACATTGGTTAAGCTGTAAGAGACCCAAGTCATCTCATCGAAACGCAATTGGTGTAAACATTAACGTTTAACGATAGTTGTTTTGGCTTAATCACAGTTTTGGTCCCCCTATTTTCACAAACTCATGATATTAGTTCCCTAAGTTTTTTATTTTCACGAATTTAGTCCCACTGTTTTCCCAATTTGCAAAATCAATATCCTCTTCTAATTTAGTCAAAATTGACTTTGAGTTGTCAGTCACTTATCCTACGTGGCTGACACCCTGACTTGACTTGTTGAAATTAAAATATCTTTAAATTATAATTATTAAAATTAAAATGTAAATAAAATATTAAAACTATTTTTTTTTAAAAAAAACCCAAAATTGAAAAAACTAAATTCATCTTCTTTAACAAACGCAGGGAAGGATTTGGGGATTTGTGTCTTGATTTTTCCTTCCCCACGTTTTCATCTTATTGAAGAAGATGAGTTTTACATTTTAATTCCAATAAGGCAAGGCCGTATGTCAGTCACGTAAGATAAGTGATCGACAACTCAGAATGAGACCAAAATAAATGGGGACTACAAATTGAGAAAATAAGAAATTAAAATCGTGAAAAAATGATCGGAGATTAAAAACATTAGTTGGTGAAAATAGAATTAAATACAGGAGGTAAGTGGCGCTAACGTTATCATTATATCGGTGAGAGAAAGAAACTATGTGGTGGAGGAGCTGAGCTCCAAACTCAGTCGACTCGAGAAGAGAAAATGGCACTGCATACACAATTCGTCTCTTCCTTCACCACCAGAACTCAACACTTCTTCTCTCCCTCTCTGTCTCCGTCTCCCGTTCTCACAATCAGATCCGAAAAGCCTTCTGAATCCTCCTCCGATTCTGCTCCCAAAACCCCTGGGTTGGGCTTCGGCCCATCCAATGCAAATAGCAGTAACAATAAAAAGAAACCGAAACAACAGAAGGGGCAAAGAGCCTCCTCCATAATTCGCCGAACCCCTGTTGAAAAACCCGCTTTTGTTTCTGATCAACAAAAACAGCAACCCGTTTTTGAGCAGAGTACAAATGAAACCGCTTTTATTCTTGCTTGGCTTGCTTTTGGTGCCGCCATTCTTGTTGAAGGCATTGCTCTTGCTGCATCAGGTACCCCTTCTTTCTCTTTTTCTCTTCTAATTAGTAACAGATATCGGTTTATTTCTGTTATTTGACCATCGATTTAGGACACAATTTGACATTGATTTTATTGGTTATGTAATTCGCACCTATTGTTAACGACGTGTTGAACCTTTTTTTTGACACTAGACTTAGCTCATTTCATTCAACTAATGTAACATAATACAACGATGGATGGACATAACGAGTTTCAATGTCATTCTTTAGTCTATATAATGTAGGAGTTTGTTTCTTATATTTTGAACCAAATGAAGTAGTAGATAATGTGAACAACCCTAAGGTAGTCGAGTAAGGGCTCGACCGAGCTGTAAGCCTAGCCGATGGAAGGTCAAATGAGTTAGAAGGTTTAGCCATTGGATCATTAGCTAAGTTCATGGATAATCCAAAGAAGGTGTATGGACCAAGCATGTGGTGAATTTCATTGAAGATCAAGACAAGATAATGGTCAAAGACACGTATAGGTGCCTAAAATCTAGGAGTAGTGGATAAGTTTCATGTAATGCACCCTAGGCGCTTAGTGGAGCGGTTTCTTAGGAGTTTTAGCGCACAATGGGTTTAGTGAACGTTAATCTTAGACGATTAACCGGCTTTTGATCATAGTTAGCTGTAGGATAGTGGTCGTGGCCAATAGAGACCATTTTTTAGCTGCAAGTATGAATGCTAGGCTTGTAAATGTACGGGACACACAATGAGTCAAACACATTCTATTTTTCAAGCAATTTTTACGTCCCTTTCCATTATGAAAATTTTAATTTGGTCTTAGAATAATCAAACCTTCCAAAAGCCTAATCCTAACACTCTTTGAAGTATTTAGGAACTCACAGTTGAGAAGCAGAATTCCTTCCCCGACATAATTGCTTGAAAAAAGAATCAAAGTTAGACTGCTCTAGTCGATCCTCGCTAAATCTAAAGTTTGACGACAAATTTGAAAGTGGATAGTGTTTTTTTTTACCTGTATACTGTGGTTGATTCTGTATACTATGGTTGATTTTTTGATGTGCTATTGCAGGGTTCTTACCAGAAGAATGGGACAAGTTATTTGTCAAGTATCTCTACCCATCATTTACCCCTGCCGCTTTCTTTGTTTGTTGCTGTAGCAGTTGCATTTGGAGTGATTAAATATAAGCAGAATGAGAATATCACTGATCAGAAATAGTGTGTGGAAGAAAGGTTTAATAATATTAAAAACTTGATCTCCTGCAGAGAAAAAACCGAGTTACAGTGTTGGTGATTGCAATCTTACTCTGCCTTCAATTTCATAAGGATGACAAGAAAGTTGTGTCAACTCTGAAAGACCCAATTTGGATCCTTAGCAGCAACCTCACATGCTATCATTATGCCAATTAATTCAGATTTTTGAAAGGGTTTCATCTCATGCTATAATTTGATCTCTTTATTTTTCTGTCAAGAAACTTACTATCTTAGCTTGCTTGTATTTGGATTTTAAATTTTAAATAAGTTTTTTGATATTCTCATCAAACTCTAGTACAGCTTTGCTTTTAATTATATTCCACTTCAACCTAAATTATTAAGCATTTGTCTTCAGAAAGTTGATTTCTTTAGAGCCATAGGGATTAAACATGTTATTCATGCAGTTAAGCTTAGTTTTTTTGTCTGAATGCTTTTGTCAAAAGACAAAAGGCAGAGATTTTGGGTATGTTTGTGAACCTGAGGCTTCTCTCTTGCATCATAAACAACATAAATTTGTTTTTATAATCATATAGTTAAGTGCTGAGTCCTCATCATAATCCTTTATATTTGTTATCTCTGCACATTATTTTCATCCTGTTGGAACTTCCATGCAAGAATTCAAGTTCAAACTTGTGGTTTTAAGGAGTGTAGTTTACTATTGATGGTTGTACATGGTCTGATTTTGTTTTGGAATTGGTAACTTAGAACTGACCCATTGAATGTAGAAGTTTTCTGTGATATGGAGTGGGGTACTGCTTTGACTACGTTAAATATGTTATCTTCAAGGGTCAAATAGTGAGTTTTCGGCCTAGGTCTGAATATTGATTAAATATTCTTCCACATACTATCCACTGATAATTGGTCTGAATATTGGTTAAATGTTCTAGATGACCAACTCTCTGAGCAGTATCGACGCTACTGAAAATCAGACCCGCTTTTGATTTGGAACATCGATGTTAGGCACCTGGAACTTATAAGGAACATTGGTAGCCAAGATTTGAGAAGCGAAATGGGGTGGGGTTGGTGAGGACCGTGGAGATCAGACCCTTTTTGACTTTTCACGTCTCCTTTCTTGGCTTGATGAGCTCCTGGGCTGGTCTGCAGAGGATGCACTCAAGCATCATTGATGCTATCAGCAGTATTGTTGCTGCTTGAGTCTTAGGTCCGCCGCGCTTTCCCTTGCTTTTGCTTTTGTTTTTCTTCGCTTTGGAATGGTGAGACACCTTTGAACTAGTTTGATTTCCAGGTTTTTCGCTTTCTATCATCATGCTGATGGAACGTTTTAGGGCATCATTCTTTGCTATGAGGGCATCAGTAACCTCTGTTGATGGGTTAATTCTCCCCCCAGAATCAGCTTGTCTATAGCTGGGTTTCCTGAGTGCAAAGCTGCGTTATTCTTGCGGACGAACCTCATGCTATGAGGTGGATTTTTCGGCTAGCATTATGGTGACGACCAAAACAACAATGGTACATTTTTGATAGCCGAGAATGTTTTTTAGAGCCCACGATGGGCACCAAATGTTAATTCTTTGATTAGCACAACGGTGGCTCTCCTCTTCAAACAGTGAATCACGCCTTCAAAGCTCCAATAGAGGGAGGGATGTGAGAGTAGGGTAAACGTGAAGTGATCAAACAAGAGGGTCAAACTCCTTATTTATATTTTAAGAGTCATAGTTGAACTCAACCTTCTTTCCTAAAGATGGGACTTCGAATCCTGTTATCTCGGAATTATACTAGTGCGAACTGGGTCAAGTTGTACCCTTTAGTAACCGTCTCCTCTAAAAGCGGGATAAGGATTCTGGAGGTGTTCAACATAGCATACAAGATGAGTTGTCTTCTCGAATGAGCTTGGTTCCAAGCTCATTCTCCTCATGGATGAGCTATAGTCTTTATTTTGAAGGACTTAACTTATATTTGAGCACATGATGCTTGTCCAAGTTGATAAGATAACACACATCTCGATTGGAAGAATGAGTATCTCGTTGAGTTCACATTGGTCATCTTAATCAAGACTCAATACCATTTCAGTAGCAAAGAAGCCGCTTAATACTATTACGGGCCACATTTATATGCTATTTTGTAATAAGTTGCATATTGCAGATAAGCTACCCAATAGTAGAGAAGCTAGCTTATAGTAAATAAACTAATTACAAATAACAAATAAAATAGCATATTGAATTTAAAATGCTTAGTAAAATTAGCAGAATAACCAAATTTTAAAATATAAAATTATATAGATAGACATTTGTAATTAATGCTTCAAAATGACAAATTGTTCATTTAATGAAGGATAAACCTACTTTCCATCAGAAGCTACACCCTCAAGCTCCCTTAAACGATATTATTGCTTATCTAAAAAAATTAATGAAGGATAAATTAGGAATTCAATTAAACTAATAGGTTAAAAATGAGAAAAAAATGAAAAACTATAAACTATGTTCTCAAACACTAAAGATTTAGACGGACACTATAAGTAATGAAAAATACTATAAGCCAATTATGTCAAACACTTATATTTTATTTCTATCACCTTATAAACTAAATGGGCTCAATTTTATTGGCCCAAGCCCTATATTTTTTCGGCTAGCTCTGCCCGACTGCCCCACTCCATTTTGCCACTTCTAAAAGACTATTTTTACTTGGTTAAAAACTTCACTGTAGAAAGTTAAAAAGTCGTAAAAAGAAAATGAGATTTAATATAAGATATGCACTTCGTTGCCGCCTCCTATTGCCGCCTCCCATTGCTTCTCCCGCCAAGGCCTGCCGCTGCTCTCGCTGTAGTTCCTGCTATGGTCCCAATTGTTGCCCTGCTGCCCCACTTGTCTATATTTTTCTATATCATCTAATATTAATTTAATGATGTTAATTAAATTATTTAAAAAGTTATTTTGGAACTTTAGTTAATGGTATGGTTATTTTGTTGACAATTGATAGTGGTTAAATTGATTGATATTACTAGATTTTAGTACGTAGTATTTTTTTTTTAAGACCAAAAATAATTGTCAATGTGAGCGCCAAGACGCGCCTCCCGGTGCCGCTTTCTCATTTATCCTCCTATTGCCGCTCGCTCGCGCTCTCGCTGCCGCCGTATAGAATTTAATTAGTCGGATATTTGAAAATACATTATTATATTTTAGATCGATTTGAGAATGTACTTCAACCTAAAAACAAAATAAACATGTTTAAAAGTTAAAGTAATAATTATTTGGTTAAATTACACCATATGTCCTTTAAGTTTTTTAACCGCCACAAGTTGGTCCTTTTAAGTTTTTTCGCACTCACTTAGGTCCTTTAAGTTATTCAACTCAGAAAAATTGGTTATTTAGGTTTTTTTGTACCACTTAGGTCCTTTGTTATTTAATTGTAAATAAGTTGGTCCTTTCATTTATTTAATTGTAACTTTTAAATCCTCGAATAACTTATATTTTCAGCCACAAATTGTTACAATTAAATAACTTAGAGAACATAAGTGCTACGTAAAAACCGAAAGAACCAACTTGTTAAAATTAAATAACTTAAAAACCTCTCGTGTAATTTAGCCTAATTATTTTATTAAAAAATTTTGTAAGGGCACGCCAAAGACGTGTCTCTCGCTGCCTCCCATGTTGTCGCCTCCTATTGTTGTTCTCGTAGCCGCTCGTTGTCGCCGTATAATTTAATTAGTCAAAATATTTGAAAATACATTATTATATTTTAGATCAATTTGAGAATATACATCAACCTAAAAATAAAATACACATATTTACTAAACGCTTAAACATTTGGAGTACTATATTATGGCAGGAATTGAATTCACTAAAAGATGTTTTGGCTAAAAATTGAATTCCAATTTTACCCTACAAAAAATGCACTACGGATTTATTAAAGAAGGGATTAATTCCGCTTTGGCTAAAAATGGCCGACGGATTTAACGTAATTCGTAGGGGAAAATTTAGTTGGCCGTCGGATTTATCTTTTAAACAGATAATCTCGTTGTTGAAAAATAAGACAACGGATTTATCTGCTTTGCAGAAAATGTGACGCCACAAAAAGACTACAGATTCATCTATTTTTTGAGATAAATCCAAGTAAAGAAAATGCCCAAATCTAACGGCCAAGATCCCACAAACAGTTTTAATCAACTGTCAGAATTACTAAGTACTAAATAAACATAAATATCCATTACTACCCATTATAAATAGGTTCTCACACCTCGCCACACAAACACTCTACCTTACCCATATTTCTCGCTTCATCTTCTCTCGCTTTTCACAAACACCCTCACCCCACCCACGAAATGGAATGACAACAGTGCTCAACCCAAGACTGATGACAAATTCCTAACCGCCTTTTATCATCAGGAATTGTCACCAACAGGAAGTTGGTGTTTGGTTTCATTGTCGTAAGCCTATCTTCTGTAGGTTGAATTAGGATATAACATTCACCCACCAAGGAAAAGGCGAGAGGATGGTTCTTCTAGAGGGAGAGTGGCGTAAAGACGTAAGTCGTTTACGTTGCCGCAGGCACAACTATGGAGAGAATGACTCTATTAGTTATTCAACAATGGATATTCGAAGCGACGATGACATTCACACCATGATTGAAGAACATGCTAACGCTCCAAAGAAGACGTGTGTTGGAGCCGTATGTGGACACACACCGCACTCCAAAAGAGGTCATTTATCTTCTCGGAACAGGACTTCCCAAATAATCGCTAGTTTCAGTAGTTGTTTCCTTTATGTTGCTTTTTACCGCTTTGATGTCCTTTGTGTTTGATGTACAATACGCTTTGTAATAATAAATTTGTTGTCTAATTGAAATACCACCAAATATAAATTACTAAGTACTAAATAAACATAAATATCCACACAAATAGAGTGTTCACAAACAAGACTACAAAGATATACTAGTTTGGAAAATTATCAAACACAAATATAATAAATTTAAATTAAACACTAGTCACAACACTCCCATCATCACTCGATACATAATCTGTAAGGAATTTCCTAGATCAGATCGGGTGAGAGTCGTAACTTGCGCCATCTTCCTCTACTTGGGGCAATAATCGCCGATTGAAAGAGTCGCTCGAGCATATGAAATTGTTACTTCAACACCGCCACACCCCATATACATTGCATATACTCCGTGTATCGCTCATCGCTTTTCAGACATCCATGACAATAGCAAGAAAAATATTGCCAACATTCTGATATACGTGGGAAAGAAGAGGACGTATGCTCCCTATCACCGATAAACATATTGTGGAATTTAGATCCTCCCAAAGATTTCGCTCAATGACTGCTAAAATTTCATAGCCAAAGACAAAATTTTGGTCAGCTTGTCTATTATAAATCATTGTACAATTAAAAAAATACTATTATTAGAAAAAAGTAAACAGATTTATGTTTAAAAACATAAACCGTAGTTAAAAAAATTCAAAACGGATTTATGGGTAATCCATCGCTACTAACGGATTTACCGATAAACTGCTTTTGAAAAAAACTAACTAACTGGATTTAATTTTTTACATAAATACGCTTGGGGCCTCAGAATGCATTTATGATGAATCGCTTTGGATAATTTGGCTACTTCACAGATTTATCATAACTTTGTTTTGATCAATATTCCAAAAAAAAAAACTACGAAATAACTTACTTCCATCGCTTCGGATGTAAAGTAAGTCCGCGAGTTGAAAAATAAGAGAAAACAATGGAAGAGAGAGAAGGAAACAGAAGAATGAGAGAGTGAGGTAAATGTGTTGTGGTTTTTAAGTTTAATGGAAGGTAGTTTGGTCTTTTCATGGGGATTGTGGGGTTATTTGGTATAAGGGCAGGTCCAAAAAAATTATCCTTCCCTTCCCTTTTCTTATTCTTATTATTTTCCACTCTTTATCCATTTCTTCTTTTTTTAAACAAAAGAAGAGCTTTTGAGCCTCGCTAAAACCTTCACAGAAACTTTCTTTAGAGAAAACCATATCAAGAAGGAAATAACACTCCCTTCAACTTATAAAACCTTCTTATTATTGTCCACCCTTTAATCCTTTCTTTACGGTGCTAAAACGTCAAGATAATACAGTATTTTTTTGTTAGGAAACAAGATAATAATATATGATCGTAAAGTAAACTTTATACTATTGATGGAAATATAAAATATCTCATTTTAACTACCTCTTCTTATTTTTTATGAAAAGTGTTCCAAGCATACTCAAATATTGTACAAACTCTTGGACTATAGTATGAAATAATTGTATTAGCTTATGTTATGTTATTTAGACATAACATTTTTTGACAAAAATCGACAAAAGCCAACTTACAACACCAATTAATCAAGTTTTTTAGACTATTAGCCAAGTGATCAATTAACCAAGTTTTTAAACAACACCTCAAAACTCGTGAAAAGCAAAGTTGGCTAAATAGTCTAAAAACTTGATTAATTGGTGTTATAAGTTAGCTTTGTCTATTTTTGTCAAAAATGTTATGTCTAAATAACATTTTGGTAGTTCTGGTTAGAGTACTTCTTGTACTCATAGAACTAATACAATTTTACTTACCAAAAATATCCAGACGCACATTGGTGACCGTGATTAATGGTAAACCCGGGTTGGCGCTACTACTATACTATTGGGAAAAATAACATATAGAAATAAAATGAGCACAATCAAACACAATAATTTAACGTAGAAAATCGCAGAATTGGAGAAAAATCGCAAACTTTTGTCTAATGATAATCGAGAACAACACTATGTGAAATTTTTAACTAAACATAGACTTCTCTCAAACACTCAATGACCCCAAGACACTCATACTTTCCAAAGAAAATATTTAACTACATTTCACAACATTTGGTAAAAACTACATTTCACAACATTCTAAGACAATAGTAAAAGAGAAAGAAAACGTAAAATACACACTTAAAGTGTTTTATGCAAAGTCAAATACAAACGTAAAGTGTTTTTGACGGTGCATTTTTGTAAAGGAAAACTTTATCCCATATATAATACATTGGCCTCTCTCTCCTTCACAAAACTAGGCAATGTGTTACTATGTCAAACATTTATTCACTATTTTCATAAAATATAAATTTTAGAGTTAAATATGTTTTTAGTCCCTATAAAATTTAGGTCTTTGGTTTTAGTTCCTCAAAAGTCTTCCCCACTTTTGGTTCCCTAAGTTTTTTCTCTCTGATTTTAGTCTCTCATAACTTTCAACCTACTACCTAACACGAGTAGGTACTGACAATAAATAACAATACCGCCGGGTTCATTGAGTCAGGTAATTGAATGAATACAATCTAAATCCCTTAACGAGGATCCATTAATAGAGGGCAAGTCCGTGCCAATAGTTGTGATAATTCCAACTTCTTTAGCGATATTTAAGTTGTTGCGTTAAAAAGCTCATATTGATGTTAAAAGCATGATTCATATCCCTATTTCTCAATTCTCAATTTAACGGTATCTTTTTTTTATAATAATAAAATAAATAAAGTCGGACCTTTCTTGTTTAATTTATAATATTAAATTAAGTTAAAATATTAATTAGAATTGAGTTTTGAGTTTTTGGTTCTAAAATGTCAATTTCAAAACCAAAACATGTTTGGATAAAATAGGTTCGAGTTGGTTGTTTTCTTTTAATTTCAAAACAATTTTTCATCAAAACTCAAAACTAAAAAAATAAAAGGCCACCACCCGAGCACCGCCAACCAATACCCCGCCATCGCTAACCACTACTTTGACCATCGTTGACCGCCACTTTGACTAACACCAATCACCACTTCATCTATCTCCGATCACCACCTAACCACCACCAACTACCACTGACACTACAAACCACCACTTCAACCACCGCCGATCACCACTCCGACTATCACTAACCACTACTCCGACGTAATCATCCACCACTTCACCACCACCAACCACCACTCACCAACGCCGACCACCACTACGACCGCCTCAAATCACCACTTTATCCACATTTGATCTCTAACTGAGCATTATCAACTATCATTATGACCACCTCCAATCACCGCCAACAACTAGTCGACCAATCACGACCACCGCCGATCACCACTTTATCTACCCATGATCTCCAATCATATCACTATCGACTTACCATTATGACCACCACCGACCACCGGCCAATCACTACTTCACCATCGCCGATCACCACTTTATCCACCTATGATCACCAATCTAACCACCGACTACCACTCCACCAACGCCAACCACCACTTCAACCACCACCACCACCACTACTCTAACCATCGCCAACCACCACTCTATCCATCTCTCAACACCAATCCGACCATCGCCACTTCCATTCTAACCACCACTCCTACCACCGAAACGACCACTTTAAACAATATCGATCACCACCAACGACTACCTCTCTAACCACGAAAAATCACCACTCCGACCACCACTAGTCAACACCATATCGACCAACCAATATGACCACCACCACCACCACATTGACTACGCACTATTCACTACAAAAAAATGTGATTTAGCGACACAAGATTCCCTCGCTTAAAGACAAAAATCCTCGCTAATGTACTTTAGCTTAGGAAATAACGAGGATTCAAATCCTCAAGAAAAATGCTTCTCGCTAAATTTAGCGAGGAATTAGCGAGGGAAATTAGCTAGGGAATTAGCGAGGATTTAGCGAGGAAATTAGCTTAGGAATCAATGAGGATTTGTTTATGCTATTAGCGAGGAATTTTGTGATGATTAGCGAGGATTTTTTAAGTTTTTTTTATTTAAAAATTCCTACTTTTTGCTTATCATAAATATGCAACTTCATATTTCTAAAATACTCAAATAAAATCCATAATCAAATCTAAAATGTACATAATGTAAATAATCCAAACCGAAAGCAACAACATAATCCAAATGGACAAAGAATAACATAATCCAAATCAATAGGGGAAGAGGATGATCGTGATGATCGTGATCTGCTTCGATCGCACGATCGATGTGGCCTCAAGCTATTAAAGAGAGCAAACAACCTCTCCCGCTTCACGCTGCATCCTCAATCGGTTTGCTTGCATCTCCGCAATAGTCCGATCCTTCCTCCGCCGCCACCATCAAATGTTTTACTCGCCGCTGAGCCATCAGGTCTCAAAGAGATGAAGCATCTGAACTACTAGACTCGTGTCATAGTTGATCAAGAAATTTCACAAGTCTCGCCAAGCTACCCAAGACCATACAAATGATTTTTATTTGACTTGCCTCATCGCTTTCTTCCAGCTTTTTTGTTTGCCAAAGCCATCATCTCAGGAAAGTACAAGTGAGTCGTGGTTCCAGCCTCCCGAGTAGTTCAAACATCAACTCAAAGATGTTTCTCCTACATTGCATAACCACAAAACATAATGATAATTAGGTCTCCATTAATTAAGAAAAGAACTAAATACAATAGAAATCAAGTTGCATAATTACCCGAAATCATTTTAGCGCTTCACAACAAACCGGTTGTTATCCTTCCTTAAATGAATGGCTCTATGCACTTCAGAATAAGGAGAGGGCTGACTCACTCTTCCTAGACTCAGTAAAAATGAAACAAATTTCAATTTAAATGTAAACTAAAAAGTAAAACAAAATTTTAAAATAGCTTACTACCTATTAGCATGACGAGGCAAAGTCGACTGAGCTAAGGCAAAGCAAAGCGAGCCACCCTTTTCTCGATGCCCTATTCTCGCTTGGCTTTTTCACCTTTCCTTTCCATGTGTCTTTTCCCATTCAAATTTTGTATTGTTTCCAAACATCTTCACTCATATACTTTGGGCATTCATTTTTGGCTCTCAATTTGTAACACCACCGGATAATTGCTTGACATTCTAATCCAAAAACCTCTCGACCTCCTCCTCATCTTCGTGTTTCCAAGCCACTATAAACAAAATCAAAACATGTATTAGTAAATATATTAACCATTAAACAATAAATTAAAATCAACAACATAAGAAATGACATAATTAATACTTTACCGAGAACACTCAAACACTCCTTCTCCACATCCTCGTGAGACGGATGTCAACTTTTCACTTAAACTCACAAATAATATTTCTTAATCACTGAGTGATCGCCAGAACCAAAGTTGTTCGATTTAAGAAACTCGTGATATTGAAATTGTTGCAAAATTAACAAGCATATATATATATATATGCATCAAAACATGAATTTAAATTAAGTAAAAGGAAAAACAATACTTACACATCGCCACAGTGTGGCTCGATGACTTTGCGACGTCACATCGACAGTGGTCGATAACAACCTCTTCCTCTCGATGATGCGCCGTCAATATCATCATCATCGCCACAATATCACCACCATCGGCGCCAATATCACCACCATCGTGGCCGCGATCATCTCGCACAGCCGAGGATGGACTCGTGTGTGCATTGATAAAGCCAAATTGCGGAACTCATATACCTGTGATGTCGCATAGGTGGCCCATAGATGTCGATGTGGGCCCACATATCCGTGAGGTGTGGCCATAGGATGCCGATGGGCCTCGAAAATACCCATAGGATGTCGATGTCCGCTATATGCAGATGATGTGCTGATGAAGAGATAGGATACCACTTAGCTCCGGGTGGGAGAATCACCACGCGCTGGCCAACCGAGCGAAATGAGAAGTCCTGCATCCTCCAAAGAAGAAGTGGTGGTACGAGGCAAAGATCGAATACTCTCACTAGGCATCTCTCGAGTCATGCGATGCTTCCCGCCCCGTGGTTTGTTCTTCCCTTTAGCTCTCTCTGGGTTAACCTTCTCCCGATCCATATCTATGGAAAACGAAACACATAATGATATATATCTTTAAATTACATGAACAAGCAACTAGATCTAGGGATTTAAAGACTAAAACATAATGGTATATATAAATTTAAAGACAACAATAACAATAGATCCATGAATTAATACTATTCAAACTAATAGAACCATGGAATTAATACTATTCAAACTAATAACAACAATAGATCCATGGAGTTAATACTATTCAAACTAATCAAATT